>OU342741.1:197160583-197556069 GCA_910589775.1 Avena eriantha | reverse complement strand
ATGACTCTAGCTGTCTTTCATGAAAAGAGCGGACATGCGATGACAACGGTGGATCCATGTGTGTGTTAAGTGAGAAGAACACACATGCAACGACACTGGGTAGTGGTTCATGATATGGTTTGTGAGAAGAACACACATGCACAGACTCTAGCTGTCTTTCATGAAAAGAGCAGACATGCGATGACTCTAACTATGGTTCATGGAAGAGCAAACATGCAATGACACTGGTGGATCCATGTGTGGTCTATGAGAGGAACACACATGCAATGACTCTAACTGTGGTTCATGAAAATAGCAGACATGCGATGACTCTGGTGGATCCATGTGTGGTTCATGCGAAGAACACACATGCAATGACACTGGTGGATCCATGTGTGGTCTGTCAGAAGAACACACATGCATTGACACTGGTGATATTTGGTTTGTGAAAAGAACAGACATGCAATGACTCTAACTGTGGTTCATGAAAAGAGTAGACATGCAATGGCACTGGTGGGTCCATGTGTGGTTAATGAGAAGAACACACATGCAATTACACTGGGTGTGGTTCATGATATGGTTTGTGAGAAGAACACACATGCAAAGACTCTAGCTGTCTTTCACGAAAAGAGCACACATGCGATGACTCTAACTATGGTTCATGGAAAGAGCAGACATGCAATGACACTGGTGGATCCATGTGTGGTCTATGAAAGGAACACATATGCAATGACTCTAACTATGGTTCATGAAAAGAGCAGACATGCGATGACTCTGGTGGATCCATGTGTGGTTCATGCGAAGAACACACATGCAATGACACTAGTGGATCCATGTGTGGTCTGTCGGAAGAACACACATGCATTGACACTGGTGATATGTGGTTTGTGAAAAGAACATACATGCAATGACTCTAACTATGGTTCATGAAAAGAGCAGACATGCAATGACATTGGTGGATCCATGTGTGGTTAATGACAAGAACACACCTGCAATGACACTGGGTGTGGTTCATGATATGGTTTGTGAGAAGAACACACATGCAATGACTCTAGCTGTCTTCATGAAAAGAGCAGACATGCGATTACTCTAAGTATGGTTCATGAAAAGAGTAGACATGCAATGACACTGGTGGATCCATGTGTGGTCTATGAGAGGAACACACATGCAATGACTCTAACTGTGGTTCATGAAAGAGCAGACATGCGATGACACTGGTGGATCCAGTTGTGGTCTATGAGAAGAACACACATGCAATGACTCTAACTGTGGTTCATGAAAGAGCAGACATGCGATGACAACGGCGGATCCATGTGTGGTCTATGAGAGGAACACACATGCAATGACACCGGTGGATCCTTACGTGGTCTGTGAAAAGAACACACATGCAATGACACTGGTGGATCCATGTGTGGTATGTGGGAAGAACACACATGCAATGACACTAGTGGATCCATATGTGGTTTGTGAGAAGGACACACATGCAATGACACTAGTGGATCCATGTGTGGTCTATGGGAAGAACACACATGCAATGACACTGTGATATGTGTTTTGTGAAAATAACAGACATGCAATGACTCTAACTATGGTTCATGAAAAGAGCAGACATGCAATGATACTGGTGGATCCATGTGTGGTTAATGAGAAGAACACACATGCAATGACACTGGGTGTGGTTCATGTTATGGTTTGTGAGAAGAACACACATGCAATGACTCTAGTTGTGGTTCATGAGAAGAACAGACATGCAATGACTCTAACTGTGGTTCATGAAAAGTGCAGACATGCGATGACGCCGGTGGATCCATGTGTGGTCTATGAGAGGAACACACATTCAATGACACCGGTGGATCCTTACGTGGTTTGTGAGAATAACACACATGAATGACACTGATGGATCCATATGTGGTCTGTGAAAAGAACACACATGCAATGACACTGGTGGATCCATGTGTGGTTCATGGGAAGAACACACATGCAATGACTCTAGCTGTGGTTCATGAGAACAACACACATGCAATGACTCTAACTGTGGTTCATGGAAAGAGCAGACATGCGATGACACCGGTGGATCCATGTGTGGTTAATGAAGAGAACATACATGCAATAACACTAAGTGTGGTTCATGATATGGTTTTGAGAAGAACACACATGCAATGACTCTAGCTGTGGTTCATGATATGGTTTGTGAGAAGAACACACATGCAATGACTCTAGCTGTGGTTCATGAGAAGAGCAGACATGCGATGACTCTAACTGTGGTTCATGAAAAGAGCAGACATGCAATGACACCGGTGTATCCATGTGTGGTCTATGAGAAGAACACACATGCAATGACTCTAGCTGTGGTTCATGAGAAGAACACACATTCAATGACTCTAACTATGGTTCATGAAAAGAGCAAACATGCGATGACACCGGTGGATCTATGTGTGGTCTATGAGAGGAACACACATGCAATGACACCGGTGGATCCTTACGTGGTCTGTGAAAAGAACACCCATGCAATGACACTGGTGGATCCATGTGTTGTCTGTGGGAAGAACACACATGCAATGACACTGGTGGATCCATATGTGGTTTGTGAGAGGGACACACATGCAATGACACTAGTGGATCCATGTGTGGTATATGGGACGAACACACATGCAATGACACTGTGATATGTGTTTTGTGAAAATAACAGACATGCAATGACTCTAACTATGGTTCATGAAAAGAGCAGACATGCAATGACACTGGTGGATCCATGTGTGGTCAATGAGAAGAACACACATGCAATGACACTGGGTGTCGTTCATGTTATGGTTTATGAGAAGAACACACATGCAATGACTCTAGTTGTGGTTCATGAGAAGAACAGACATGCAATGACTCTAACTGTGGTTCATGAAAAGTGCAGACATGCGATGACACCGGTGGATCCATGTGTGGTCTATGAGAGGAACACACATGCAATGACACCGGTGGATCCTTACGTGGTTTGTGAGAATAACACACATGAATGACACCGATGGATCCATATGTGGTCTGTGAAAAGAACACACATGTAATGACACTGGTGGATCCATGTGTGGTTCATGGGAAGAACACACATGCAATGACTCTAGCTGTGGTTCATGAGAACAACACACATGCAATGACTCTAACTGTGGTTCATGAAAAGAGCAGACATGCGATGACACCGGTGGATCCATGTGTGGTTAATGAGAAGAACATACATGCAATAACACTAGGTGTGGTTCATGATATGGTTTTGAGAAGAACACACATGCAATGACTCTAGCTGTGGTTCATGATATGGTTTGTGAGAAGAACACACATGCAATGACTCTAGCTGTGGTTCATGAGAAGAGCAGACATGCGATGACTCTAACTGTGGTTCATGAAAAGAGCGACATGCAATGACACCGGTGTATCCATGTGTGGTCTATGAGAAGAACACACATGCAATGACTCTAGCTGTGGTTCATGAGAAGAACACACATGCAATGACTCTAACTGTGGTTCATGAAAAGAGCAAACATGCGATGACACCGGTGGATCTATGTGTGGTCTATGAGAGGAACACACATGCAATGACACCGGTGGATCCTTACGTGGTCTGTGAAAAGAACACACATGCAATGACACTGGTGGATCCATGTGTTGTCTGTGGGAAGAACACACATGCAATGACACTGGTGGATCCATATGTGGTTTGTGAGAGGGACACACATGCAATGACACTGGTGGATCCATGTGTGGTCAGTGGGAAGAACACACATTCAATGACACTGGTGATATGTGGTCTGTGAAAAGAACACACATGCAATGACACTGGTGGATCCATGTGTGGTATGTGGGAAGAACACACATGCAATGACACTGGTGGATCCATATGTAGTTTGTGAGAGGGACACACATGCAATGACACTAGTGGATCCATGTGTGGTCTGTGGGAAGAACACACATGCAATGACACTGGTGATATGTGGTTTGTGAAAAGAACACACATGCAATGACTCTAACTGTGGTTCATGAAAAGAACACACATGTAATGACACCGGTGGATCCATGTGTGGTTAATGAGAAGAACACACGTGCAATGACACTGGGAGTGGTTCATGATATGGTTTGTGAGAAGAACACACATGCAATGACTCTAGCTGTATTTCATGAAAAGAGCAAACATGCGATGACACCGGTGGATCCATGGGTGGTCTATGAGAGGAACACACATGCAATGACACCGGTGGGTCCTTACGTGGTTTGTACACATGCAATGACACTGGTCGATCCATATGTGCTTTGTGAGAAGGACACTCATGTAATGACACTGGTGGATCCATGTGTGGTTCATGGGAAGAACACACATGCAATGACACTAGTGAATCCATGTGTGGTCTGTGGGAAGAACACACATGCAATGATACTAGTGATATGTGGTTTGGGAAAAGAACAGACATGCAATAACTCTAACTATGGTTCATGAAAAGAGCAGACATGCAATGATTCTGGTGGATCCATGTGTGGTTAATGAGAAGAACACACATGCAATGACACTGGGTGTGGTTCATGATATGGTTTGTTAGAAGAACACACATGCAGTGACTCTAGCTGTCTTTCATGAAAAGAGCAGACATGCGATGACTCTAACTATGGTTCATGAAAAGAGCAGACATGCAATGACTCTGGTGGATCCATGTGTGTTCCATGAGAGGAACACACATGCAATGACTCTACCTGTGGTTCATGAAAAGAGCAGACATGCAATGACACTGGTGGATCCATGTGGGGTTAATGAGAAGAACACACATGCAATGAACTGGTTGTGGTTCATGATATGGTTTGTGAGAAGAACACACATGCAATGACTCTAGCTGTGGTTCATGAGTAGAACACACATGCAATGACTCTAACTGTGGTTCTGGAAAAATAGCAGACATGCGATGACACCGGTGGATCCATGTGTGGTCTATGAGAGGAACACACATGCGATGACATTGGTGGATCCATGTGTGGTCTATGAAAAGAACACACATGCAATGACACCGGTGGATCCTTACGTGGTTTGTGAGAAGAACACACATGCAATGACACTAGTGGATCCATATGTGGTTCATGGGAAGGACACACATGCAATGACACTGGTGGATCCATGTGTGGTCTGTGGGAAGAACACACATGCAATGACACTGGTGATATGTGTTTTGTGGAAAGAACAAACATGCAATGACTCTAACTGTGGTTAATGAAAAGAGCAGACATGCAATGACACTGGTGGATCCATGTGTGCTTAACGATAAGAACACACATGCAATGAACTCTAGTGGGTCCATGTGGTTTATGAGAAGAACACACATCGATCTATCTTGGCGTAATTTCATGTATGCCACGATGTATTTCATTATACAAGACACTCACTTTCCATTTTTATACTTTTCAGTATCACCCTTGGTTTTATGTGGTATTACTCAGTTTTGCCCCCCCCCCCCTCTATCTTTCGTAGAAGCACAAACCTGTGCTCACCCTGTCTGCTACTCCCTAATTGGTTATCACAGTTGTCACGCGGATCGTGCGCACCAATCATTGATTCTGTGCGATCCAACGATGATCGTTGCACACGTCGTGCCCTTCACAGTACAGCGTGAGACACCACAGACGTCTCCCTCAGCGAGACTTCTACAAGAAGGAACACGATGTCGTCCATGGAAAAAGTCGTCGAGCGGTCATGTCATGTTTAATAAAGTCTGAAAAGCCTACTACTACTACTACTACTACTACTACTACTACTACTACTACTACTACTACTACTACTACGCCACAACGCATGCGTCATCGAGTGCACGGTCGTCGATGGACCGCTGCAATTTATTGCCACTTGATTTTGATAAGACATATCCCATTTTTTACGCAGCGGCTCTCAATCGCCAATTTCAGGGCCGTGTCAAACTTCGTACATAGAAATTGTGTGTGTGCCCTTTGCATGTGGCTCAATACAGAACTGCCATGCATGGCCCGGGAAAAAAACGTGACGTACCGTGCGCGTGTCGCGGTGCACGGTGCAGCAGACTACGCGGCGCGTTGCGCGGTGGTGCAACGAAATGTGCCTTGCTTCTATCGACCTTAACTATAGAGCCCCTCTCCGCACACCCACTCCCACTCTCGCTCACTATCCCCACACAACCCTCTCCACTGTCCCACCAGCATCCGCAAACTCCCGAGAATACCCCATCCGCTCCGTCGATGGCCGAGGAAGATAAGGTGGCCATCGTTGCCTCCATGGCCGCCGGAAAGGAGGCCCCCATCTCCTCGCCGCCCCCCCTCGACGCATTGAAAGCAGTCGCCGTCCCTGTCTAGGCCCTAGTCGAGGCATCGATGGCAGCCGTCGTTCCGTCCAGGCCCCCGTCCCCGCTACCGACGGAGCCGCCGAAGAGGAGCCCCCCGCCAGCGAGGAGGCCCCCGCCGGTCAAAAGAGATCACGCACTTCTTGGGCACCTACGATCCAGATAAGTACATCGCTCCGCTGAACCCCTACGACACCGGCATCGACGACTAATGGTCGGAGGTAACTAGGGTTTGCTCCCCTCCCCTGGTTCTTATACCATTCCCATTGTTGGATGCTAGATCTTGTTTTATTTGGATTTGCTTGTTCGCATTTCGATTGCTCGATCTTCTTACATCATCTACTCCCCCATTTTCCTTTTCTTCCAATAGGTTTCCGGCAGCGACGTCTGCAGCGATGACGAGTCCATTCACACCAAGGCCATCAAAGAGGGTCGCATGCCTCCAATCAGGCCCAAGGACCCAAGATCAAGGGACTGGGCAGCAAGAAGTGGCAGAGGCACCGGCGGGAGGTGGAGGCGCTGGCGAATGAACGGGTTGGATGTCTCCTTGAATGTATCTGCATCTGCGACGGTTGCTGCTGCTAAGCAGCTTCTTTTGATTTTCTATATTTTTCTTGTATCCTATTTCTGGCTGAATGCATCGAACCTCGTTAAGCAACCTACTTTCTATCGATATATCCTATTTATCTGAGCATAACTATATCTACATTTGTTTTGTTTTCTGAATAAATGTATTCTGCCTAGTGTGATTTGCTGCTTTAGATTTGCTACCTGATCGGAAGCAAAAAGTCATTCAAAAGGGAACGAATTATCGAAGAGAGAATCTTCTCTAGATTTGCTACCAATTTGGGCAAAATGAAACATATTTGTTTAGTGAGAGAGGAAAAGGGTACTCTTTTAAACTGCCAGTTAACGAGCTACCATCTTGATGAGGCCCCATCTTGACGTCGGACTGAGCTTTAGTGACTTGGTGTTATCAAGTCTCACCGTAACTTGTGCTGCCATCAACCATCCATCTTTGATCCAATGTACCAGATTCATTCTAATTCTGAACTAAATAACTAAAACTACTCAAAAAAATTGAAAAAATTCTAGTAAAGTGTAACTGTCTTGTTTTGAAACATGCGAAAATTTCAGGCCATTTGGATAAGTATATTATGATTAAATAGCTTTTTACGTTTTCGAGCACTAGTTCAAACTAAACATATATTTAATCACAAACCTTTGAATGAAACTTCACCGGAATACAAATTGAAACATGCATGATTTACTTGAATTGTTTCAATTTTCCGAGTAGTTTTATTTATTGACTTTAAAATCAGAACCAATCCGGTACGTTGGATCAGAGATGGATGGCTGATGATAGCACCAAGTCACGGTGAGACTTGATAACGACAAGTCACTGAAGCTCAGTCCCTTGACGTCTCCCTCTACAAGAAGGAACACGATGCCGTCCATGGAAAAAGTCGTCGAGCAGTCATGTCACGTTTAATCAAGTCTGAAAAGCCTACTACTACTACTACGCCACAACACAAGCGTCGTCGAGTAAACGGTCCTCGATGGACAGCTGCAATTTATTGCCACTTGATTTTAATAAGACACATCCCATTTTTTACGCAGCGGCTCTCAATCTCACTTCCAACTGGGGCCCACCATAAGAAGCTTGCACGCGCTAGCTAGAGGCCGAATAAGTGAGCTCGACGAGACCTAACGTCTCCGGCTTCATCGAGTCACTCGTAGCCATCAACACATCCCTTTACTGAATCTATCACAACCCCACAAATCTCGCCGTACAGCCACCTACCTTCCCCTCTACATTTCCACTTTTAACTATCGCCAATTTTAGGGCCATGTCAAACTTCGTACATAGAAATTGTGTGTGCGCCCTTTGCATGGGGATCAATACAGAACTACCATGCATGGCCCGGGGAAACAACGTGATGTACCGTGCACGTGTTGCGGTGCACGGTGTAGTAGACTGCACGGCGCGTTGCACGGTGGTGCAACGAAATGTGCCTTGCTTCTATCCACCTTAACTATAGAGCCCCTCTCTGCACACCCACTCCCACTCTCGCTCACTGTCCCCATGCAACCCTCTCCACTGTCCCACCAGCATCCGCAAACTCCTGAGAATACCCCATCCGCGTCGGCGATGGCCGAGGAGGATAAGGTGGCCATCGTCGCCTCCGTGGCCGCCGGCGAGGAGGCCCCCGTCTCCTCGCTGGCCCCCTCGACGCGTTGAAAGCAGCCGCCGTCCTTGTCCAGGCCCCAGTCGAGGCATCGATCGCAGCCGTTGTTCCCGTCTAGGCCCCCGTCCTCGCTATCGACGGAGCCACCAAAGAGGAGCCCCCCGCCGGCGAGGAGGCCACTGCCGGTCACAAGCAGATCATGCACTTCTTGGGAACCTACGATCCAGATAAGTACATCGCTCCGCTGAACCCCTACGACACTGGCATCGAAGACCCATGGTCGGAGGTAACTAGGGTTTGCTCCCCTCCCCTGGTTCTTCTACCGTTCCCATCGTTGGATGCTAGATCTTGGTTTATTAGGATTCGCTTGTTCGCATTTCGATTGCTCAATCTTCTTACATCATCTGCTCCCCCATTTTCCTTTTCTTCCAATAGGTTTCCGGCAGCGACGTCTGCAGCGATGATGAATCCATTCATACCAAGGCTCGTCAGGTGTTGAGGAGGCTGCGGGGCGGCTAGTACGACGACTTCCTTAGGGGCCCCTACTATAGCTCCACTTCCGAAAGGGGATCGCCTACTGCTTGACGAGTCGCGCCGGCGGCACCGACTTGAACACCTTACTGAAGCATGCAGTGGCCGCGGCCTCCGGCATCCACAAAGGTGGCAAGCGCGAGACCGTGAACATCAATGCCTACATCGCTGAACACCGAGCTCTCTGCATTCACCTCCGAAACCTCCAGCGGGTGGCCATCAAAGAGGGTCGCATGCCTCCAATCAGGCCCAAGGCCCCCAAGTCCAAGAAACTGGGCATCAAGAAGTGGAGGAAGCACCAGAGGGAGGAGGCGGAGGTGCGGGCGCTTGCAGGATGTGCCTGCAGCTGCGGCGGCTGCTGCTGCTGCTAAGCAGCTTCTTTCTAGCTATATCCTATTTCTGGCTGAATGCATTGAACCTCGTTACTTTCTATCGCTATATCCTACTTAGTTGCGCACAGCTATATCTACATTTGTTTTGTGTTTTGAATGAATGTATTCTGCCTGGTGTGATTTGCTGCTCTAGATTTGCTACCTGGTCGGAGGCAAAAAGAGGTCCAAAAGGGAATGAAATATCGAAGTGAAAATGTTCTCTAGATTTGCTACCAATTTGGGAAAAATGAAACATATCTGTTTAGCGAGAGAGGAAAAGGGCACTCTTTCAAACTCCCAGTTAACAAGCTACCATCTTGACAAGCTACAAGACACATACATAAACATAACACAACAAGGGTTAAATTTATTTTACTAGTATCACTTGAGGCACTAGACATCTTGGCAAGCTAACTGAGTTCCACAAAACAGAAACATAACACTGACAAGTAAAATTTAATTCACTCCTCATCAGACCACTTGAGGCGCTTCCAATCGTTCCTAGGCGACGAACTGCGACCATTCCAGGTACTCCAGAGCTCACGAACTGCTTTGTCCCACCTGGCATCTGACTTGCCTTCCCTATCTTCAGCGTCCTGCGGCACAATTAGCGGTGCATCACAGGCATGATTGTTGCCGCTAGAAGATGCTGCCTCTCTGTTTGCCGCTTTAGCTGCAGCCTCTCTGTTAGCTGCTTCTTCAGCTGCAAGCTCTCTTTTAGCTGCTTCTGCAGCCTCTCTATCAGCTACTTCAGATGCAGCCAATTTCTTTGCATATTCAGCTTCAAACTCAGCTATTCTGCATTTTCTACAAAGGGCTCCCCTAAGCTCGTCTTACCTCTTGCAAATAGGAAAAACACAAGGTAACGTAGAAAAAATGGCTCTTCTTGTACAGCTGGTAAGTCACGTAAGCATCTATGGCTGCATACTTCAGGTTTATATCAGACAACGGCCACTCGTCCTAGAAATCGTGCCTATCCATAGGGAAATCTTCCTTCATTTTGTCGTACGACTCATCGAGGATTCTAGTTGCGAGTGATGCCATTCCATCCTTCCTCGAGCCCCCTAGGATCTTGACAAGACTCTGAATATTGATCTAGTTGTGCGCATGAATTATAATTTCCTCTTGATAAAATTTCAAAAAATCAGTTGTTTTATCGACAGTGCAGAAAACAATTCCTTTTTCTACAAGGAACTAGCGCAGCGCCGGACATTTCCTGTCAGTCCTAAAAGTATGTAGTTTGTCATCACCAAAATTTGTAACTACAAATATTTTGTCAATGCAAGATCATCATCTCAATATAATTTTGAAAAGTTTAGTAAATGCAAGATCAAGACTCAACATTGCCTTGTCATAATTTATTCGGTTTTGCTATTTCTTAGTCGACTGAACGAGTTGCACCTTTCTCTTAACTACGGTTGCACTTTTCTTAGGTGATTGAGACTAAAGAAAATCTCAGTCGATTGAGACATAGGCAAACCCTAATTTATTTGGTCCTAAATAAAATCTAGTAGTTGCAAGATGAGCAAGTGGATAAAAATAAGAGGAGAAAACCCTAAAAGCGGTTAGCTATAGAGAGCAGATCTACAAACCGGGAGAGGTGGTAGACGAGGACGTGTTTCCGCATAGCTAGTTGAATGACGGCGACTTCACTCCCTTCATATGGGTGCTCCGGGGTGTACTCGAGGTCTAATCCCACAAACTTGTCCTCGTCTATCCCAAGCCAACCCTCATACATCCTCAGGACACGCACCACTGTCTCCTCCTTGTTGGTGTAGACAACGTCTATCTTCTTATTGTCATGGGTAGTGAAGATTGTCTCTAGAGTGCGTAGATCTTCCATGGCAGCAAGGAGAAGATGGGAAGAAGATAGATGACAGGAATAAGAAGAGTGGTTTCTGCGAGGCCGGGGAATGGTGGATACGTCAATGCGCTTTTAAGGTAGTGGTTCACGATTGGGACAGAAGTCCAAGGAGAGACGCGTGACGGTGGTCATTCCAGCTTCTGAGTAAACAAAAAATAATTATAACGCCGATACATGTGTCGGCGCTGCAAGCCTACGTGACAGCCACCCCGCCTAAGCGATGGGAGCGACATAACAGCGAGAACTGACAAGGGGGCCCAACTTGACGGCCGTTAGCCTAATTTTTTGTATTGAAACATAAAGTTGAATTCGTGCCGAAAAAAACCCTCTGAGTATTTGGCACACCAACTGTAGTCATTTTGGCTGATTTCAGGGAACTTGGGTACCGCATTGCCTGTACACCCCAACTTTCGGGCCGCAAAATGATATTCTCGTTGCCCCTCACCCCTTCAAAAAAAGCTACACCTTCCCATGTTTTTAAGAAACTACTCTATTATATGGCATTTTATAAATTGAGATGCCAGGAGTGCTACCATTTTATATATTAAAAGAGATAAACATGGACACAAAGTAGTTATAAAAAGACTAATACATAATTTGTAGTACTAATAAAGGTTTAACGATATCTTTTCTATAGATATCTTTGGTGTAGTTGTAATGCACTCAGTTTATGTCTATTTAATTCAAAGGTCTTGAGTTCGAATCCACTATATGCACATATATATCTTGGGTATATATTTTTTCTTCTAGCAATATCGCATTACAGACAGGCTGACATCATAGACCCACCAGCCTGCAGCATCCCTCGAGTTTAATGGTAGGGTTTGAAAAAAAAGTTAAATACTTGTACAGGAGGCTGGCATCGGGGACCCACTGACTAGAAAAGACACGGCTACATTAGGGACCCACAAGCCAGAACATACCAGAGAGGCTGACATGCGGGCCCCAGCAGCAAGACCATACATGGCTGCCGCATCGAGCAACATTGCCAAGGTTAATACAACGGACACGACCTAAAAAGTCCATCATACGCAGGTTTCATTTACAGAGAGACCTGTGGAATCCAGTAGCGTGGCCTTATATAGGTGCTTCCTCGAGCAACGTTGGCAAGTTCGAAACAGGGAGGCACGAGCGAGAAAAAAGTCCAACATGCACACATTTCTTCTAATGACAGGCTCACATAGGGGACCTAGCAGCCTGGAAAAACGACTCATGCATCGAGAAGCGCTATCAAGTTCGAAACATGGAGGCGCGACCGAGGGCAAAAAATTCCATCATACACACGTTTCTTCTAATGAGTGGATGACATGTGGGGCCCAACATCATGATTAAATGGTAGATGTAGCGAGCAATGCTATCAACTTCGGAACACGGAGGTGCGACCAAGGGGGAAAATTCTATCATACACACGCTTCTTCTAATGAGAGGATGACATGTGGGGTCCAGGAGTTTGATTAAAAGGTATATGCATCGAGTTGCGCTATCAACTTCGAAACAGGGTAGCGCCAGCGAAGAAAAAATTGCATCATCCAAACGATTCTTGTAGTGCGAGGCTGACATGGAGAACCCAGCAGCATGACTAAACGGCAGTTAGATTGAGCAACTTTATCGACTTGAAATCAGGATGGCAATAGCCAAGAAAAAAAATTCCATCATGCACACGTCTCTTCTAATGAGAGGATGACATGTGAGACCCAACGTGATTAAACGACAGATGCATCAAGCAATGCTATCAAGTTCGGAACAGGGTAGCACGAGCGAAGAAAAAAATTTGCATCATACACATGATTCTTCTAATGAGAGGCTGGCATGTGGGACCTAGTAGCCTGACTAAACGGCAAACACATCGAGCAATGTTATCGAGTTCAAATCAGACTAGAACGACCGAAAAGTATGGTCCGCTAGAGACACTGTAGTGCGGGAACCACATGCCTCAAAAGACTTCGGTGAGTCAACATCGCGCGAGGAACCGAAAATCTTGCTTCTGCCACGCGCTGGTCGAGCTTTCTCCATGTTTTTAGCGGTTCCATCATAGTAGAGGGTCTCGAAACCGGATTTTTTTTCCATCGGCCATGGTCGAACCAAGAATTTCTTCGCGGAAGACACGCCTTCTACGACGACCGTCGGGCCAAGTCGTTGCGGAAGGAAACATTTCTTGTAGTGAGGGCCCCGAAAGGAATGTAGTAGAGTGGATCCATGTTGTGGTTGGAAAGTTCATAGATTAGAAATGGTTCTATTACGAAAGCCCTAACAGCCACGTAAAACTTGTAAAAGATAAAGTAGAGGTGTCTAACTTTATTTTGCAGGAGGGATTGTGTTATGATATGGTCTTGGTCATTACAAAGGTAAAGTAATTTCCTTTTTTGTTACTTAATAGTATAGTACTATTTACCATTCCGATGGACGACCCACTGGTGGCATCGTGGACTTGGCGTCAAACCGGTGGTAAGATGGAGATCATGACGGAATGCTTGATGGAGATCAAGGCACAAGAAGAAGGACCATACATTTGACAATATACATATGATGATACCTCTTTTACATCTTATTGTGTGCTAGTATTAGATACTCAACGGTAGCATATTAGATAAGATGATCCCTAATAATTCCAATGATAGTGTTCCCCTTATGTGTGCACCACTAAGAAAGTTCGCTGTTATTATGCACACCATGATGGCCGGTGTCAGACATATCTGAGTTCGCATACGGTCGGTGTAAGCCATGTTGCACTACAGCACACACAAATTAGAATTGGCGAGCCTAACATGTACATACATGGCCTCGGAACACAAGAGATCGAAAGGTCGAGCATGAGTCATATGAATGATGTAATTGACGTTGGGGAATATCTACCTTTGAAATTGCATCGCTCCGTGACGATCGGGGGTGGTGTAGCAAATTGGGATCGTGTGATCGCTAGAATTGTCCAGAGGATGACAATTTTAGTGGGGATCAATTATGAATTGAGGTCATATTCTGAACTTAGTTTGGATGTCTATTTGCAAATATCTTAGTAGATCATGGCCTATCCTATTGAGGTCATTTGCGACCATTGGAAAATTCTTGCTTAATGTGGAACTTAGCAGAAGGGTCCAACTTCATAGATTAATACCCACATCTGAGGGATATCCTTGTCTATGTGCCTTGCTTTTGGTGAGACGATTATTCATATGAATACGTTACAAGCTAGTTGTACCGTTCTTATGAATAATACCTTTATGGTCACATTATAATTATAAATGAGTTATTCTCATCACTATGTTAATGATAATAGTTAAGCATTTATAAAGGTTTAGAATGCTAAGGATATCAAAAGTTTAATAATGACATGACACTATTGTTCCAGTCATGGTGGTTATTGCATGTTTTCATTCTAAATGAAAATCAGGGTCTTAGATGTTTGATCTAGAGACTTTGCAAAACCATGCCTCGTTTGGCGAAATGGCTAAAACTCCGCATTCTGGTAAAACGGTGATGTGCAAAGAATTGTTGAATTTTATACATACTGATGTATCATATTTTCAACAAACTGAGGAAATCATTATTTCATAAACTTCATTATGGATTTAAGTGAATATGAGTATTTACTTAATGAAATATATGTTTGAAACTATTTTGAATTGTTCAAATGATTTCAAAATGAAGAAGGATATTGAATTACAAGAAATACAAAGTCTCCCCGATTTGATCAACATGACTAAAGTATTTAAGTTAATTTTTGGCATAAAAGGACTTGTAAAAGATGTTTTTAAAATTATGATAATTGAAAAAATTCAAAGTGTATTGACTTGTCTAAATATAGTAATCATTTTTGTATTAGATACATATGGTCTAATGTTATCTCTTATCAGGGTTATGGTTATCGTTTAGAGTTAGAAACCGAAATGAGCAAACACTTGTTTGAAATACAAAGGAACATATAAAGTTTCGTGGAAACAACACCATAAGAGTTATGGCACGTTCGAGTTTTTGGAGATCTTGATAATTCAAAATCATGGTGAATAAGCAAGTATTTGTAGAGTATTCTTAGGAAACTATGAATACATCTTCCACAAAGGGAAAACCTATTGTTATCCTAAGTTATTATGTGTCTTCATGAAGTTGTGGGTGGAAGAAAGTAACAGATCAAAAAAAGGATTTGACCTTGCCTCTAGATTGATCAATGGCGCAGCAGAATTTGTCCCGTGAAACCAAACTCTATAAATAGAGGAGAAACTAATGATAATGGTCATAAGGTTTCAGCGAATACTTGTACTAAAGAAGGTAGGATTCAACAATATATATCCTACAACTTTGCGGAATTATATTATTGATTTACTTTTCATGTTGTTTGAACAATACATACCTATGAAATACAGACAAGCATGATGAACCTAAGTTCTAGAAATGACTAGGAGTAGTTACATTTAAGATCACAAAGTAATATGTTACTTGATCTCATTAAGTAAAGATGTTTACTTCATATTTCTAAATGAAACCAAAGTTATAAGAAGAAAATGAAACTTAATGAAGGACATAAAGCTCGATTTGTCACAAATTATGTTTGGACAAATTTAAGGAGTTGACTACAAATGTAGTGATGCTTGAGTTTATTGGATTTTGACCAGCAATATATGGATATTGGAATATCGTAGCTGGAATTCTCAATTAATATGGTTAAAAAGAAAGAAATATATGTGTTGCATCTCCCATGCCTCAGTCATAGATTCTTCCATAAAACCATATTGTACACTTGATGTAATATTACCCAAGGTTCTGGTTGGAAGAACAAGCTCTTAACTGTAAGACCATATCTTGAGCTGATTCCTGAGTTAATCACTAAACCAAAGTTAAGTTTGTCCTTAAATGGCAAGAAGCGAAGTTAGGCAAATAGTTGCATTTTTATGCACTAGGATCTACATAGATATAGAAGTGTAGTTTTTGGCTTAAAAAGTTTGACTTCTGCTAAGTGTGTTTCAAAGTTTACGTGACAACAGTGAAAGTTAAATTGACTGACCGACTATCATTATAAATAGTAGAAACAAATTCTCACTCTGTCGCCAAATGAATACGGTAGCACATTATGATATAATGGTGTAAATTTCAAAATTAGAAAGACATTAACGATTTGGAAAAGATATAATGATCTGGTAAAACAGAACATGGACATGTCATTTTCGATGAGCATGCATGATCAATAAACACATGGTTTATGATTAGTAAATGCAAGCTAGATTATTTGTACAATAGTGCAAGTGGGAGTCTAAAGGAGATCTGCCCTAGAGGCAAATAATAAATGGATTTTATAATCATATCTCAAATTAGTTCGTAATAGTTTCATATTGTGTTA
This sequence comes from Avena eriantha, assembly GCA_910589775.1. Lineage (NCBI taxonomy): Eukaryota > Viridiplantae > Streptophyta > Magnoliopsida > Poales > Poaceae > Avena > Avena eriantha. Next base: position 197,539,474 of record OU342741.1, on the reverse strand, counting down.
TAACTGTATCAAGTAGAAACATTGATACAAGTGTGGTATGAAACAAACCAAGTTCCTAGTAGCCTCTATTCATCCTAGTTCGTTGGGCAACCGATGATGAAGGTTTCCTGATCATGGAGCTTTTATGCTAGTTGACAATGAGGTCATATCACTAGTGAATGATGTGATGGACATTACCCAAAGATTGTGACACGGTCAAGTTATAATTGTTCATTGTTGCAATAGTTTGAAATGTAGTCTCCTTCTCCTTAGACCATGAGATCGTATTAATCACTGTCTCCCAAGGCTGCCTTAACTGCATCAAACATCACTCGGTGAAATGGTGATTATAAAGGTGTACGTTAGGTATTTTAGAGGAACAGTTGAGGCCTATGAATCAAGATCCGGGATTTGTTCACCTAGGTGATGGGTAAGATACACAAGGCTGACTTGGTGAGATTACATCCATAATGTTGCAACATGTGACTAGGTCATGGGATGTAATATCGCAGGAACAAGTAAAGCAGAACTAGTCGGTAACAAGATTGAACAAGGTATGTGATACCAATGACCGGATCTCAGACAAGTCGTATTAAAGAAACTAAGGGAATTGGACTCGACATTTTATGGTTCAAACAACAGTATCATCGTGGAATGCACATGGGTCATTATGGGCATCTTGGTCCCACTATTGATCATTGGTGAGATCATGTCTATGCCATTTCCGAGCCATGGAGAAATACACTTAATGGTACGATGAGTTAGAGATCGTCTATAAGTTGGAATCACAGTAGAGAAAGAGAAAGCTAGAATCATTCCGAAGAGAGGTCCGAAGTTGTTCGGAGAAAGGAAGAAAGGAAAAGGCCAAAAGGTGTTTCGGATAAATGGCAATTTATAATATGCATTTATTATATGTTAATTATGAATTAATATATACTAAATAAATATTAAAATTAAAATTTATGGGGCAACTTACTCATTAGGCCAAAATCTAGAAGGGAATTGGCCTAGGAGAAAGCAACCCTGAAAAGGGATAGCAAAAAGGCAGCTGGAAACGTTGTTGGGCCGCCTTGGCCGGCCCAAGCGGACAGGCGAGCGGCAGGCACTAAGCGCCGTAGATGCGTAGCAGGGCGTTGTTGTCCGCCGTGGGCCACAGCTGCTCAGCCCACCCGGGCAAGAGCTAGCACGGGTGTCAGCGGGCCACAGCCGGCCCACCCGGGCTAGCACAGCTGGCCGTCGCCTCGTCGCCTTGCTGGGCCGCTGGCACGTGCATGCTGGCCCACCCGGCTGCTGCATTGCTGCCGCCACTATGAGCTGCTAGCGAGCCATGGGGGCGCGCCGGCCCACGTGCGGATGCTGGTGCTGTGCACCTTGCTAATGCTTGTTGGCTAGGCCGCCGGTGGGGTGGCCCATCCGCTGCCCCATTGGCCCAGCCGGCTGTTTGCCCATTTTTCCCTATTTCCTTTTGTTTATTAGTCCCACATGGGGCACCCAATGGCGAGGGCACATGTCAACACCCGGATTTTTAATCCCAGATGCCTATTATGCCATACATCACAATCCTAGGATTACCATTTTTGCGAGACATAACAGATTGGATATCACAGTACATCATCCATTACAAACCATAATAAGGTCTTACACAAATAAAGGATCTCATGATCCAGTCTTAGTACAAACAAGTAGCGGAATAAATAGCGTAGCGGTGGGCTCCATCTTCAGTGTCATAGGCAATGCTGACGATGGAAGATGATCCTAGTTGTCGTAGCCGTCCTGTTGTCCTCCTTCCGGATAGTCCTCCTCATAGTCTGGCCACGGGAATATCCAGGGACAAAGCCATGAGTACTCTTTAAGTACTCGCAAACTATCACTAACAAGTATGGTAGTTCTAGTAGGAATGCTAAGTTCTAAGTTTATTTGTAAAGTTAAGTTTGAAATCTAAGATGAGTTCAGAAACAAAGAAAGATAAAATAAAGTTCTAAATCACCTAAGTGGCAACTTAGTGGTCATAGTCACAACCATGTTGTGGTCAACTCATGTCACAATTCATTTCATAAGTCATTTTAAAAACATCTGACAAGGGAACAGTATGGCCACTCCAACTGTCCATAACCGCGGACAGGGCTATTCAAATAGTTTGACACTCTACAGAGGTGGTACAATTTCACCACAAAATTTGATACATCTGTCAGGGATAATCCTGAATCATCATAATTAGTATGTAGATAATCAAACATAACCTTTCCTTTACACACTCTAGTATAAGAACCTCTCCTATGAGCTTGGCCTCCCAGCCATGGCCATCTGCCATCCTGGACACTGCATAGGTGGACAACATCGAGAGGTAGCCTAAGCTCAAACCTATACCGCGAGGGAATTAATACTAATGCATATAAACTTCCGGCTAAGCCTTACCCAATTCAGGTATTGTGGTTGTATGGTAAAATTGGAATGGTATCGCATCCGGACCCAACCATTAGTTTTTATAAAGGGCTAAGGCTCATGCCTTAACATTTTCATCATCATAAACCATTTGTGTTTCTCAACACATGTTAAAACATCTCAATAGAATGACTCATCATTCCATGGTTTTCATAAGCATTTGCACCAAGTAATCCCATCTAGAGTGATCAAGTTTTGGGTTTAGCTCTATGGTTTTTGAGAGTTGGAATCAACTCAAAAGCTATTATGGTTGATTTTTGAAAAATGTTTGAATGTAGAAAAGTCTTTGTCTTGTTATTTTTGCTATAGGTGATCTATAACTCTAATTGATTTAAATCCAACAGGCGTGGATAGATATTTGAATTATCTTTCTAACAAAATTTGAATCATTCATTTTGGTTCAGTAGAACTCTCTAAATTGATTTTTAAACTAGTGGATAGAAACTAGATAAGTCTAAATAGAAAAATCATTATTTGAATCTTAGGGCCAGCGCAGGAAACTAAACAGGCCGGCCTAGTGACACTCCATGACGTAGAGGACAGCTGACAGGGGGTCCCGCATGTCAGCGCCTCTTCTAACGCGAAGCGGTACGGGGCGATGTGGGCCATGCGATTAGAACCTAGATCAACGACTCTGGTTCATCATCGACGACGGACTGGTTGCCAGTGAGACTGAACCCTAGCGGCTCGATAGGGGTCTACTAGGGGCTTACCAGGGCTCCAGCTAACGTTGCGATGGGGGCGATCGAACGAGGAGACGATGGCGGGCTCAGGCAAGGCCGCGGCGGCTCCTGGGGTGGTCGCAATCGACTGCCCCTTCCTCTTCTACTGCGGCGGCTCTGGTGGAAATTCTAGGTAACGGATGCTCGAGCAGCTCCGGCGATGCTATGTGGTGGTTCTGAGAGAGAGGGGAGTGAGGTAGTGTGGCGAAATGGTGCTAGGGCGGGCTCCTTATATAGGCTCGATGAGGAGACCATGAGGGCAATGGTGAGCTCGTCAATGACGGTGGTACAGGGCGGTAGAGGTATGGGCGGGGTAGGAGGACGGTGGCTTGCCTCCTGGTGGTCAGCTATTGTGTAATGGCACGACTAGGGGCGGTGGTATGCTATCGGGAAAGGTCGACGCTCTGCGTGGCAGAGGTGGTGCTCGACGCGGCGTGCGGTGGCTGCTGGTCGCACGGCGGGAGAAGGGCATGTTTGGTGGCGTTCTGGGGTTAAGGCGGAGCGGCGCGTGCAAGCTGAGGGCAAGCCGTGGCTTGTGCTAGCCTGTCGGGGACGGTGCTCTAGCATGCTCCATGCATGGCGCAGAGGCTCGGTGCGCGGGCACTCCTCGGTGGTCCAGGGGCTGGCGTTGCTCGGGGAAGGGACCATGGGCAGCGGTAGGGTGCGGCGGAGCTAGGGGATGTGCGGGTTTGGCAAGGCGCTGTCTTTGGCGTGTTGCCCACATTTGGCCGGCGGCGACCAAGAACGGGTGGCGCGGTACTAGCGCTGCGGGACAGAGGGGATGTTGTTGGGGACGATCTAGATGATGTGGAATTCATCTTTGAATCATTTTACAACCATTAGAGCAAACAAACATGGCAATTCAAAACAATTCTATATTAATGCAACACACATATGCATTCCTAAATGTTTTAATAATAAAAAGTTTTTTATTAACCCTAAATTGGATGATTTCGATCTTGATAACCTTGATTAAAGTTTTGGTTGTTACAACACACCCCTTTCTCCTATATTAAAGGGTGTCCATGGGTGGGATTAAATACACACAATACATCAATATATCTCTCTCTAGTTGTCTCCTTGTGTTGGCATGGTCCTAAGAAAGTATTGTACATGCAAGAGATGGCGCACCTGCAGCACGCCGTTGCGCTTTAGGGATTCCAAGCCAGAGATCTACTTACGCACTCTCGGGAGGGATCAAGGGAGTCGAAGGTCGTCATTGTACACTGCATTTGTATGAAACCTCGAGGGTGCCTCCTATCATGGAATCTTGGATGTCGTGAGCCAGAATGCTGCAAGATGGAGCAAGAGGTGACTTGTGAGGAGATTCATGACCTTGAGGTCGGCTACGAGCATGACTACATCAACCACGTTCCCCTTAGAATGTTAACCGCTTTCGGACTACAAAGGTATGTATCTGAAACCTCGGTAATTACTGTATTACTTCTAGATAGACCTTGGGTCGTTGGGGCATTCCAACATAGGAATTTTTTGTTTTCTACTACGGAAACTCTTCATTTCTATGTGATGGATCTTTGTTTTATGTGATGTTATTTGAGATTGGATTTCTATCATGTGTAATATGTATTGGTAGATGCATATTATGTACCCATTTCTTAAGTACTTGTTTTGATCATACTTTTATGCAAGAATATGTGTGGGGGAACGTGTGTATTAGATGGAGTAACATGGTGGTGGAGATTGAGAAGTGATAGAAAACTCGAGATCCACTATGGTTTTACCTTTTTTGTTACCTCACTAGGGATAAAGTGAATGCATGTGTTATTTACATCTTGTGAAAACAAAGAATTCTTGTTTGGTCAGTGTAGCACATTTATTATTCAAACATCATGAGTACCTAAGGATATACTAGATGCGGATCAGCGGGAGCACATGCATACTGGATGCGGTCAGTTGTAGATGTTCGCTCAGGACTTCTATTTCTAGGCTGCTGGGTGGCAGAACACTAGTCGTTTGTAGGATGGATAGCTACTTGTTGCTTTTCATTGTTCGTTGGTTGATACTTGTCTGAACCATTGTTGATCCATGATTGTAATAAATAGAACCTTCCGAATTATACAATAAAATGGTTGTGTGCATCTATTTATGCAGAGGCTGGGGCTCAACTCCCCATTTCGGAAAAAACCCTAAGGTTATACTATGTTTATTCTTAATTCTAGATTGCATGAATTTTTCCCTTTCTAGAGGAGTATAAGCGAGATGTGTTGCCTCATCTTTATATTAGTGTGTGATGCTCATATGAATGCTAATCAAACACATAATGAAGTTCCAAGTAATAATTCATCTATAAGTAGTTTTACTAATACGTTGTGGGGAGTTTTTATGTTCATTGCACCTTATGAGAAATAGTCAAGTGAACCCATGAACACACGTCCACTTTTTATTATATGAAACACCTTTATCATAAAAAAATTACCTTTTACATTTTCTGCATTAATTAAATCCGATAATACAAAAAATATTTACTACTTGCATAAACAACCAACCAAAAAGAACTTTTCTTTATTTTTACTTTCTTGCCTAGTTATAGATTGTTTACTTGTATTTATTTATAGTTTTATTTCAGTTTTACTAATACGTCATATTGTGCTTGACACCCATATGATGGAGTTGGGGACACAAGGCAAATACTTTGTTTTCTAGGTTGCCTGAAGAAGACAAGAAAAGAAGTACCTAGCCCATTTTTTGAGAGTTCGATATAAACTATCGAGTCACCCTTGTGGGGAAAAAGATGCTTGCTAGAACACCCTGCACTTAGACTCCCACCGTGGTGCACATAAAGTTGTTGCCATAAAGAACATTTTCTGATGCCGTTATTGGAGAGTTGCAAGGAACAATTTCATAGTGGGTGGGATAATTCCCACGACAATTGCCAGGACATTTTATGGCATGTTGCAATATCATCTTCATCAAGTTGGGAGCATACTTCTTCTTTCATAAAAACCACTAGAATATTTTCTAGCACCGTCATTGCCAAACTTGTGCAAACACCTAAGCTTGGGGAGGTTGCACCCCATTGTGAGATTCCCTGTTTATTTTCTTTTTAGTATTTTTTTGCCTATTTACTATACATAATAATCCATAAAAATATTGTAGATCTACTTTTCTTGTAAACATGGGAGAAATAAATACTAAATTATGTGACTATACCAACACACCTAATGATCAATTCATTGCTAGGCCTATCACAGCTCCTAAAATCAAAGCTAGTTGATTTGATGTAAGTCCTAGGCTACTTAATCTTATTGCTAAATAAAAATTTGGAGGTAGTACTAGTGAAGATGCATCAATGCATCTACATGAATTTTGTGAGATTTGTGACATCCAAAAATTTAAGAATATGTAAAATGATATTGTTAAACTCAAACTATTCCCATTATCACTTAGAGAGAAAACTAAAGAATGGCTACTATCATTACCAACAGGTAGCATAAACTCTGGGGATAATATTAAGGAATTCTTTATTAATAAATATTATCCTCCCATTAAAATCTTGCAAAATATAAATAGCATACCATCCTTTAAACAAAATGATAATGAACATGTAGCCACAACTTGGGAAAGAACTAAAATCATGCTTAGAACTTGTCCATCTCATAGAGTAAATGAATGGACTGTCTTACATTATTTTTATAATGTATTGAATTATATGTCTAGGATTAAGTTAGATTCTGCTGCAGCCTGCAGGAGGTGCCTTTATGAATAAAACTATCCCTGAAGCAAAATCTATCTTAGAAAACATGCTACAAAATTATTGTCAATGGCATATACTGAAAGAGCACCTAATACATCTTCTTGGAAAGTCAACTCTCCTAATGAAGTAGATTCCTTGGCTGCTAAAGTTGATGCCATATTTATATTTCTAAACAAAATGTTGAGACTTTTCCTTTGCAACATCTTATTAAAAACACTCTGAAAATATAGATGTCAACTACATAAGAAACTTTGGTAATAATGGATATGGAAATAATTACAACAACTCTTATGCTAGGCCACCATATGCTCAAAAAAATTATGGTAATCGTCCATTTATTCCCTATACTAATGCAAGTGAAGTCGAAAATAAGTGGAATTCTACCAGCACTCCCCTATTAGTGATAATATGGAAAAAACAAGAGGTGATTAAGAATCTTGCTGAAGAAGTAGCAAACCACACTATAATGATAGAGGAATTACATAAGTCAATTTCTTCTATAAACTCAATATTAAAGTATTACAACATCAAGCAACATGATTACATAAAGTTCTCTCTAAACTAGCTGATAATCAAGCAACCTTATTAATCAGGTTTGCAGGAAAACCACAAGGACCACCTGTTGTAGGCATGGATTCTATTACTATTATAGAATCTAAGCCTATTACTTTTAAGGGAACTTATAATGAATTGTTGAATTACATTGATCTTCTTGAATCACTTTCCTTGAAATTAGGATCCATCATAAAAAAAATCCACCATGATAGTTGAAGAAATAAAAGATAAACAAGTAGAGGAAGTTAAAATGCTTAGTGAAGTAAATGGACCTCTACTTGTTATTGATAAGTGTAGCTTGCATGAACTAATCAATAACCTACAAAGGTGTTCTAATGATCCATCTATTAATGTTTATCAATCAGTATTTGGATCATACATAGCAAACTATGTTATTAAAGAAAATATTGCAAAATACAATAATGAAGCTATGATACTACCTAAGATTGGGGATGCTTGGATCCCCAAGATATTAATGACTATTGGCAAAGAAACCCATCATAAATTAGATCTAGGATCTAATCTTTAAATTTTGCCAGACTTATATGATTTGCTTGAAATTAAAAGTATGGAAAAATGCTCCATAGATCTTTTACGTGCTGATGATTCTACTAAACATGCTTTAGGTAGAATTAATGATGTTATGGTTGAAATGCATATTACATGTGTGCATATTGACTATATTTTGATGGACATGGGGAGTAAAACCTCTAGTTCTATAATCTAGGGAAGACCATTTTTGAGAACTACAAGTGCTATCATTGATTCAAGGGAAGGGAATGTGAAGTTCCAATTTCCTCATAAGAAGTGCATGAAAGACTTTCCAAATAAGAATGAGATAACACCACGGTACAAGTTACCACATGATCTCCACATATCTTAAAAGCAAGTAAGTAAACCTAACTACATGTTTATTAAAAAGCGCTTTACAGGAGGCAACCTAGTTGTTTTTCTTTTGAATTTTATTTTTGTCTTTATCTATGGTCCTTCCGCTTGTTGTATGAATGACCTTATCAATAGTAGAAAGTGGTGGATCTGGATCCTTAGAGACCTATCTTTGTTCAAAAAGAGGTAGGTTTCATATTCTCCTTGCCACCTTTAAGTATAGACACGTTGTCCACACTAGTTCTTTCAAGTTGCTTTCTGAAATAAGGAGTTCAAATCTTTTTAACATCCATCAATGTATAACATAGTACAATAATAGACCAAACGTATTTTTAATATGGTAGTATTCAAGTTTACCCACATGCTTTTGAATTGAAAAAAATATGATTAGGGGTGTATTAAATGAAATGTTTAAGTAACGCATCTTTCATAGTTAGTAGGGGTGTATGCGTCGGCCTTAAGGTTGTCGTATACTATGTGTGATTTGACATATAGATGTTTTTTGAGTAGGCTGGGTCGTCTCATTGGATCACGGCTTAATCCTACATTAGGAGAGCGTCGAGGGTGTTAAGCATGAACCTCAAGCCATTGATAACTTCCCCGAGGAAAAGTCAAACCCTGACTCCTTAGATCAAGAACTAGAGCATCTAGTTGGAGTTCTAGCCCTCTCCCCTTCTTGTATTGAATGAGAAGTGAATGAATGAATGATCCATCCTCCTTGGGGGGATTATATAGGGAAGGAGTTTTGACAAGACCAAGCCTACCTTATATTTTTAGGGAACCAAGCTTACCCTTCATGGTTGTAGGTAGAATGGTTACAATGGTAAAAGTTGGTACAATAGCTCATGCGAGATGTGGCTGAGAGAGATGGGACTTTTCTCATGATTGACTAGTTAAACTAGAAGCACTTAGTGGGTTCTTACTTCATAGCTTCATCTTTGACTTTATATTTTATCTCTTTCCTTGATATTTTATATTTTATCTTGACTTTGTTTGAATTTTGTCCACGTATGTCTAGTAGACTTCGAATCCCTCCTAGGAGGACAATACCCATTCTTACAACAACAAATTTTATGGGGAATGATGAGCCACCCCGAATAGAGACCCCCACCTACTAGTTCTGATGCTTAAATCCATGCGACTAAAATATAAAGTTTGAAATATTATTTAATAAAAATATATACGGGCGAAATACTTGCAAAACCCTACCATAGAACTAAAAAATAGTAAGTTCTTATAATTTATTCGCATATTACTTTTTAGACGATTAACTCATTATTATTGATCTTGTATGTTTATGTTAGAATCACAAAGTTTTCACAATTGGGACAAACTTTATGTATTGCTTAGAAATATGTTTTTGTGGGTAAAATGTGATTTTTTAAAATCTAGGCATCTTTTCTCGGTAGAGGAGAAACATCTTCCATAGATATAAGGATATACCCCCCCATTCAAAAATATAAGACATTCTAACTATTTTCTAAAATGCATGTATCTACATGTCTTTTAGTGTGTAGGTTCACTATACTTCCCACGTTTCAGAATATAAGATGTTCTAACTGTTTTCGAAATCACATGTATCTAGACGCCTTTTAGTGTGAATTTGGACAAACTTTATGTATTGCTTAGAAAACATGTTTTTTTGCAGGTAAAATGTGATTTTGTAAAATCTGGGTATCTTCGCTCAGTAGAGGCGAAACATCATCCACAGATATAAGGATATACTCTCCCCATTTCAAAATATAAGATGTTTTAACTATTTTCTAAAATGCATGTATCTAGATGCATTTTAGTGTGTAGGTTCAGTATACTCCTCCCTTTTCAAAATATAAGATGTTCTAACTATTTTCTAAAACGCATGTATCTAGACGCATTTTAGTGTGAAATGGGACAAACTTAATGTATTGCTTAATTTTTTGCGGGTAAAATGTGATTTTGTAAAATCTGGGCATATTTGCTCAGTACAAGAGAAACATCATCCGTAGATATAAGGATATACTCCCCATGTTTCAAAATATAAGATGTTCTAACTATTTTATAAAACGCATGTATCTAGATGCCTTTTAGTGTGTAGGTTCACTATACTCCCCTCTTTCAAAATATAAGATGTTCTAACTATTTTTTAAATTCATGTATCTGGACGCCTTTTAGCGTGTAGGTTCAAAGAAAAATGAGTGGATCTACACATTAAAGGTGTCTAGATACATGTGTTTTAGAAAAAACCTAAAAATCTTATATTTTGAAACGGAGGGAGTAAAAGAACTTGGGGCTGGCCAACCAAACCAATGGTGTAGCAACCCCTCCCATCTTGCAAACTCCAGGGCAACCATATTTTCCTTTCTCAACAATACAAGACTATTAGGATAATACCGACACGGTATACAAATCTTAAACTTTCACGGGTCCGTCCATTACGTGACGGTTAGCGCATTTTGCGGTTGCGGAGATCTTTTGGTGATCTCCCCCATCCCATGCTCCAATCTTATTTCTCCCCACGGTCTGATCTACATCTCTCTCCAGTCCTCACTCTCATCATCGGTTGTCGAATCCTAGTCAACACCTCCTCATCCCATCCACGATAAGCATTTTACAAGTTTGCTAGGGCATGTGATCATAAAACACCAAACCTAGTCTGCGTCAAATCCATAGGCGTTCGAGGAATATTTGAGCATTGAGAAGGTGGATGGCTTACTCAGGAGTCTAAATCTTTTGGATGAAGAGAAATAATGGCCTTAAAATTGGATGGTCTGATGGAACAAAGGTGGGAGTTGTGGATGTGCAAGCCATGGGTAAACTTTTCTCTACCCCCCCCCCCCCTGTTGTGGATGGTATAATAAAGACGCTTGGAAGTATCTAGTGTTGGGAATATGCCCTAGAGGCAATCATGTTTGATGTAATTCCCAATGTATTCATAAAGTAATAAAGGTGTCCTTGTATGAACATCAGATATACATCATTGAATACGTGTTTGTTCATACTAGATGTCCTTTGTCATTGAGGTTGTGCTGGACACACAACTTAGACCAATGTGCAAGTCGGCTGATGACACATTTCCACTTGTCATGGGCATGGTGATGCTATTCCGACTCACACGGACTCGACTAAAGAGTTTTGCGAGTTGGACTGACCCACAGTTGAGATGCAACGAGCATGTTGTCATTTGCAGTCTCAAGCAATGGAATCCTTTGACCTGAGGTGATTGCATGATCCGAGTTGTGGATCACTAGCTTAGGTTCTATCAAATGTTGTTCCATAAATAGGCAGTTATAAACATAGAGTTCGGGCTGGTGGTGAAGCAAGCTGCGTGACGTGGATTATCAAGATGGGATTTGCACCTCCGTAATGGAGAGATATTCTCTGGGCCATCTCTTGTTATATGATTCAGAAGCATGGCCATGCGCGACTTTGTTAAGTGTTAACCATGGAGTCAGACTAAGTGTTAGTCCAGTGAATCGTATCATGGAACGAGAAGAGAGAGTGGAGCTATTAAAGGGATGGAAACTACTCTCCGATAGCTTGTCAAGGTATATCATGAGGCAAAGGGACTTGGACGAAAGTCACATTGAGAAAGGTTTTGTCTTCTGACTTTATGGCGCTTGGGAGTTGGCACGTCTTGCTAGAGGCTGCTACTAGCTATTGACTTGGAGTGGTGACTCATGCCGTGTCCAGTTGTGCGTGAACCTACAGGGTCACACACTTAAGGGAAAAGAGTCCATATGGATTCGATTCATGTGGAGATTGGGGTATAGCCTAAATGGGCCTCAAGTGTTGAGCCCATCTAGGAGTGTATATAAGTGGAGTGAGAAGGGATAGTCCCTGACCTAGCCATCACTTTCTCCACTCCCATTTCGGGCTGGACAGGTTCTAGTAGTCCTCTGCATGGAGCTCCTTCCTATACGTGTGGATACCAGTAGAGGGGTGCTGGAGACAAGGAGGTTTGTGGGGATCAAGATGTGTTGTACATGGGATCATTCGGCACGGCATCAACCGACGCGCTTCGTCAATAATCCGCACCTACGCGCTTAGTGGTAAATCTCCTGGCTTATCACCTGAGCTAGATATTGGGAGTACAGCGTAGGGGAAAAGTTTTTGTTTATCTCTGCATGGCCCAACAGTGGTATCAGAGTATTAGCTTCTGGTTTTAGGCTCGAGATCTCACATATGTGATATGCGGTTGTCATTATATTGGATCTAATTGCTATTTTGGTGGTCGGTCTATGAGATAGATTGGTTTTGTAGAAGGTTGATTGGATCAATCGTACTCGGGGAGTTGGATGATCTAGTTTCTGTGATCCTACTACTGAGGTCGTGGAACAACATACCCCTACCGGTCAGCTTCCGCCATCAGGGTAGACAGTGACACGTAAATTCGGATGAAGTGATCGAAGATCAAAGAGTTTAGTCGAATCGGAGTATGGGTCGGATTTGAGTAAAATTGTTTTATCCGATGAAGAAATCCATGTTTGGAATGCAGATGGGATCTATGTTTTCTGAAAAATCGTCGGGCGCTACCCGTACCCGGGAGGGGCACTGCCCCTTCGATCCCCGCCCGATATCCAGCTAGTGGGACACCTCAATCTATGAATGGTATAACTTGTTTCACAATGGTTTTTTGTCATCCAGCTAGAGCATGGGTGCTTTCATTTATTGTATAACGACCTGCATGTCGAATTCTCTATGTAATTTACTTTATTAGATAGTGTAGCTATTTGGAGAACCCAGATGGCATGCAAGTCAATGTGCAAGTTGGCTAATTGGAGTAAGACGGCACGTGACAAGAGTTGATATGAGTCGAATTACAAGCCGTGTGGAGATCGAGATCGCCATGAAGAGAGCCATACCATTTCATATTATAACTGCTTTATTTTGTGTTATTGTTATGTCTCTATTTTACATCTATTAGATAGTTGGTAGAAAGTAATCCCTCAAAGAAGGTCTAGTCGGTTTCCCAGCCAGTGCTGCACCATCACAAGTCAGACATTTTTGGTAGTGGGCTCATAAAATTGAGGTGCTATCAATTCTTTCCAACTAGGTGGGTTCGAGTCGGACTCTTACAGCGTAAGCACTCGGTAATCTAGACGGGTCTATCACAATAGTTGTGGGACTCGGGGAAAAGTCGGTCGAGAGACGGGGCATGAGATGCCACCCGACCAACAGGAGTCGCGTGAGATGCGATTGGCAAGGAGTTGCCTACCTAGATCACTTGACGGCTAGCGGTGACACTAAAGCTCATTAGTCGACTTGCTTATTTAGGATCCTGAATCACTAAGCAATCATCGGAGGGGTGTTGATTCTAGTGGGAGCATAAGTATTAAAATGTTTAATATGCTTGCTCTTTTATGGATACATGTCTTAAGTGTTTTGCATATTTTCTATTCTAGATCCATGGAACCTAGTAGTAGTCTCCCTCAATTATCCAGTTTTGTGTTGGGATCGATCCTAGAGAAAGATAAGCTTAATGGAACTAATTTCACCAACTGGTATCGTAATCTGACAATTGTTCTCAAACAAGAAAAGAGGGACCATGTTCTAGATAAACCGCTTCCATATGAGCCAAATGAGAATGCAAGTGCCGCAGCAATCAATGCCTACCATAGGACATGTGATGAGTCTACGGAAATTAGTTGTCTTATGCTTACTCACATGGAACCGGACTTGGAGAAGCAGTTTGAGAATGTTGGGCCTATGATATGATCAAAAGCATCAAAAGTATGTTCCAGGCTCAGGCTTTGCTAAGTTGTAAGATTAAGGATGGCGATCCACTGAGTCCGCATGTGATCAAGATGGTTGGTACAGTCTCTGGAAAGGCTTGGCTACCCCATTAGCGAAGAGTTCGCTACAGATATAATTCTTAACTCTCTTCCTAGTGTGTATGGTCAGTTCATATCGAACTACCACATGCATGGTATGGATAATAAGCTCACTGAATTACATGGGATGCTCAAGCAGGCAGAGGCTGATCTTAAGAAGGGTGCCAGTCAAGTGTTTATGGTACAGAATAAGGCTAAGTTCAATAAGAGTTCTTGGACTAAGAATAAGAAGGCTAAGTCAGGAAGTAATGCTCAGGATTCGATCCCAAGCGTTTCCTCGGGGACTAAGCCATCTCTTTCAACTGGATCCACCTGCTTCTATTGCAAGGCGGATGGCCACTGGAAGAGGAATTGCAGCAAGTATTTGGCTGACAAAGCCAAGAATGGAGGTGTGACCTCCAACTCAGGTACGCTTGTGTGCAATGTTATAAACATCTATCTTGTCGATGCGCCTAATAGTTCTTGGGTATATGATACCAGATCAGTAATTCACATCTACAACTCGCTGCAGGGACTGGTAATAAATAGGAGCGTGGCAAGAGGCGAGGTTGACATTCAAGTCGGCAACAAAGCGAGAGTCGCTGTGTTGGAAGTCAGCACAATGCAACTTCATTTACCTTCAGGATTCTTAATGGAGCTAAATAATTGTCATTATGTTCTAGTGCTTAGTCGAAACATCATTTCTGCCTCATGTTTGATGAGACAGGGCTATGAGTCGAATATTAAGAATAATGGTTGTTCTTTATATTTGAATGATATGTTTCACGGCTATGCACCCATCCAGGATGGGTTATTTAATTTGAATCTTGATGGTGAGCCGTTCTATAACATAAATGTGAAAAGGTTGAAACCAAATGATCTGAATATGACTTACTTTTGGCACTGTCGGCTTGGTCATATAAGTTGGAAACGCATGCAGAAGCACCATGATGATGGACTCCTAACTTTGTTCGACTTGGAGTCGTTCGAGACATGCAAATCCTGCCTACTCGGCAAGATGACCAAGACACCTTTTGCAAAGAGTTTTGAAAGGGCATCCGACTTGTTGGGACTAGTACATAGTGATGTATGTGGCCCAATGAGCACAACAGCCAGAGGTGGTTATGAGTACGTTATTACCTTCACTGATGATTTGAGTAGGTATGGATATATCTACGTGATGAAACATGAGTCGGAAGCCTTTGAAAAGTTCATGGAATTCCAAAATGAGGTACAGAATCAACTTGGCAAGAAAATAAATTTTCTTTTGACGGACCGAGGAGGCGAGTACATGAGCCATGAGTTTGATGACCATCTATAGTGTTGTGGAATAGTTACCCAGCTCACTCATCCGGGAACACCGCAGAGGAACAATGTGTCGGAAAGGAGGAATCGGACCTTGTTGGACATGGTACGATCAATGATTAGTCGAATAGATCTGCCTTTATCATTTTGGGGTTATTGTCTAGAAACTGCAGCGTTCACACTAAACAGGGTACCATCAAAATTGATAGAGAAGACACCGCATGAGATGTCGACAGGCAAAAGGCCAAGTTTGTCTTTTCTTAAGATTTGGGGTTGTGAAGTATTTGTCAAGTGACTTCAGTCCGAAAATCTTACGGCCAAGTCGGATAAGTGTATTTTCATGGGGTATCTGAGGGAAACCTTGGGTTACTACTTCTACAACCGAGAAGAGGGAAAAGTGTTTGTCGCTCAGAACGGTGTCTTCATTGAGAAAGAGTCTCTCAGTCGGGGAGTCAGTGGGAGTACGGTGTTGCTCGAAGAAATTTGAGAGAAACCAGCTAGTGGTGAGTCGGCAAAAGCCTTAGAGGTTGAGCCGGTCGTGGTAGCTGATCCGGCAACTGCACCTGCACCACAAAGATCGGCCAGATTGCGAAATGTTCGTGATGTGTTACTATTGGACAGTGATGAGCCGGCAACTTATTTGGAAGCGATGGTGGGATCTGATTTTAAGTCGTGGCTTGGAGACATGAGATCTGAGTTAAAGTCCATGGATGAAAATCAAATTTAGAACTTGGTTGATCTGCCAGATGGTGCAAGACCCGTCGAGTGCAAATGGGTCTTTAAGAAGAAAACTGATATCGATGGACATATTTCTATCTATAAAGCATGGCTTGTCGCGAAGGGGTTCCAACAGGTTCAAGGAGTTGACTATGATGAGACTTTCTCACCTGTAGCGATCCTTAAATCAGTTCGGATCATGTTAGCTATAGCAGCTTATTTCGACTATGAGATATGGCAGATGGATGTCAAGACGGCCTTCCTTAATGGAAAATTAATTGAGGACGTGTATATGATACAGCCCAAGGGTTTTATCGATTAGGCTAATGTTGTCAAGGTATGCAAACTTCAGAAATCCATTTATGGGTTGAAGCAAGCATCTTGGAGTTGGAACATTCGCTTTGATGAGGTAGTCAAATCGTTTGGCTTTATCAAGAGTGATCATGATTCTTGTCTATACAAGAAGTTTACTGGGAGCAAAGTAAAATTTCTGATCTTATATGTGGATGACATATTACTGACTAGAAATGATGTCCAGATGTTGCAAGAAACCAAGGAGTCATTGGAAAGGAGTTTCTCAATGAAGGACTTGGGTGAGGTAACTTACATACTAGGAATCAGGATCTATAGAGATAGATCAAGGCTATTGGGGATATACTTTCCGGGTATCCTCACAGTACCTCGCTGACCAGGGTGGCCCACTTCGGGTTAAAGCTTTGCTTCATGGGCGGCCTAGTCAAGGAGAAAAGGCGGAGTCCAGTCCGGCTACGAGAAGGCCCAGAAGACTTAGCGACTTAGGCCCATAGTGTTACTTGTAGTTCAAGACGTACTCTGTAACCAACTCTTAGTCGTAGCCGGATACATCTCTCCTGTAAACCCTAGGCCGGATATCTATATAAGCCGTCCTAGGGAGAGCCTTTAGGACACACCTCCATAGTCTACAATCTCCACTCGCACAGGCGAACTTTTGTAACCCATACTCCGGCTCTGCCGTATTACTGGATTGCTAGCAGGAGTAGGATTCGTCCAAAGCCGGCAGATTTAAACCTGGGTAAACTTGTGTGCTCACCGTCCCGGAACACCGTACGTCTCACACCCCTCTCTTCTGCACGCCTCGAGGACCCCCTCATGGCATACTTGTCATCAATCCGATGACAGTTGGCGCCCACCGTGGGGCAAGTGAGCTTTGGATCTGCGTTCCGAGCGGAATCTACAAGAATTGGAATCGGCAAAACCATCATCGGTGGTCGCATCCTCTATGCCAGTGATGCCCCTCTCATCGTTCTCGACGAGACCTGGATTCCGGCTAGGGAGGCTGTGACTGCCTACACCATCATATCTTTTGGCGAGATCGATGTTTACATCGGCTTTGCTGAACCTGTCCCACCCACCCCAGCGGTGATGATAGAGGCAGAAGAATCTTCTGGGTCCCCTTTGTCCGCGGAGGCGGCAGAGTTTCGGATATCAGAAAACCCTAATCCCACCCAGCCTGCACCAGTTGCGGAGATCGTGGAGAAATCCGAGCCTGAAGCAGACCTAGCGGTCTAGGTCGATTCTGGAGTGGATCTCCTTGGAGAGGTCGAATCCCAGATCGACCCACCTGCTGAAGTCGAAATCCAGGAGGAACATAGCAACGACACTGATTCCGGCTCTTATGACACTGGGACAGACAGGTCTTTCCTAAGGTACACGCTGCGACGTATGATACTGCAAAACTCAAGCACAGATGCAATTATCGAGACCATCAGGAGTTTCGACGAAGCTGGTCGCGAGAGCCGTAGGTACCTTAGGAAGCACGCGTCGCACTTTGTCGGATATGTTGGATCCGGATCCGGCTCTGCCAATGCTGGAGACAACACCGACTCTATGCTGGAGGCAATTGGAACAAACGCCGACGTACCCGCATCCTCGGATGAATCGATGACGTCAGCAGATTTCTGAAAGTTCTCCGCGGAATATGAAGAGTATAACTCCAAAGCTACAGAAGAAGGAGAAGCCATGGATGAAGGATCCGGGGAACACTCTCCCAAAGCGCGGGATGACATGGAAGTCGGAGATAATCCCAAAGTCCAGATGTCCAAAAGTACCGATCAGAGCTTGACTCTGGGAAACGGACCCAAAGCCGTCTTTGCTACCGATGCTGCCAAGAAGGCAAAGAAGAAGAACAAGAAGAACAAGACCCCAGTAAAAGACCCTCTAATAGAGGAGGTGATTACCGAGGAATACGAAGAAGACTCGGATGGAGCGCTTATCCCAGACGAGCCCAAAAAAGAAGAATCGGTGGATGGACACGTGATCACTGAAGGTGGGGGTAAACTCATCGATGCTGCATTAACCACACCAATGCCTACAGCTGCAGAACTTACTGTTGAAGAACTGGATGAGAGGGCGCATGCCCTAGAAGCGCATCGTCAAGTACTCCTTGATGAAGCCAAAAACATTGAGGAGGAAAAGAAACGCATAGCATCTGCGGGGAAGTACAACTCTAGGCAATACCAGAAGACCAGGAAGCATCATACTAATGACAATCAGTTCCCGCAGATTCACGCCATCCTTTTCGGTGAAGAAATGGGGAAGCCTCGGAAAGATAGTAATGGGGATTGGGTATATCCAACTCTAGTACAAAACACCGTGGCGGCCCGAGAAATTTTATCGGCTAATCCAGGCCCGGAAGAGATCCGGTTGGGAATCAAACTACTCAACAAGGGACTAGAGCAGCAAAATGTCGCCATGTCTGGGAGTCAAAAACTGGTCTCTGATTCCGACCAATGTCGCACAGATCCGGCATGGGCTGACGTAAGAACCCAGCACGTACCGGAGTAGCACCACCGCCCCGATCGCCAGGAAGACAATTACTCAAGAACCGGATCTTCAGGGTAGCACCACAAAGCTGCCCGTGACTGGCGTAATGTTAACCAAGTTGCGGAGCAAGAGGCAATCGCTGCACTGAATCCGAGGAACCCGCCCCGGCGAGAGTCGAAAGACCGCAGTGATGACGATAAAGAGAAACGTCGGGAGGAGGACCGATAGAGAATTCCACCCCCAGACATGATATCCGTCCGGACGACGGACGAAGGAATGACGGACACCGTGCTGGGACAAGACGGCAGGGGGCTCGTCATGATGAAGACCTTCCCCGGAACCAGAATAATGACGCTCCGGAAGGAGGCTGACGATCAGCCGGAAATAACCCAACTGCTCCACCATCTCCACCAAGTAGCCATCACAACGGCTCTCAAGGAGGCCAGGGAGGGCGTCAAGGTGGAGGAGGTGGTGGCAAAAGGCGAAGTCCGGCTCCAAGGCACCGCAGCCATAGCCGACACTCGGGATGATCTTTATCCCCGAATGACGCAAGGCATAGGATCAACTCCAACATAGAGGTGTGGCGCTACGAAAATGATGATATATACGTGGGCCCAAAGTGCTTCGGACCACGCATAAGAGCCACAAGATTCCCGGAAGGATTCACTATCTCGAGACATATCCAAGCCTACGACGGCATCGCTCGGTCAGATACCTGGCTACAGGATTTCTTCCAAGCTTGCTGCATCGCCAAAGGCAGAAACAGCCTGGTCGCAACCCAATATCTCCCACTCATGTTGCGGAAGACGGCATGATCATGGCTTAATGAACTTCTGGAGAATACCATCCACAACTGGTATGACATGCAAAGCGCATTCCTTCGGAATCTCAAAGGCACATACCAGAGGCCCTGTACGGTCGGAGACCTGCAGCGTTGCACCCAGAAGGCCGAAGAAACTTGCCGGGATTATCTCGGACGATGGATCGGCACCAAGAACTCCTATGAGGGAGTAAATGACCAAACTACAATTGAAGCTTTCATTGCAGGTCTCCCAATTGGTCTACTACGTCATCGCTTGAAGTGTGACAAAGTCACTGATTTGGGAGAGATGATAGAAACAGCAAGCAAGTATGCAGATGCCAACGACGATGCAGAGGGATTACTCAACGCCCTAGTTGTGCAACAGTCGGCAAAACAACCAAAGCAACAAGCTCAGAAGCGCAAGAACACCTCGGAAGAGAAACCCAACGCGGAAACAGCAGTGGTCACTGCTACTTACGGGTCTGGAGGATGAGGAGGACGCGGTGGAGGCCGCGGGCGTGGTCGTGGGACTTCGAGAATTCAAGGTAGAGGAGACCAGCAACCAGGCAAAACCTACACTTGGGCCGACATTGCCAATAACCCATGTGTGCATCACATAGACGCCAATGGGGGCTCGTCCCACACAAACACTGAGTGTCGTTTCAATGACGACATTAAGAGAGATGACACCGCTGGTTACAAAGCTAAGCGGAAGAAGGGAAAGCAGAATCCCGAAAAAGATAAAGAGACCAAGGAAGATTCCGACATGGAGGAAGCTGATGCTTCAAACCCCAAGCCGGAAGGGAAGAAAAAAATTCCAACCAAGAAAGACACTTATGTCACCTTCCTCGGATCTCAACCAGCAAAGGTCAAGAAAGCAGTTCTACATGAGCTCAATGCAACAGTTCCGGCCGCCCCCAATTTTTTGATTGGTCGGAAGTGGCAATCACGTTTGACCCCGCTGATAGTCAGCCTAAGCTACACAGGCGAGGAAAATACGCCTTAATCATCAATCCACTTATTGACGGTTATGGTTTCTCCAAGACTCTCATGTACGATGGCAGCAGTATCATTATTCTGTATGTCGAAACGCTACGCTGGATGAAGATCTGGGAGATCCAGTTGAATCATAGCTCTGTGATTTTTCACGGAGTTGTCCCAGGAAGACAAGCTAATTCCCTGGGAGAAATCACTTTGGATGTTACCTTTGGAACTCCAAAGAACTATCGGACGAAGGCACTTTCCTTCGAAGTGGTCCCATTCAAGAGCGCGTACCACGCTATATTCGAACATCCGGCTTATTGGGATTTTATGGCTTGTCCGTCTTACATTCAATATGATGAAAATTCCAGATCCCAATGGCATAATCACCATCAGGGGAGACCCGAAGAAAGCGCGAGAGTGCGAGGATGGAAATGCCGCCTTTGCTGAAGTCGTGCTACACGCCTAGGAGTACCAGGAGATCAAGAAGAGCATATATCCGTCCGAGATGCCCGCAACGAAGAAGGAGGTGACAAAGCCGAATCCGGAGTTCAAGGCATCAAAAGACATGAAGAAGACGTCATTGAAGGATGATGACCCCTCCAAGGTGACCCAGATAGGCGTAGGCCTAGATAGCGCATAGGAAAGCGCGCTCGTCAAGTTCCTCAAAGCAAATCAAGATATCTTCGCATGGCAACCATCTGACATGACCGGAGTACCTAGGGAACTTGTCGAGCACTCTTTAAATGTAAACCCAAACACTAAACCCGTCAAATAGTCCTTACGACGTTTCGGCAATGAAAAGCGTAAGGCAATAGCTAAGGAACTAGCACGGCTCGAGTTAGCCGGATTCATAGAAGAGGTCATCCACACTGAGTGGTCGGGCAATCCTGTAATAGTCCCTAAAAAGGACACTACTGATTTAAGGATGTGTGTTGATTATACTGCCTTGAATAAGGCTTGTCCAAAAGATCCATTCGCTCTGCCTAGGATTGATCAAGTTATCGATTCTATGGCAGGCTCAGAACTCCTCTGTTTCTCGACACATATTCCGGTTATCACCAAATCCGGATGAAGGAGTCTGACAAAGTCAAAACTTCATTCATAACCCCCTTCGGAACCTTCTGTTTTGTTACGATGCCCGTTGGGTTGAAGAACGCAGGAGCTACGTACCAGCGCACAATGCAGCGTTGCCTCCACGACCAACTCGGTCGCAATGTACATGCATACATGGATGATATTGTGGTAATGTCCGAAAAGAAGGAAACACTGATTTCCGACTTGGAGGAAACATTCGCCAATCTACGAAAATACAACATCATGCTTAATCCGAAGAAGTGCTTCTTTGGAATCCTAGCCGGAAAATTGTTAGGTTTCATTGTGTCTCAAAGAGGCATAGAGGTGAACCGGGACAAAATCAAGGCTATACTCAATATTTCCAGGCCAACTCGCCTGAAGGATGTACAAAGACTAACTGGTTGCATTGCTAAAGTCAGTCGGTTTGTAAGCCGGCTTGGTGAAAGAGCCGCACCATTATAAAAACTCCTAAAAAAGACTAAGGATTTTGTGTGGACCGACGAAGCTGAAGCTGCGTTACAGGACCTGAAGAAAGTACTCTCATCTGCTCCTATCCTCGCTGCACCGGAACCACAGGAACTGATGTTGCTTTATCTTGCTGCGACTAACAAAGTTGTCAATATCGTCATGGTAGTGGAGAGACCAGAGGAAAATCAGGAACACTTGGTGCAGTGTCTGACTTACTTTGTCAGCGAGGTCCTGACAGAATCAAAACAGCGGTATCCGCACTATCAAAAGCTGGCTTACGGTGTTTTCCTAGCATCTCGTAAGCTACGACACTATTTCCAGGAGCATCCAATTACCGTGGTGAGCACAGCTCCCATGAGAGATATAATCAACAACAATGACGCCAAATAGGCATAGAGCTCTCAGCTTTTGATATTAAGTACAAACCTCGGACAACAATCAAATCCCAAATCCTTGCCGACTTTGTTGCTGATTGGACAGAGACAAAGGATAATATGACCCTCCCTGAGTCAGAATATTGGACCCTGTATTTTGATGGGTCTAAGGCTCACGGGGGCTCGGGGGCTAGCTTGGTCCTCAAATCACCCCAAGGTGATAAACTTCTATACGTGTTGCAGATTCACTTCACAGCGACAAATAATATTGCCGAGTATGAAGCACTATTACATGGAATCCGGATTGCTAAAGATTTTGGCATCCGACGTTTGATGTGTTACGGAGATTCGGATCTTGTTGCTCAGCAAGTTTCATATATTTGTAATGCAAATAAACACATGGCAGCATATAAAGCTGTCGTGGATGATTTATCTAAATCGTTCGAAGGGTTTGAGGTTCAACACATCCCTCGAGCAGAAAATGAGGAAGCAGATGCCTTATCTCGGATAGGCTCTGCACGGAAAGAGGTCCCGGATGGCGCTTTTTCAGAGCACCTCAAAGTTCCCTCAATAAAGGGACTGGATGAGGAATATCCGACCAAATCCGACTCGCCTCTAGTAGAAGTTCTGGCTATAATTCCTAGCTGGACTCGACCCTACCTCGATTATTTGGTAGATGGCAAATTACCCGAAGACGAGGTGCTGAGCCGGCAGATTGTCCGACGAGCAAAAGCCTACACTATAGTCAAAGGTGAGCTCTATAAGCGGAGTGTTTTTGGGGGTTTTCAGCGCTGCGTATCTCCGGAAGGAGTGGAAATCCTAAGGGAAATCCACGAAGGCGAGTGTGGTCACCACGCTGCAGCCAAATCTTTAGTGGCAAAAGCTTTCAGACACGGTTTTTTCTGGCTTACAGCCAAGGCAGATGTCGAAAGGTTGGTTAATACGTGCAAGGGCTGCCAAAAGTATGCCAAACAAGATCATGTTCTGGCCGATCAGCTGCGAACAATACCTATAACATGGCCTTTTGCGGTCTAGGGGCTTGATATGGTAGGATCGTTTAAACGGGCTCTAAGTGGATTTACTCACCTCTTAGTGATGGTGGATAAATTCACAAAATGGATCGAGGCCAAACTTGTCACTAGTTGTGATGGAGCAACAGCCAAAAGATTTGTCGAGGATGTTATAATCCGGTATGGTTATCCGCATAGTATTATCATGGACAACGGGAGTAATTTTTCTATGGGAGAATTAGCTGAATTCTGCAACGAGCAAAATATCTGGCTTGACATTGCGTCAGTCGCACATCCACAGGCTAACGGACAAGTTGAAAGGGCAAATGGTTTAATCTTACAAGGCCTAAAACCGAGACTCGAAGCACCATTACGACGTGCTGCGGGGGCTTGGGCAGAGGAATTACCCTCAGTAATATGGAGTTTACGAACAACTCCGAACAAGTCAACCGGATACTCACCTTTCTTCTTGGTCTATGGTGCAAAAGAAGTTCTTCCTAGTGATTTGATTCACACTTCTCCTAGAGTGGCCACATATATCGAAGAAGATGCCGAGATTTCTCGACAAAATGATCTCGACTTAGTCGAAGAAGTTCGCGTCGTTGCTGAAATGGGATCAACAGCCTATCAGCAGAAGTTACGCAAGTATCATAGCCAGAGAGTCCGAAACAGATCTTTCAATAAAGGTGATTTGGTTCTCCGGCTTGTGCAACAAAGAAAGCACAAACTTTCCCTAGTATGGGAAGGGCCCTTCTTGGTTAGTCGAGTATTGCACAATGGTTCGTACTACTTAACTCACATGAGGCCAGTCAAAGAAAGACCTGCTACTAAGAAGAGAAAGAGAGCTGGACGTAGTACAAATCCGGATGAGTTTGACAGACCATGGAATATTACTCAGCTACGTCCCTTTTATTCTTAGTTTATCTTTCTTTGTACGCATACATATGTACATGTTCTGTGAGAAATAAAAGTCTTAGTTGCCTCAAGTTTTTTCTGAGAGGTTTCTACCATCTTATTTCTGAATGATCATGTCATAGTCGAAAATCCCAGAATACTTGAAAGTACTTTATGCTCATGTTTGTTCTGGTTTAGATTTCCGATTCTAAAAATGCTACCTTCGGGTATAACTCTAAAGTTTCTAGTCTACACTTTGGTTATTTGTTTTATTGCCGGATGCGGGTATTTTCCGAGTAGTGAATTGTTGGTACTGGAAGCCAGCTTTGTTTCCGAGTTTAAACTGGTTTAGCAATTGAGCTCCGTTGCTCGGCAAAGTTTCCGTGCTGAAGGTTTAGCCGGCTCACGAAAGGGACGAGGCGGAAAGCCAGATAAACGATAAGTATAGACGAAAAATTATCAGTGCTTATGTAAACATTTCAGGCACACAAAAATTCAAAACCAAAAAGTGCTGAAGAGATTAAAAAAGCATAGCACTAGCAAAATTATAGTACTGCATATTTACAGACCCATAATGTTTATCGAAATAATACATTTGTTTTTTGGTAACCTATGGTGCAGGACAAGAGGTAGGCGCTGCCGGCTCACTGGATGCATCGGCCTCGGTTTGATAATGATCCGAGACGTTCAGATCCGATACGGTCTGTTCATCATCGGAAACTTCAGCTGCTTCTTCCGGAGGCGGAGGTGGGGTGTCCACGCGGGTGAAAAAGGGAGTATCGTAGCTAGTTAAGTCAGCTATGTGGCACCCATATCCGGTGCAGGAGTCCATGATGGCCTTGATATCCTGCTCCTGGCCGTCTTCATCCACCTTGCAGTACCCTCTAGTCACTTTCCATATTTCCATGTTTCCATGGTGGCCCATGACCATGGTGAGAGTGTTCTGCGCGGCGGATCGCGCGTAGGACATGTTCTAGTACTGGACAAGCTGCGGCATCTCCTTGGCCTTGTCCCGTACCTGAAAGTCGAACATGTTATGCATGTCCGGAACCTTGAGAGCTTCGTCAATGTCCTCGATGGATTGGCGGAAGTCATGGAGCAAATCACCGACTTGGCTAAGCCGGTGGGTGCGAGGTTCGGCAGAGCTGGAATCCGTCAAGTTCAGAGGACCTGTGTATATAACATAAAACAATTAAGAAAGATCCGACATTAAAAAAGTCGAAGAATAAAAGCAAGTCAGAAAGATGGAAACTTACCGAAGATGACATCGTCAACTTTGGTCTTCTCTTCTCGAAGACTCCAGAGTTCAGCCTGGAGCGCCTCGGAAAGGTCCTTCTCTCTGCAAAGCTCATTGTTGAGATCCGAGATTCTTTGATCTTGAGCTGCAATCTTACGATCACGCTCATCAGTAGCCATGGAGGAGGATTCGGGAACTTGAGCGATGCTCTTCTCATGATCCGCCTTGAGCTTTTCCAGCTCTTGGCGAAGTTCTTTGTTCTCCACCACCAAGGTTTTGAGGTTCTCGGCCTCTTCAATCAGAGCGCAGGACTGTTTTACCAGTGCTAAAAGGTAAAAAAGAATAACAGTTCAACGACAAAATATTTGACTATGAAAACACAAAAGACAAGGTTTGAGTCTCGGAAAGCTTACATTCGGCCTCATCCTTGGAGACCTTTAGCTCAGCATTTTCAAGTCGGAGAGTTCTGATCTCTCTCCGCTTGTTGCAGATGTTCTTCAACAATTCCTGGTTATATGAATTAACTTTCTGTAAGTCAGAATACTCAGAGTCAAAAGTCTACTAAAGACCCAGGCTAATATTGTTACTAATATCAGCACGAGCCTTGGGGGCTACACTAGTTCATTCTTTGGCATCCTAAGGAAGCATAAACCTGGATTGTATATCCTACTTCATGCTTGGGGGCTAGAGGATATGATATGAAATGCAATAAAGAAAATCGTGAGTTGGAATTCCGACTTACATGATGGTCATGTGTGAGCTTGCTCAGACACATGTTCACCTCGGTGGTAACCTTATCGGCGAGGGTGAGTGGAATAACCGGAGGTGGTGGAAGTACACTAGCTCTGAGTCCCTCGTCGTGAAGGCGAACTTGTTCAAGAAGATCAGAATACTTGATGTCTTCCGCCTCTTATGCTTCTTCTTTGGCAAAGAGATTTCTCTTCTCCAGGCATTGCCGGGCCCGACGCTGGATTTCTTCTACAGATTTCCGAGACAAGCCAAATTTGGCAAGTCCCAGATTGTTCAGGAGGTTTTCAGCAAAAGTCTCTGCCGAGGGATCATTACCCGAAAAGGGTTCACCCTTATCTAAACCTGAGCCACCCGTGGTGGCGTCAGCCTGCGACTCAAGGGTCGTTGGCTCCGTTGAAGGAGCCGGATCTTCTGTGACAACCGGCATTGGTGTGATCACCGGCGTTGCAGAGGGTTGTGGAGCTAGAGTCGGAGGAGCCACGGTAGGAGAAGTTATATTCAGCTTTGTCTGCCGCAAGGGCTTCGAAGAAGTTCCCTTCCCCTTATCCTTGATGGGCTGCTTAGCTCTAAGAATGTAATATGAATGGAAAGCATTACATCTCGGAAAAAAAATTCGAATAAGGAACAAAGTCAGAAGTTGTGTTGAAAGTTACCTCTTCACGACTGGCACGTCCTTTGTGCCGACGGCCACTGTCAGAGCCTTGCGCTTCTTGGGCACAATGTCCGGCAGTGGGACCAGTTCCACCTCCTGAGAAAATTCCGGAGGATATCCCTCGATAGGAGCTAGCTCTGACTCGGGGAGGTCATCAAACTGAACAGAAGAAAAATATCTCGTTGTAAAATAAAAGGTAAAACACATACAAGGATTTATTATCGAAGCTTACCGGAACCACAGGGTCTTCCACTGCATGCATATCCAGAGACATGTCCAGAATCTTCCGTTCAATCTGCTCCTTGATCAGCCATTTGATTTGGCTTATGTACTCTTGTGGCTTCAAAGCCTTAGGACTGATGCGGAGGGAATCATTCTTCGACGCCGTGACGGAGTGCATCAGACGGTCGCCGTGGTATTGGAGAGCCTGAATCTGGCATGTGACCCAACATTGGACTAGGTCGGATCGTTTCAAGCCCTTGTGTTTTATTAGATATTCGATCCGCCTATTGGCGAGGATCAGATCATCACTGAGAACCAGAGGGGCCTCGTCCCAAGACGGTTGGGCCGTGGCGGCTCCATCGATGAAAACCGGCAAAGCAGAGGCTTTGCCGAGAGCAGGAATATCCCTATGGTAGAAGAAAGTGGTCGGCCATTGTTTGACCGACTCACTAGCAGAAATGCGAGGATAGCTACGCTCGCGTCTAAGATAAAGTCTAATAGTGCCGGTAATGTAGGGATTACCGGCAGTGATAGAGTTACTACGAACATGGAACTAGAAACGAAACAAAGTAAGACTCGGCCTAATGCCGAGAAACCCCTCGCACAGAGCTGTGTAAGAACTCATCTCTAAGATGGAGTTCGGGGGAAAATGGTGGAGCTGTACACCGTAGTGATCGATCACCTCGGAAAAGAATTCCGAGGGAGGGAAGGACAAACCTCTGTCGAGGTGGGTGCCAAAGTGGACCCGCTCATTGGCACGCGGACGGGGGATGGTTTCGCCGAAACTGCTATGCCAGTCGCCGGCACGGAGGAGACCTTCATTCTCCATGCCTTGGAGCTTCTCGTTGTCGAGGAGGCACGGGATCCAGACTCCCCGGTTGCTCTCCTTCTCTGCCGCCGCCGCTGCTAAGCCGGATGATGAAGAACCAGCGATTTCTCCGGTGCGCCGGTGACTTTGGATAGGCGGCGCTAGGAATCTAGGAGGTGAGAGCTTTGTGTGCTAAGGAGATGTGGAGGAGAAGGAACGCCAAAGGGAACAAGTGAAGAGGAGAGAAGGAAATCATCACCCCTCATATCCACCTACCTCCGCCAAGATTCGTGCAAATCGTACTGTGTAAATGCCATGCGTCGTGGAAGGAACTGGGAAGGACCCACACGATGATTACGTCGCCTCGATCTCTGCATACGCATTGAAACGGCGCCTCGGTTCTGTGAACGGCGGACCCACCAACGGTCGTGTTGATAGGATGTTTGTCAGATGACGTGACTTGACCGTGACCAGTGTCAGGTGACGTCAGAGACCAAGTTCCGGCTTAGTTTGAAAATCAAGCTAGAAAATCCGAGTAACATGTTGATAGGTCCGACTTATTTTTAAGACCCGGATCGTATTTTTTTTGTGAAGTTTCAGGAACCCTTCAAGATTCTGCAAGCCGAAGATCAAGATAGACGATGATAAATCCAACTTTGGATCTTGGAGACTTCTGGGGGCTGCTATTGGGGATATACTTTCTGGGTATCCTCACAGTTCCTCGCTAACCAGGGTGGCCCACTTCAGGTTAGAGCTTTGCTTCACGGGCGGCCCAGTCAGGGAGAAAAGACGGAGTCTAGTCCGGCTACGGGAAGGCCCAGAATACTTACCGACTTAGGCCCATAGTGTTACTTGTAGTTCAAGATGTACTCTGTAACCGACTCTTAGTCATAGCTAGATAGATCTTTCCTGTAAACCCTAGGCCAGATATCTATATAAGTCGTCCTCGGGAGAGACTTTAGGACACACCTCAATAGTCTACAATCTCAACTCGCACAAGCGAACCTTTGTGACCCATACTCCGGCTCTGCCGTATTACTGGATTGCTAGCAGGAGTAGGATCCGCCCAAAGCCGGCGGATTCGAACCTGGGTAAACTTATGTGCTCACCGTCCCGGAACACCGTACGTCTCACACCCCTCTCTTCCGCACGCCTCGAGGACCCCCTCATGGCGTACTTTTCCTCAATCCAACGACAAAGGCGGCTCATTGCATTGAGTTAGAGTATATATTTGGACAAAGTGTTGAAGAAGTTCAACATGGAATCGTCTATGAAAGGGTTCTTACCGATGTCCCATGGTGTAAAACTTAGCAAGACTCCATATCCTTTGACAACTGATGAGCAAAGTCGGATGAGTATAATTCCATATGCTTCGGCAGTCGGATCCATCATGTATGCCATGATTTGTACTAGGCTAGATGTTTCCTATGCTCTAAGTGTTGTGAGAAGATCCCAGGCTGACCCTAGAGAAATACACTAGCAGCGGTTAAGAACATCCTTAAGTACTTGAGAAGGAATAAGGATGTGTTCCTAGTTTATGGAGGTGAGGTTGAACTCGGTGTAAAGGGTTACACGGCTGTGAGTTATCTTACTGACTCAGATGATTCTCGTTTCCAATCTGGATACGTGTTTGTAATAAACAGTGGGGCTATGAGCTGGAAGAGTTCCAAGCAAGAGATTGTGTCTGCATCTACAACAGAGGCTAAGTGTATTGCTACCTCGGAGGCAGCAAAGGAAGCCGTTTGGATCAGGAACTTCTTGATAGATCTTGTTGTGGTTCAGGGCTCGTCCAATCCGTTAGACATGTATTGTGACAACAATGGTGCCATTGCACAAGCCAAGGAACCTAGACAACACCAGAAGAACAAACATATACTCATGCGGTACCACCTGATTTGCCAGTTTGTGGATCAAGGTAATATCAAGTTATGCAAGGTACACATGGATGCAAACGTTGCGGATCCATTGACAAAGCCGCTTCCACAACCTAAGCATGAGGCGCACGTAAGAGCCATGTGCATTAGATCCCTAGACATGTGATGTCGGGATGATTGACTCTAGTGCAAGTGGAAGACTGTTGGGAATATGCCCTAGAGGCAATCATGTATGATGTAATTCCCAATGTATTCATAAAGTAATAAAGTTGTCCTTCTATGAGCATCAGATATATATCATTGAATACGTGATTTAGTTGTGGAACTATATATTCATGTATGTTCATACAAGATGTCCTTAGTCACTGAGGTTGTGCTGGACACACAACTTAGACCCACAGTCGGATGATGACACGGTTCCACTTGTCATGCATGGGCATGGTGATCCTATTCCGACTCACACGGACTTGGCTAAAGAGTTTAGCGAGTCGGACTGACCCACAGTTGAGATGCAACGAGCATGTTGTCATTTGCAGTCTCAAGCAATGGAGTCCTTTAACTTGAGGTGATTGCATAATCCAAGTTGTGGATTGCCAGCTTAGGTTCTATCAAATGTTATCCGTAAATGGGCAGTTATAAAGGTAGAGTTTGGGCTGCTGGGGAAGCAAGTTGCGTGACGTGGATTATCAAAATGGGTTTTGCCCCTCTGTAATGGAGAGATATTCTCTAGGCCCGTGATATGATTCGGAAGCATGGCCATGCGCGACTTGGTTAAGTGTTAACTAAGGAGTTAGACTAAGTGTTAGTCCAGTGAATCGCATATCATGGAACGAGAAGAGAGAGAGTCGAGCTATTAAAGGGATTGCAACTACTCCCCTATAGCTTGACAAGGTATATCGTGAGGCAAAGGGACTTGGACGAAAGTCACACTTAGAAAGGTTTGTCTTCTGACTTTATGGCACTTGGGAGTTGGCACGTCTTGCAGGAGGCCGCTACCAGCTATCGACTCGGAGTGGTGACTCGTGTCATGTCCAGGTGTAGTTAAACCTACAGGGTCACACATTTAAGGGAAAGGAGCCCATATGGATTCGATTCATGTGGAGAGTGGGGTACAGCCTAAATGGGCCTCAAGCATTGAGCCCAGCTAGGAGTGTATATAAGTGGAGTGACAAGGGATAGTCCCTGACCTAGCCATCAATTTCTCCACTCCCATTTCGGGATAGATAGGATCTAGCAGTCCTCTGCCTAGAGATCCTCCCTGTAAGTGTGGATAGCGGTAGAGGCATTACACGTACAATGTTGGAGACAAGGAGGTTCGTGGGGATATATACGTGCTATACATGGGATCGTTTGGCACGAGATCAACCGAAACACTTCACCAATAATCCACACCTGCGCGTATAGTGGTAAATCTCTAGGCTTATCACCCGATCTAGATCTTGGGAGTACCGCGTAGGGGACAAGTTTTTGTTTATCTCTATGTGGCCCAACATCTGGTGCCCTATCAAGGGGATAAGGTGTAAGGAGATGAGAAACAACATGTTTCTCCTCACATTCTTGCAGACGTCTAGGAAGAGGAAGGATTTGGAGGAGGGTCCTTGGATGTTTAATAATGAGTTGTTTACGCTTCAGGATTTTGATCTGGTCAAATCGCTAGAGGATTATGTCTTCAATGACATGTCGATATGGGTGAGGGTGCTAAAACTTCCTTTAAGAGCAATGAATATAAGTACAGGAGAACATATAGGTGATGCTATGGGTGAGTATGTGGATGTGGATGTAGGGGAGGATGACATGGCCATGGGAGAGTTTCTACAAGTTAGAGTCCGGCTTGAGATAAAAAAACCATTGCTGAGAGGGATTACACTGCAGCTTGATGAGAAGATGCTTCCTAGGTGGTACCCATTTGAATACGAGTTTTTTCTAGACTTCTGCTTCATGTGTGGGATTGTTGGTCATACAGATAAGTGTTGTTCGTTAAAGCTTGCTAGGGGGAGAAGCAGCAGTCCGGTAACTGGCTAAAAGGAGAGATGGGGAGAAGAAGACAGGGGAACTCATCTTAGAGAATAAGTGAGAGTAGAGATAGTGGTGGGAGAAAATGGGGGTCGAGCTATGGATTTGGGGAAAGAGGAAGAGGTGGAGGCAGTGATAGTGCTAGTTGGCACAAAGATGAGTGAACAAATAGTGGAAACCACTTTACAAATTCTGAGGAGAAGAAAGAAGCATGTCTCAAAGAAGGAAGCGACAAGCTCTTTGAAGTGTCCATCGGTGATAAACAAAGAGGGGTCAACAACAATAACAACACAGAAAGAGTTGAACCTTACTGTAGCTAGAACATAAGGAATTAGCGAGGAGGCAGAGGATCTGGGATGCAAAAACCTATAGAGCAAGATTGCGGTTGTTGTGGTAGTTGGGCCGAGAAACTGAGAGGCCCATCATGGCAGGAGTAAGCCCAACATGCATGAACCATAGGGAGGAATCGCGTCGATCATGCATGAAGTGGGTGACGTTGTCGATGTTGTTTCAAGTGACATATTGGTGGAGGCTGGGAACAATGGAAGGAAGCAGTGCATGTTTAAGAGAAAGAAAGGGAGGGATGGGAGAGAGAGTAGTAGGACAGGGTAGGAAATAGCTTTGTCCGGTGGATCAGTGGGGATAAAAAGAGGAGGTGAGGGAGTAGTGAGTGAGGAGGAAAGTGAGGAAGTTAGGGAGAGGAAGAAGGGGAGGGTTTCAGTGATGGGGGTGGAGGCTTCTAGTTCTCTTATCAGAGTTGACACGGGGTTGTTGGTATAGTCTTGCGAGAAGCAATGAATTGTATGTCTTGGAACGGCAGGGGGCTTGGGAACAAGCTAGCTGTTCGTGGCCTTCATGAGTTTATGAAGGTAGAATAGCCTAAAATTCTATTTCTGTTAGATACTAAGATGATGGATAAAGAGTTGGACCTTTTTCGTTGGAGTTTGAACATGCCACACATGTTGGTGGTGGATTGTGAGGGGAGCATGGTGGCTTAGCTCTCTTTTGGTGTAAGGAGGTGAGAGTGGATCTTAGATGGAAGATAGACATCATATCGATGTTAATGTGGTGGAGTAGAATGGCAGCAAAGGTGGGCCAGAAGGAAATAACTTGGAAGTTGCTAAGGAACTTGTATGCCAAGAATGATCTCCCATGACCATGCATGGGGATTTTAATGAGATTTTGTTCTCCCATGAAAAGGAGGGGCGGCTAGGGCCCTAGGGTGTATGGAGGCATTTAGAAGGGCATTGGAAGATACTGGATTGCAGAACTTGGGTTTCGTGGGTGATGCTTGATACGTCATAAATGTATCTATAATTTTTGATGCTCCAAGCTTGTTTTATATCAACTTTCTTATGTTTTGTTTACACTTTGAGGTATTTTTATACATTTTCTGGAACTAACCTATTAACAAGATGCCTCAGTGCTAGTTGCGTGTTTTCTGCTGTTTTTGGTCTCAGAAAAGCTAGTAAGGAAATATTCTTGGAATTGGACGGGACAAAAGCCAAAGTCAATATTTTACCACAAGGAACACGGAGTCCGAAGGGCAGCCAAAGTGGGGCCACGAGGTGGTCACACCTAGGGCTGGCGTGGCCACCCCCTAGGGTGCGCCGCCCCATGGTGTGGGCCCCTCGGGCGCCCACTAATGATATGTTGCAAATGTATCCATAATTTTTGATGTTACATGCTTGGTTTTATCTAGTTTCTTGTGTTGTGTCCTTTGGAGTACTTTTCATATGATTTCTTGGACTAACCTATTAACAAGAGCCACAGTGCCAGCTGCCTGTTTTCTGCTGTTTTTGGTCCCAGGAAAGTCAAAAAATGAATATTCTCGGAATTGGACAGGACAAAAGCCAAAGTCAGTTTGTCACTGAGGGACACCTGAGCTAGAATACGAGACGGAGAGGGGCTGGGGCCCGGCCACACCACCTGGCCGCGCGGCTAGGCCTGGCCCGCGCCAGGGGGTGGTATGGCCACCCCAGGCACCCCCTCGGCATCTGCTTCCGCCTATATATTGCCTCTGATACGGAAACCCTAAGTACCCGATCAAAATTCCACGAAAGAGTCTACAGCCGCCGTCATCTCCATCCCTAGATCGGGAGGGATCTTAAGCTCTTCCCAACACCCTATCAGAGAGGGGAATTCACACTGGAGGCCTTCTTCATCACCATGCAAGCCTCCGGTGTGATGCGTGAGTAGTTCATCTCTGGACTACGGGTCCATGTAGTAGCTAGATGGCTGGTTCTCCTCCTTTGTGCTTTCATGTCTAGATCTTGTGAGCTCCGTTCATGATCAAGATCATCTATTTGTAATTCAGCATGTTGTGTTTGCGGGGCTCCGATGGATATTGAGATGCTATTTCAGATTGATTATTGATTCTATCATGTCTTTGTTATTTGTGATCTTGCATGCTTTCCGTTGTGAGTAGCTATCTTGGCCAAGTAGATGCTATCAACTCCAAGAGTTAGTATTTATGCTCGATAATGGGTTCATGCCTCTGGTAATCTGGCGAAGTGACAGAAATCTCTAAGGTACTAGATGTGTTGTTGCTACTAGGGAGAAAACAACAATCATTTGTTTATAGAACAATCGTATTGTTTACTTTACATGCAATTTGTAATGCAATTATCCGTTGCTTGCAACTTAATACTGGAGGGGGTTCGGATGATAACCTGAAGGTGGATTATTAGTCATAGATGCAGTTGGATGGTGGTCTATGTATAATGTTGTAATGCACAATCGAATCTCAAAGGAGTCAAGATGAGTAGTATATGCTTGTATGCTTTCTCGATGTTTGTCAATTGCCCCACTGTAATTTGTTCACCCAACATGTTATCTATCTTAAGGAGAGCCACCTCTAGTGAACTATGGACCCCGGTCCTTTCTTTTACTTTCAATCTACAATTAACTATTTACTGCTTTGTGTTTACTTTCTGCAAACTATTACTTTCTTCCACTCGATACGTTTAATCATTTGTTTTCAGAAAAACCGGTGAGATTGGCAACCTCATCGCAAGTTGGGGACAGAGTTCTATGGTTGTGTTGTGCAGGTCTCCATGTTGCTGCTGGCACCGGTAGTGCGCCCTACCAAAGTTCAGCTAGCTACACCTTTGGGGTGTTTCCTTGCCCCTACTGGATTGATAACCTTCGTTTCATAACTGAGGGAAAACTTACTGTTGTGCTCATCATACCTTCATCTTGGGGTTCCCCAACAAGCTCGTTAATACACGAGTCAGCAAATACTTTTTCTGGCACCGTTGTCAGGGAGTCAAGGACATCTTCACAAGGGGAGTCCCTCATAACCAATCTCTTTACTTTGTTATTTTTGTTTTGCTTAGTTTATCTTTTGTTTTGTTTGCTTGTTTCTTTATCAAAAACACACAGAAAATTAGTTTTACTAGTTTGCTTTCTTTATTAAAAGCACAAAAAATGACTACTCTTGAAAATACTAAGTTGTGTGACTTCACTAGCACCAACAACAATGATTTTATGAGCACACCTATTGCTCCACATGTTCCTGAAGCTACTTTCTTTGAAATAAAACCTTCTTTACTCAATCTTGTTATGAGAGAACAATTTTCTGGTATTGGTAATAAAGATGTTGCTGCTCATCTAAATAACTTTGTTGAACTTTGTGAGATGCAAAAGCATAAGGATATACATGGAGATATTATTAAGCTTAAATTGTTTCCTTTCTCTTTGAGAGGAAAAGCTAAATAATGGTTAAATTCCCTAACTAGGAATAGTATTGATTCTTGGACTAAATGCAAAGATGCTTTTATTGGAAAATACTATCCTCCTGCTAAGATTATATCTATGAGAAGTGAAATAATGAAGTTTAAACAATATGATAATGAACATGTTGTTCAAGCTTGGGAAAGAATGAAATCTTTGGTAAAGAATTGTGCCACTCATGGGCTGACTACTTGGATGATTATCCAAACCTTTTATGCAGGATTGAACTATTCTTCAAGAAATCTATTGGATTCTGGTGCTGGAGGTACCTTTATGACCATTACTTTGGGTGCTGCAACAAATCTTCTGGATAATATGATGGTTAACTACTCTGAATGGCATACTGAAAGAGCTCCACAAGGTAAGAAGGTAAAATTCTGTTGAGGAAACCTCCTCATTGAGTGATAGGATTGATGTTATTATGTCTATCCTTGTTAATGGGAAAACCCATATTGATCCAAATAATGTTCCTTTAGCCTCTTTGGTTGCTCAAGAAGAGCAAGTTGATGTGAACTTTATAAGAAACAATAATTTTGGCAACAATGCTTATGGTAATAACAATTATAGGCCTTACCCTCCTAATAATACTTATGGTTATAATGGCAAACCTGGTTTACCTAGTGAAGGAAGAATTTTAGAAGTTGAAAGAGCCACTAAGAACTTCATGCAAATGCAATATGAGCGAAATAAATTATTTACTAAAACTATGGAGGAACAATCTACCATTTTGAACGATATTAGCCATCAACTTGAGAGTTTAAATAGGGAAATTCCTAGTTTACAATTGAAACTTTCTAATGCTGAAAGAAATATGTCATATTTGTCTGAAGCACAATCTTCTTTGATTAATAAAATGACTGCTAAACCTGAAACAAATGATAATCCATTTGCAGCCACTAATGCCATACAGGTAAGAATTGATGAGAATGTTAGACTATTAGCTGAATTGCATGCTACGTGGGAAAGAGAAGATGAAATTGCTAGAAACATTAGTGTTTCCACTATCACTACCACTAGTGTTGAGGCTAGTAATAGTCCTACTACTTTAGATGATAATTATGATTTTGATCTTGATGGTTGCAATATCTCTGAAGTTATTAAGTTCCTACAAAAGCTTTCTAAAAGTCCTAATGCTAGTGCTATGAATACGGCCTTTACAAAACACATTACTGATGCTCTCATAAAGATTAAAGAAGAAAATATGAAACATAAAGCTTCTAGTCCTATAAAACAAGAAGATGGTTGGGAACCCATCATTAATATGAAAGTGAATGATTTTGATTTCAAAGCTTTATGTGATCTTGATAGTAGTGTTTCTATTATTCCTAGAAATATTTATGATATGCTTGATTTGCCACCACTTGAAGATTGTTATTTGAATGTCCCACTTGATGATAATGCTAAAAATAAGCTCATGGGGAGTATTAATTATGTTCTTATTATGGTTAACAATGCCTATGTCCCCATTGATTTCTATGTTTTGGATGTTAAATGCAATGTTTCTTGTCCTATTACTTTGGGAAGACCTTTTCTTAGAACTGTTGGTGCCATTATTGATATGAAAGAAGGCACCATTAAATATCAACTCCCACTCAAGAAAGGTATAGAACACTTCCCTAAGAAGAGAGATAAGATTTCTTTTGCCTCTCCTATGAAAACAAAATTTTCTCTTAATGCTTCTTCATTTGAGAACACTTGATTCTTTTTCTTACTTCTTATGCCTAACTTAAAGGCGTTAAAGAAAAGTACTTATTGGGAGATAACCCAAAAGTTTTAGATGAGTCTTGGAAGTTATTACCTCTATAATAACCACTCCTTATCCTTTTTATTTTCTTTTTGTGCCAAGAGTAACCTCTAATGAGAGAGAAGTAATGATTGGAAAAGTTGATGTCCCGAAACAGATTTTTGTGCTTCACAAAAATTCGTGTAAAATCTCTATATGTCCTTTTGAGGCGTGAATTTTTGTGATTCTGCCCCATGTTATTATATAACTTTCTTTAGTTCAACACTTTTTGATTTGAGCAACAGAAGGTCTTCGAATAAATTCGTCTTTACCTGCTGGTCTGTTTTGATAGATTTCTGCCATTTTCTCCATTTGCTTCTTGTTGGTTCCTTTTTGAGTTCTTTTGGGAAATTGACATTTCTGAGGAAAGTGCTACAGTAGCTAGTGTTTTAATGGAAGTTTTATTGGTAAAGACGTATTATCTTGACTGCACTAATGTTGCTAATAAAGATTGTGTGAAGTTTTGTATGAAGGAAAAAATTCAGGTGTATGGAAGGAATGAGTAATGAGATGAAGGATGCACTCAAGCTCAAGATTGGGGATGCCACGCGTGTCACACAAAGAAATATCCAAGAAGTACAAGCGTCAAAGATTAGGGATGCCCAAGGCATCCCCCTTCTTCATCAATAAAAATCCTAGGTTTCTTCCAAACGCTTCATTTTTATTGTTTCATGCACAGTTGTGTTTTTCTTGGAGCGTCTTCTTTTTCTTTGTTTTGGTTTTTAGTTTGCTTGGTTTTCTTAGTTTTCTGAATAAATTGGTTGGACCCCCTCTTTCATACATTGGTTTGCAAATAGTTTGGTTTGGTTTGGAAAAGAGTAGGAAACTTCATGCTTATGTGGTAAAAAGAGCTTGTTTTTGACTGTGGCCTATGCTTTGTCATGCCATGCTTGATATAGTTTTGGCTTTATGCTTAGTATTCTTTGCTGTACCATGACTTGTTAAAAACAATTGAGATTGCTTAATGTGCCTTGGATGAATCATGCGTTGTTTTAGCATATTAAAGCATAGTATAGTGGTATTCTCCTTTGATGCTTTATTTGGGTTGACTTGGCGCATGCTCACACCATGTTATGACTATCTCAAGTCACCATAGCCTTCATGATCCTTTATTTTTCAACTTGTAGTATCACTTTATGCTTTGGTCAATGATATTTTGTCGCTCTGCATGATTATGGCCATTATTTCTCTCTTAGTTTGTCGCTCCCAGTCTTTTGCTAGCCTCCACAACCTAGTATGAGTTCCACTCATGCATCCAACTCCTTAAACCAAGTTATTCCAAAGAGTCCACCATACCTACCTACTAGCATATGCTATTCCAAGTATATTCATGTTTTTATCTACCATCCCAATTAAACTTGTTATGAGAAAACTAGTGATTAAAGCTCTCACAAACTTGATGGCACACTTTACTTTTCATGCCCCTAATAAACTTGAACCATTGTGTCGTCTATGTTGTATATGCTTGCACTTATTTGTTGGGGATTAGCAGAACCATGTTGTCATGGGGAACACTTTCAATATTGCACTTCTACTTTGTACCTAGTTGATATCATGCTCTTTTGTCTATGGATGTCGTCGGTGTGAAATGAAAGGGGAGCTTGTAAGTCCATGGAGTTATGTATATGTGTTAGAGAAACGCCTGGGCCGCTGGTCTAATACATGCTAACATGGTGGAAACCTGCAGCGTAACCATAATGAGCTGTCTATGAAGCATTCTTCTTATAAAAAAGAGTCAAATATTGAGAAAAAAAGAGAAAAAGAAAAAAAGAGATTATGAAAAGAGGAAAGAGAGAAAAAAGCACCATGTTCCCATGGTAAATAAGAAGATTGCTGATATGCTCGTTGTCTGCTTGCCTTGTCATTTTGATATAGGGATTCTTCCGTATCATCGGGCAAGGGGTACCCCATTGGCGGTTCTCTATGATACACATGTACTTATGATGACAAGAACTTGTCGGTGACTAAACTTGAGTAGCACGAGGAGCGGCCCTTGTATTCAAGGGACATGAGATTTCCAACTTATACTTCGTCAAGCATATACACCATAGTTTGTTCATTTTAACCTTAATCACTTCAAGATGCTTATGATAGGGGCAATGAGAGCTAAAAGCTATTAAGTTCCATAATTTTTGCAAGCTCTTTATGAGACTTGAATCCCTAATTCCTTCTATGAAGGCATTTATTTTACTTTTATGTTGAGTCTCCACCTTCTACCTTTATGCACCTACTATGAGAGCATAGTGGCCATTCTTAGTTCTATGTGCATTGTCCCAAGACTTGTTGATTATTGCATAACCTTGATATTGCTTGTTTTAAACTATTTGTATCTAGTCACTCTTATGAACTTTGAAGGTGTCCTATGCATTTATGTTTGCTACTCTATGAGGGACAAGGTGAATGCCACTATGTTATGTTTTCTTTATGTGAAACAAACAAACGTCTTGCAAAGCATTGTTATTCATTAATCTTTTGTTTGTGTCTTTTCATGTTGCAACATAGTTTCTTTGTCTTATTGCTAGAACTTTGTCTTTCATGTTATGATTGAAGTACTATGATCCTAGCTTTGAATGTTTTACAAATACTTTGATCAAGTTTATGATGGTGCATGTCACCTCAAAAATTATTCTTTCTTTTTATCACTTACCTACTCTAGGACGAGCAAGAGTTAAGCTTGGGGATGTTGATACGTTGCAGATAATTTTTTATTTTCCATGCTTGGTTTTATCTACTTTCTTGTGTTTTGTCCACACTTTGGAGTACTTTTCATATGATTTCTTGGAATAACCTATTAACAAGAGCCACAGTGTGATACATTGCAAATGTATCTATAATTTTTGATGTTCCATGCTTGGTTTTATCCACTTTCTTGTGTTTTGTTCCAACTTTGGAGTACTTTTCATATGATTTCTTGGACTAACCTATTAACAAGAGCCATAGTGCCAGCTGCCTGTTTTCTACTGTTTTTGGTTCCAGGAAAGTCAGAAAATGAATATTCTCGGAATTGGATGGGACAAAAGCCAAAGTGCCTATTTTTCCAGAAGTCATCAAGTGCCAGAATACGAGACAGAGAAGGGCCAGAGGCCGGCCACACCACTTGGTCACGCGGCCAGGCTGGGCCCATGCCAGGGGGTGGTGTGGTGGCCCCTAGCACCCCCTCAGCCTCTCCTTCCACCTATAAGATGCCCTCGAGACGAAAACCCTAAGTACCCGATCAAAAATCCATGAAAGAGTCTGTAGCCGCCATCATCTCCATCCCTAGATCGGGAGGGATCTGAAGCTCCTCCCGGCACACTGTTGGAGAGGGGAATTCACCCTGGAGGCATTCTTCATTACCATGCAAGCCTCTAGTGTGATGTGTGAGTAGTTCATCTCTGGACTACGGATCCATGCAGTAGCTAGATGGCTGGTTCTCCACCTTTGTGCTTTCATGTTTAGATCTTGTGAGCTCCGTTCATGATCAAGATCATCTATTTGTAATTCTGCATGTTGTGTTTGCGGGGATCCGATGGATATTGATATGCTATTTCAGATTGATTATTGATTCTATCATGTCTTTGTTATTTGTGATCTTGCATGATTTCCATTGTTAGTAGCTATCTTGTCCAAGTAGATGTTAGCAACTCCAAGAGTTAGTATTTATGCTCGATAGTGGGTTCATGCCTCTGGTAATCTGGGGAAGTGACAGAAATCTCTAAGGTACTAGATGTGTTGTTGCTACTAGGGAGAAAACAAAAATCCTTTGTTCATGGAACAATTGTATTGTTTACTTTACACGCAATTCGTAAAGCAATAATCTCTTGTTTGCAACTTAATACTGGAGGGGGTTCCGATGATAACCTAAAGGTGGATTATTAGTCATGGACGCAGTTGGATGGCGGTCTATGTATAATGTTGTAATGCCCAATCAAGTTCCAAAGGAGTCAAGATGATTAGTATATGCATGTATTGTTTTCTCGATGTTTGTCAATTGCCCGCTGTAATTTGTTCACCCAGCATGTTATCTATCTTAAGGAGAGCCACCTCTAGTGAACTATGGATCCCGGTCCTTGTCTTTTACATTCAATCTACAAACTATTTACTTCTTTGTATTTACTTTCTGCAAACTTTTAGTTCTTTCCATTCGATACGTTTAATCCTTTGTTTTCCGCAAAACACGGTGAGATTGACAACCTCATCGCAAGTTGGGGACAAAGTTCTATGGTTGTGTTGTGCAGGTCTCCACGTAGCTACTAGCACCGGTAGTGCGCCCTGCCAAAGCTCAGCTAGTAACACCTTTGGGGTGTTTCCTTGCTCCTACTCGTTCGATTAAACCTTGGTTTCATAACTGAGGGAAACTTGCTGCTGTGCTCATCATACCTTCCTCTTGGGGTTCCCAACGAGCTCTACATCAACTACGCACCAGCACTTTTCTGGGCGCCGTGCATTGAGCCATCAAGCATTTTTCTGGCGCCGTTGTCGGGGAGTCAAGGACATCTTCACAAGGGGAGTCCCTCATAACCATTCTCTTTACTTTGTTATTTTTGTTTTACTTAGTTTCTTTTTGCTTTGTTTGCTTGTTTTCTTTATTCAAAAACACACAAAAATAGTATTACTTGTTTGCTTTCTTATTTGAAAACCCAAAAAAATGACTACCCTTGAAAACACTAAGTTGTGTGACTTCACTAGCACCAACAACAATGATTTTATGAGCACACCTATTGCTCCACCTGTGCCTGAAGATACTTTCTTTGAGATAAAACCTGCTTTACTCAATCTTGTTATGAGAGAACAATTTTCTGGTAGTGGTAATGAAGATGATGCTGCCCATCTAAATAACTTTATTGAACTTTGTGAGATGCAAAAGCATAGGGATATAGAGGGTGATATTATTAAGCTTAAATTGTTTCCTTTCTCGTTGAGAGGAAAAGCTAAACAATGGTTGAATTCCTTAACTAGGAATAGTATTGATTCTTGGACTAAGTGCAAAGATGCTTTCTTTGGGAAATACTATCCTCCTGCTAAGATTATATCTATGAGAAGTGAAATAATGAAGTTTAAACAATCTGATAATGAGCATGTTGCTCAAGCTTGGGAAAGAATGAAATCTTTGGTTAAGAATTGTCCCACTCATGGACTGACTGCTTGGATGATCATCCAAACTTTTTATGCAGGATTGAACTATTTTTCAAGGAACCTATTGGATTCTGCTACTGGAGGTACCTTTATGACCATCACTTTGGGTGCTGCAATAAAACTTCTCGACAATACGATGGTTAATTATTCTAAATGGCATACTGAGAGAGCTCCACAAGGTAGGAAGGTAAATTCTGTTGAGGAAACCTCCTCCTTGAGTGATAAGATTGATATTATTATGTCTATGCTTGTGAATGGGAAATCCCATATTGATCCACATAATGTTCCTTTAGACTCTTTGGTTGCTCAAGAAGAGCAAGTTGATGTGAACTTCATAAGAAATAACAACTTTGGCAATAATGCTTATAGGAACAATTTTGGTAACAACAATTATAAGCCATATCCTCCTAACAATGGTAATGCTTATGGAAGTTCCTACAACAATAATAGGAGTGTTCCCTCTAAACTTGAAGTTATGCATAAAGACTTTATTAGTAAACAAACTTCTTTCAATAAAACTATTGAGGAAAAACTCTCTAATGCTGAAAGAAATATAGCATCTTTGGGTGAAGCTCAATCTTCTTTGAATAAAATGGCTGCTAAACCTGAAACTAATGATAATCCCTTTGCAGCTACTAATGCCATACAAGTAAGAATTGATGAAAATATTAGACTATTAGCTGAATTACATGC
Organism: Avena eriantha; assembly: GCA_910589775.1. Taxonomy (NCBI): domain Eukaryota; kingdom Viridiplantae; phylum Streptophyta; class Magnoliopsida; order Poales; family Poaceae; genus Avena; species Avena eriantha. Next base: position 197,496,075 of record OU342741.1, on the reverse strand, counting down.
TAAGTGGGAAAGAGAATATTAAATTGCTAAAAACATTAGTGTTTCTACTATTACCACCACTAGTGTTGAGGCTAGTAATAGTTCTACTACTTTAGATGATAAATTTGATTTTGATCTTGATGGTTGCAATATCTCTGAAGTTATTAAGTTCCTGCAAAAGCTTGCTAAAAGTCCTAATGTTAGTGCTATGAACATGGCCTTTACAAAACACATTACTGATGCTCTCATAAAGATTAAAGAAGAAAAGATGAAACATAAAGCTTCTATTCCTATAAAACAAGAAGATGGTTGGGAACCCATCATTAATATGAAAGTGAATGACTTTGATTTCAAAGCTTTATGTGATCTTGATAGTAGTGTTTCTATTATGCCTAGAAGGATTTATGATATGCTTGATTTGCCTCCTCTTGAAGATTGTTATTTGAATGTCCCACTTGATGATAATGCTAAAAAGAAAACTCATGGGGAGTCTTAATGATGTTCTTATTATGGTTAACAATGCCTATGTCCCCGTTGATTTCTATGTTTTGGATGTTGAATACAATGCTTCTTGACCTATTACTTTAGGAAGACCTTTTCTTAGAACTATTGGTGCCATTACTGATATGAAAGAAGGCACCATTAAATATCAACTCCCACTCAAGAAATGTATAGAACACTTCCCTAAAAAGAGAGAAAAGATTTATTTTGCTTCTCCTATGAAAACAAAATTTGGTCTTAATGCTTCTTCATTTGAGAACACTTGATTATTTCTTGCTTCTTATGCCTAACTTAAAGGCGTTAAAGAAAAGTACTTATTGGGAGATAACCCAAAAGTTTTAGATGAGTCTTGGAAGTTATTACCTCTGTAATAACCTCTCCTTATCCTTTTTATTTGCTTTTTGTGCCAAGAGTAACCTCTAATGAGAGAGAAGTAATGATTGGGAAAGCTGCTGTCCCGAAACAGATTTCTGTGCTTCACCGTAAAAATTCGTGAAAAATCTCCTTAACGTCTTTTTGAGATGTGAAATTTTTTTTCTTCTGCCCCAGGTTGTTATCTAACTTTCTTTAGTTCAACACTTTTTGATTTGAGCAACAGAAGGTCTTCGAAAAAATTCGTTTTTACCTGCTGGTCTGTTTTGACAGATTTCTGCCATTTTCTGCATTTGCTTCGTGTTGGTTCCTTCTTGAGTTCTTTTGGGGAATTGAGCTTTTTGAGGGAATTGCTACAGTAGCTAGTGTTCTAATGGAAGTTTATTTGGTGTTAGAACTGAACCTTAAGACTTATTTATCTTGAGTGCACTAATGTTGCTCAAAAAGATTCTGTGAAGTTTTGTATGAAGAAAAAAAATTCAGCTGTATGGAAGGAATGAGTAATGAGATGAAGGATGGACTAAAGCTCAAGCTTGGGGATGCCACGCGTGTCACCCCAAGAAATATCCAAGAAGTACAAGCATCAAAGCTTGGGGATTCCCAAGGCATCCCCTTCTTCATCAATAAAAATCCCAGGTTTCTTCCAAACGCTTCATTTTTATTGTTTCATGCACAGTTGTGTTTTTCTTGGAGCGTCTTCTTTTTCATTTTCGTTTTGGTTTTTAGTTTGCTTGGATTGCTTAGTTTTCTGAATAAATTGGTTGGACCCCCTCTTTCATATGTTGGTTTGCAAATAGTTTGGTTTGGTTTGGAAAAGAGTAGGAAAGTTCATGCTTATGTGCTAAGAAGAGCTCGTTTTTGACTATGGCCTATGCTCTACCATGCCATGCTTGATATTGTTTTGGCTTTATGCTTAGTATTCTTTTCTGTAGCATGACTTGTTATAAACAATTGATATTGCTTAATGTGCCTTGGATGAATCATGCGTTGTTTTAGCATATTAAAGCATAGTATAGTGGTATTCTCCTTTGATGCTTTATTTGGGTTGACTTGGCGCATGCTCACACCATGTTATGACTATCTCAAGTCACCATAGCCTTTATGATCCTTTAGTTTTCAACTTGTAGTATCACTTGATGCTTTGATCAATGATGTTTTGTCGCTCTGCATGATTATGGCCATTATTGCTCTCTTAGTTTGTCGCTCCCAGTCTTTTGCTAGCCTCCACAACCAAGTATGAGTTCCACTCATGCATCCAACTCCCTAAACCAAGTTATTCCAAAGAGTCCACCATACCTACCTACTAGCTTATGCTATTCCAGGTATATTCATGCTTTTGTTTACCTTCCAAATTAAACTTGTTATGAGAAAACTAGTGATTAAAGCTCTCATGAACTTGATGGCACACTTTACTTTTTGCATCTAATAAAATTGAACCATTGGGTCCTTCTTTGTTGCGTATATGCTTGCGCTTTATAAGTTGAAATTAGCAGAACCATGTTTCATGGGGAACGCTTTCAACATTGCACTTGTACTTTGTACCCCGTTGATATCATGTTCTTTTGCTTACGGATCCCGGCGGTGTGAAATAAAAGTGGAACTTGTAAGATCATGGAGTTTGTATGTGTGTTAGAGAAACGCCTGGGCCGCTAGCCTAATCCATGCCTAATCATGGTGGAAACTTGCAGCATAACCATAATGAGCACTCTATGAAGCATCCTCAATAAAAACCTATGCAAATAGCAAATAAAAAGATCGCTGAGATGCTCATTGTCTGCTTGCCTTGTCATTTTGATTATGGGAAAGCTCTCGTATCATGTGCAAGGGGTACCCCGTTGGCGGTTCTTAATGATACACATGTACCTACAATGACAAGAGCTTACTCGTGACTGAAGTTGAGTAGCATGAGGATCGGTCTTCATAAGTAAGGGGCATGAGATTTCGGTTTATAACTTGTCAAGCATATCCTCTTGGTTGTGTCACTTCAACCTTAATCACCTTAAAGATGCTTATGATAGGGGCAATGAGAGCTGAAAGCTATAAGTACCATAATTTTTTAGAGCTCTTTATGAGACTTGAATCCCAACTTCCTTTTACAAAGGCCTTTCTTCCTCCATTACATTGAGTCTCCACCTTCTATCTTTATGCACCTACTTTGAGAGCATAGTGGCCATTCTTAGTTCTATGTGCATTGTCCCAAGACTTGTTGATTGATGCATAACTTGTTATTGCTTGTTTGAAACTATTATATCTAGTCACTCTTATGAACTTTGAAAGTGTCCTATGCATTTATATTTGCTACTCTATTGAGGGACAAGCTGAATACTATTATGCCATGTTTTCTTTATGTGAAACAAACAAACGTCTTGCAAAGCATTGTTATTCATGAATCTTTTGTTTGTGCCTTTTCATGTTGCATCATAGTTTCTTTTCTTATTGCTAGAACATTGTCTTTCATGTTATGATTGAAGTACTATGGTCCCAGCTTTGAATGTTTTACAAATACTTTGATCAAGTCTTTGAGGGTGCATGTCACCTCAAAAATTATTCTTTCTTTTATCACATACCTACTCGAGGACAAGCAGGACTTAAGCTTGAGGATGTTGATACATTGCAAATGTATCTATAATTTTTGATGTTCCATGCTTGGTTTTATCCACTTTCTTGTGTTTTGTTCCAACTTTGGAGTACTTTTCATATGATTTCTTGCACTAACCTATTAACAAGAGCCATAGTGCCAGCTGCATGTTTTCTGTTGTTTTTGGTTCCAGGAAAGTCAGAAAATGAATATTCTCGGAATTGGATGAGACAAAAGCCAAAGTGCCTATTTTTCCGGAAGTCATCAAGTGCCAGAATACGAGACGGAGAAGGGCCAGAGGCCGGCCACACCACTTGGTCACGCGGCCAGGCTGGGCCCACGCCAGGGGGGTGGTGTGGTGGCCCCTAGCACCCCCTCGACCTCCCCTTCAAACTATAAGATGCCCTCGGGACGAAAACCCTAAGTGCCCGATCAAAAATCCATGAAAGAGTATGTAGCCGCTGTCATCTCCATCCCTAGATCGGGAGGGATCTGAAGCTCTTCCTGGCACCCTGCCGGAGAGGGGAATTCACCCTGGAGGCCTTCTTCATCACCATGCAAGCCTCCGGTGTGATGCGTGAGTATTTCATCCTTGGACTACGGATCCATGTAGTAGCTAGATGGCTGGTTCTCCACCTTTGTGCTTTCATGTTTAGATCTTGTGAGCTCCGTTCATGATCAAGATCATCTATTTGTAATTCTGCATGTTGTGTTTGCGGGGATCCAATGGATATTGAGATGCTATTTCAGATTGATTATTGATTCTATCATGTCTTTGTTATTTGTGATCTTGCATGCTTTCCGTTGTTAGTAGCTATCTTGGCCAAGTAGATGCTAGCAACTCCAAGAGTTAGTATTTATGCTCGATAGTGGGTTCATGCCTCTGGTAATCTGGGGAAGTGACAGAAATCTCTAAGGTACTAGATGTGCTCATGCTACTAGGGAGAAAACAACAATCCTTTGTTCATAGAACAATCGTATTGTTTACTTTACACGCAGTTCGTAAAGCAATAATATGTTGCTTACAACTTAATATTGGAGGGGGTTCGGATGATAACCTGAAGGTGGATTATTAGTCATAGATGCAGTTGGATGGCAGTCTATGTATAATGTTGTAATGCCCAATCAAATCTCAAAGGAGTCAAGATGATTAGTATATGCATGTATTTCTTTCTCGATGTTTGTCAATTGCCCCACTGTAGTTTGTTCACCTAGCATGTTATCTATCTTAAGGAGAGCCACCTCTAGTGAAATATGGATCCTGGTCCTTGTCTTTTACATTCAATCTACAAACTGTTTACTTCTTTGTGTTTACTTTCTGCAAACTTTTATTTCTTTCCATTCGATACGTTTAATCCTTTGTTTTCTGCAAAACACGGTGAGATTGACAACCTCATCGCAAGTTGGGGACAAAGTTCTGTGGTTGTGTTGTGCAGGTCTCCACGTTGCTACTAGCACCGGTAGTGCGCCCTGCCAAAGCTCAGCTAGTAACACCTTTGGGGTGTTTCCTTGCTCCTACTCGTTCGATTAAACCTTGGTTTCATAACTGAGGGAAACTTGCTGCTGTGCTCATCATACCTTCCTCTTGGGGTTCCCAACGAGCTCTACATCAACCACGCACCAGCACTTTTCTGGGCGTCGTGCATTGAGCCATCACGGTGTCAGCTGCCTGTTTTTAGTTCTAGGAAAGTGAGAAAATGAATATTCTCGGAATTGGACTAGACAAAAGCCAAAGTCAGTTTTTCACCGAGGAAAACCTAGAGCCAGAATACGAGACGGAGAGGGGCTGGGGCCTGGCCACACCACCTGGCCCGCGCCAGGGGGTGGTCTAGCCGCCCCAGGAACCCCCTCGGCCTCTCCTTCCGCCTATTTATTACGGAAACCCTAAGTACCCGACCAAAATTCCACGAAAGAGTCTGTAGCCACCGTCATCTCCATCCCTAGATCGGAAGGGATCTGAAGCTCTTCCCGGCACCCTGCCGAAGAGGGGAATTCACCCTGGAGGCCTTCTTCATCACTAGGCAAGCCTCCGGTGTGATGCGTGAGTAGTTCATCCTTGGACTACGGATCCATGTAGTAGCTAGATGGCTGGTTCTCCTCCTTTGTGCTTTCATGTTTAGATCTTGTGAGCTCCGTTCATGATCAAGATCATCTATTTGTAATTCTGCATGTTGTGTTTGCGGGGATCCGATGGATATTGAGATGCTATTTCAGATTGATTATTGATTCTATCATGTCTTTGTTATTTGTGATCTTGCATGCTTTCCGTTGTTTGTAGCTATCTTGGCCAAATAGATGCTAGCAACTCCAAGAGTTAGTATTTATGCTCGATAGTGGGTTCATGCCTCTGGTAATCTGGGGAACTGACAGAAATCTCTAAGGTACTAGATGTGCCTTTTCTACTAGGGAGAAAACAACAATCCTTTGTACATAGAACAATCGTATTGTTTACTTTACACGCAATTCGTAATGCAATTGTCTGTTGGTGAAGGGGGTTCGGATGATAACCTGAAGGTGGATTATTAGTCATAGATGCAGTTGGATGGCGGTCTATGTATAATGTTGTAATGCCCAATCGAATATCAAAGGAGTCAAGATGAGTAGTATATGCTTGTATGCTTTCTCGATGTTTGTCAATTTCCCTACTGTAATTTGTTCACCCAAAATGTTATCTATCTTAAGGTGAGCCACCTCTAGTGAACTATGGACCCTGGTCCTTTCTTTTACTTTCAATCTACAATCAACTGTTTACTGCTTTGTGTTTACTTTCTTCTACTCGATACGTTTAATCCTTTGTTTTCAGCAAAACCGATGAGATTGACAACCTCATCGCAAGTAGGGGATAGAGTTCCGTGGTTGTGTTGTGCAGGTCTCCACGTTGGTGCTGGCACCGGTAGTGCGCCCTACCAAAGTTCAGCTAGCTACACCTTTGGGGTGTTTCCTTGCTCCTACTGGATTGATAACCTTGGTTTCATAACTGAGGGAAAACTTACTACTGTGCTCATCATACCTTCCTCTTGGGGTTACCCAACGAGCTCGTTAATACACGAGTGAGCAACCGACCTTGCCCCTTCGCCTATAAAAGTACCCCGATGCAGAACCCCTAAACACCCGATCAAAAATCCATGAAAGAGACTGTAGCCGCCGCCATCTCCATGCCTAGATTGGGGGATCCGAAGCTCTTACTGGCACCCTGCCAGAGGGGAGAGATCATCCCGGAGGCCTTCTTGATCACCATGCTAGCCTCCGGAGTGATGCGTGAGTAGTTGACCCTTCAACTATGGGTCCATACAGTAGCTAGATGGTTGGTTCTCCTCCTTTGTGCTATCATGTTTAGATCTTGTGAGCTCCATTCATGATCAAGATCATCTATTTGCAATCCTATATGTTGTGTTTGCGGGAATCCGATGGATATTGAGATACTATGTCAGATTGATTATTGATTCTATCATGTCTATGTTATTTGTGATCTTGCATGCTCTCCGTTGCTAGTAGCTATCTTGGCCAAGTAGATGCTTTTAACTCCAAGAGGGAGTATTTATGCTCGATAGTAGGTTCATGCCTCTAGTAATCTGGGGAAGTGACAGAAATCTCTAAGGTTGTAGATGTGTTGTTGCTACTAGGGAGAAAACAACAATCCTTTGTCCATGGGACAATCGTATTGTTTACTTTACACACTTTGCTTAATGCAATTATCTGTTGCTTGCAACTGAATACTGGAAGGGGTTCAGATGATAACCTGAAGGTGGATTATTAGTCATAGATGCAGTTGGATTACGGTCTATGTATTATGTTGTAATGCCCAATCAAATCTCGTAGGAGCCAACATGTCTAGTATATGCATTGTTATGCTTTCTCAATCTGTCAATTGCCCCGCTATAATTTGTTCACCCAACATGCTATTTATCTTAAGGAGAAACACCTCTAGTGAACTGTGGACCCCAGTCCACTTCCTTTACCATTACTATACCATCTACTGTTTGTCGTTTACTGTTTACTTTCTGTAAGCAATTACTATCTTCCACACTATACATTTAATCCTTTGTTTTCAGCAAAACTAGTGAGATTGACAACCTCACTGTAAGTTGGGGCAAAGTTATGTGGTTGTGTTGTGCAGGATTTCAAGTTGCTAGCAACACCTTTGAGTTGTTTCCTTACTCCTACTGGTTCGATAACCTTGGTTTCATAACTGAGGGAAACTTGATGCTATGCTCATCATACCTTTCTCTTGGGGTTCCCAAGAAGCTCTACATATCTTGAGCCATCAAGCACTTTTTTGGCGCCGTTGCCGGGGAGTTAAGGACAGCTTCAATCTCTTCGTCCTCGTCAATCACTTTTTAGGGAGAAAGAAGGTTCTTGCAAGGGGAGTCTCTCACAATTAATCTCTTTACTTTGTTTTTGTTTTGCTTAGCTTATTTTGTTTTGCTTGTTTCTTTATCAAAAACACACAAAAATAGTTGTATTGGTTTGCTTCTTTTTATCAAAAACACACAAAAAAATAGTTCTTTCTATAGTTGTCACCTCGTTCTTAGCTCACCATGTTGATCCCTAAGTTCACCCTGAAAGACCTTTCAATAGGTAGTGGCTCTATAATTGGGAAAGATAATATTGAAGAATTCTTTAATCATGTTAGCAAGCATGAAGATATTGAGGATAGATCCTTAGCAGAACTTGCTCCAAATTATGAAATTGTTGCGGCTTCTTTAGTTCACATGTTGGAGGCTAGGTTTGTTAACCTTAAACCCATGATGCAAGTAATGTTTCTTAAACTTAAAGATATTAAGGATACTAAAAAGAGAGATTTTATTCTAGAAACTTTGCTTAAAGAATTCAATGATGTTGTTAAGGAAGTAAGAAAGGTCTTTGATCGTTTTAATATGCTAGGCTCATGTGTAGATGTTATTGATACACTAGAAAAGTTGGACAAAACCAAACCCAAAAATGGAGAGGAAATTAAAATACCAATACCTTTTAAACTTGTAGGAATGCATGAAGCCTTAGAAAATAATTTTGATTGGATTGTTCCTAAAAACCCATTTGATGAAAATAGTGAACCCAAGAATATTGAGAGAGGATCCTCTAGAACTTATTTGGATGAGATACATTGCCATGTTGAAGATATTTCTGGTATTGATCTTAATTCTTCTTTATTCGAAAATACTTGAATCTTACTCCTATGCCTAGTTGAAAGGCGTTAAAGAAAAGCACTATTGGGAGATAACCCAAATTATTGTTACTTTCAGTAAGTTTTTCTTTTGCTGAGTCTTGGAAGTTATTGCCTCAGTAATAACCTATCCTTATCCTTTTTGTGTGGTTTTTGTGCCAAGAATAACCTCTAATGAGAGATAAGTAAGACTTGGGAAAGTTGCTGTCCCGAAACAATTTTTTGTGCTTCACTATAAAAATCGTGAAAACTCCCTGTATGGCATATTGATCTGTAATTTTCTGTGCTTATGCCCCAGGTTATTATCTAACTTTCGTTAGTTTAGCACTTTTCGATTTGAGCAACAGAAGGTCTTCAAAAAAATCGGTTTTTACCTGCTGGTCTGTTTTGACAGATTTCTGCCATTATTTGCATTTTCCTCTTAATCTTTTTCTCATTGAGTTCTCTTTGATCACTTGAGCTTTTAGAAGGAATTGATACAGTAGCTTGTGTTTTAATGAAAGTTTTACTTGTGTTGAAACTAAACCCAAAGACTTATTATCTTGAATACACTAATGTTGCTAATGAAGATTGTGTGAAGTTTTGTATGAAGGAAATTTTCAAGTGTAGGGAAGAATAATGTGATGAGATGAAGTATGGAAAAAAGCTCAAGCTTGGGGATGCCACCCGTGTCACCCCTAGAAGAGGTACATGCGTCAAAGCTTGGGGATGCCCAAGGCATCCCCTTCTTCATCAATAAAAATCTCAGGTTTTTGTTCCAAAACACTTCATATTTATTGTTTCATGCACAGTTGTGTTGTTCTTGGAGCGTCTTTATTTTTTTTAGTTTTATTTTGTTTGGTTTGCTTAAATAAATTGGTTGGACCCCCACATTCATATGTTGTTTCAAATAAGTTGATTGGTGTTGGAAAAGAGTAGGAAGCTTCATGCTTATAAGTGGTACAAAAGGAGTGTGTTTTGATTGTGGCCTAGACTTTATCATGTCATGTTTGATGTTTCTTTGACCTTATGCTTAGTGATTATTGCTGTAGCATGACTTGTTCTAAACAATTGAGATTGCGTAATGTGCCTTGAAAGAATCATGCGTTGTTTTAGCATACAAAGCATAATATTGGGGTATTCTCTTTTGATGCTTTATTTGGGTTGACTTGGCACATGCTTACACCATGTTAAGACTATGAACCAGTCACCTTAGCCTCTATGATCATTTAGTTTTTGACTTGTAATATCACTTTATGCTTTAATTAATAATGTTTTGTCGCTTTGCATGATTATGGCCATTATTGCTCTCTTAGTTGGTTGCTCCTAGTCTTTTGCTAGCCTCCACCTATACAACGTATGTGTCCCACTCATGCATCCAACCTCCAAGAAAACCAAGTTATTCCAAAGAGTCCACTATAAATTCCTATGCATGGTGTGTTACACCATTCCAAGTAAATTCATGTTTTATCTACCTTCCAAATTAAACTTTTGTTATGTGAAAATTAGTGATTAAAGCTCTCAAGCACTTGATGGTATACTTTATTTTCTTGCACTTAATAAACTTGAACCATTGTGTCCATCTATGTTGCTTATATGCTTGCACTTAATAAGTTGTGAATTAGCAGAACCATGATACCATGGGGAACTCTTTCACCATGATACCATGTCCTTTTGTTTATGGATCCCGCGGTGTGAAATAAAAGGGGAGCTTGTAAGCTCATAAAGTTTGTATGTGTGTTAGAGAAACGCCTAGGCGGCTAGCCTAAGCCATGCCTAATCATGATGGAAACTTGCAGCATAACCATAGTGAGCATTATGTGAAGCATCCTCAATAAAAACTAATGCAAATAGCAAATAAAAAGATCGTTGAGATGCTCATTGTATGTTGCCTTGTCATTTTGATATGGGAAAGCTCTGTGTCATGGGGCAAGGGGTACCCCGTTGGCAGTTCTCCATGATACACATGTACTTACAATGACAAGAACTTACTTGTTACTAAATTTGAGTAGCATGAGGTTCGGTACTCGTAAGCAAGGGGCATGAGATTTTCAACTTATAACTTGTCAAGCATATCCTCATATTTGTGTCAATTTAACTTTAATCACCTCAAGATGCTTATGATAGGGGCAATGTGAGCTGAAAGCTAATAAGTATCATAATTTTTGGAAGCTCTTTATGAAACTTGAAATCCATGCTTCCCTCTATGAAGGGCCTTTCTTTTTAATTTTATGTTGAGTCTCCATATTCTATCTTTATGCACCAATTGAGAGAGCATAGTGGTCATTCTTAGTTTAATGTGCATTGTCCCAAAACTTGTTGATTGATTCATAACTTTGATATTGCTTGTTCTTAAATTATTTGTATCTAATCACCCTTATGAGATTTGAAGGTGTCCTATGCATTTATGTTTTGCTATACCATGAGGGACAAGCTGAATACCACTCTTATTATGTTTTCTATATGTGAAACAAACAAACGTCTTTCAACGCATTGTTATTCATGACCTTTTGTTTGTACCTTTTCATGTTACAACATAGTTGCTATGTCTTATTGTTAGAAGTCTATCTTTCATGCTCATGTTTAGAGTACTTTGATCCCAGCTATCAATGCTTTGCAAATACCTTGATCAAGAATGTGATAGTGCATGTCACCTCAAAAATTATTCTTTTTATCACTTACCTACTCAAGGACGAGTAAGAGTTAAGTTGGGGATGCTTGATACGTCATAAACGTATCTATAATTTTTGATGCTTCATGATTGTTTTATATCAACTTTCTTATGTTTTTTTTACACTTTGAGGTATTTTTATACATTTTCTGGAACTAACCTATTACCAAGATGCCGCAGTGCCAGTTGCCTGTTTTCTGCTATTTTTGGTTTTAGAAAAGCTAGTAAGGAAACATTCTCGGAATTGGACGGGACAAAAGCCAAAGTCAATATTTTACTAGAAGGAACACGGAGTATGAAGGGTAGCCGAAGTGGGGCCACAAGGTGGCCACACCTATGGCTGGCGCGGCCACCCCCTAGGGCACGCCGCCCCATGGTGTGGGCCCCTCGGGCACCCACCGACCTTGCCCCTTCGCCAATAAAAGTACCTCGATGCAGAAACCCTAAACACCCGATCAAAAATCCATGAAAGAGTCTGTAGCTGCCGCCATCTCCATGCCTAGATCGGGGGGATCCGAAGCTCTTCCCGGCACCCTGTCGGAGGGGAGAGATCATCCCGGAGACCTTCTTGATCACCATGCCAGCCTCCGGAGTGATGCGTGAGTAGTTCACCCTTGGACTATGGGTCCATATAGTAGCTAGATGGTTGGTTCTCCTCCTTTGTGATAACATGTTTAGATCTTGTGAGCTCCGTTCATGATCAAGATCATATATTTGTAATCCTATATTGTGTTTGCGGGGATCCGTTTGATATTGAGATACTATGTTAGATTGATTATTGATTCTATCATGTCTATGTTATTTGTGATCTCTCATGCTCTTTGTTGCTAGTAGCTATCTTGGCCAAGTAGATGCTTGTAACTCCAACACATGGACTACAAGCATGACCTATGGAATATTCCTTCATATAAAACTCAATGAAAACATTAGTCCATAGAGATTGTCATTAATCATCAAAACCACACATAGGGGCAATTACCCTTTCAGTGGGCCACCCCGCCCGCGGTCAAGCAAGCTAGCAGCAATAGAAAGTAGTAGCGGTGCCAGCAGCCAGTGCGTGGGCCGACGCGCAACCGCGACCCAGCTCACCACGGCAGCCTGGCATGGCAAGGCGCACGAGGCGGTGGGGAGTTGCGACCGAGTGGGCCCTTGCATGGCCCACCGCGCGCCTGCTTACCCGCTCATGCCAACGCACGAGCCCTGCTCCCGTGTTGGGACGGAAGGATGCAACCCGCTAGCGGAGCCTAGCGGATGGCTGTTGCGTGGAACTCAGAGCCCACATGTACGTATGGGCCGGTCAGGCGGCCCAGCAATGCAACACTTGCTATTTTCTGCCCAATTTTTGGTGTTTTCCTTATGGGATGATTCCCTCTGGGGAATTGGCCCTATAGTGGAAGTTGCCCACAAATTTTAATTTAATATATATTAATTCATAATTAATATATAATAAATGCATATTATAAATTCCATTTATCTGAAACACCTTTCAGTCTTTTATTTCCTTTATTTCTCCTAACATCTTCGGATCTCTCGAGAATGATTTTGGTTTCTCTCTCTTCTTTGATTCCATCTTCTAGGAAGATTTCTAAGCGTCGTACTGCCCTTAAGTGTGTTTTCATGCGGTTTGGGAATATCATAGACATGATCGAGACGATCTCCGTTCAATGATCAATAGCGGGATTGGGATGCCCATAATGACCCCCATGCACTCCACGAATCACCTTTGCGTCGAACCTTAAACGATATATCCAATTCCCTTTGTCATTAGATACTGGACTTGTTCGAGATATGATCATCAATATCATGGTACCTTGTTCAATCTTGTTTCCAACAAGTACTGTTTTACTTGTTCATGGGATATTCCATCCCCATGACCAAGTCATACACTGCGAAGCTTATGGATGTAATTCACCGAGTGGGCCTAGTTTATCTTACCGTCAGACAGGAGAACAAATCACGATCTTGATGCATAGGCCTCAACATTGCCCATTTGGAATACCCAACATGCACCTTTACGGTCACCTAGTTATGGACATAATGGATGATGCAATCAAAGCAATTCTCAGGTAATAGTGATTAATATGATTTCACGATCTAAGGATTAGGACACTCTGTTTCTGACAATTGCAACTATGAACTAAGTGGCATGACTGTGTTGCAACAATCATCGGCGGGAAATGTCCATCACACCATCTCCAGATGATATGACTTCATTGTCAATTGGCCATAGAAGCACCATGATCAGGAAATCTTGATCATCAGTTGCCCAATGAACTAGTTGAATAGAGGCTGCTAGGGACTTGGGTTTGTTTATATACAACACTTGTATCAACGTTTCTGCTTGATACAGTTATAGCATGATATAAAACTATTATGAACTAATGAGATATGATAATAAATCCCTTTATTTTTTACCTCTAGGGCATATCTCCTTCGGGATGATCACTGATAATGTGATGTTGGCTTATGCTATTACACATATGATGCATCAGAAGAAAGGAGGAAGGGATGGTTTGGTTGTGGTGAAAATCAATATGATCAAAGCTTATGACCGGGTTGAATGGTGCTTTTTGGAGAATATTATGAGGAATATGGGTTTTGTTGAGTCATGGATTACTATGATCATGAAGTGTGCCCGCTCGGTTATTATAGAGTCAAGTTCAATGGGAAATTGATGGATCCTTTCACCATAGAATGAGGCCTTCGGCAAGGAGACCCCTATTCCCCTACCTTTTCATCTTGTGCGTAGAGGGTTTTTCGGCCTTGCTCCAGCAGGCTGAGGAGGAGGGGTCCTTGCAAGGAGTTTAGTTGTGTCCAAAATCATCAAAGATGAACCACCTCTTTTTTATAAATGATTCTTTGATTGTGATGAGGGTGAATGTGAACAATGTGAATAAGCTGAAGCAGATCTTGGTGCTATACGAGGGACATTTAGGGAAACCGATAAATAACAATAAGTCATCAGCCATGTTCACCATAGGGACAATGGCAAGAACGAAGCAAGAAGTGCTAGGTGTTTTGGGCATCCTGCGTGAGTCTAGGAATGAGAGATACTTGGGGTCACCGGTACATTTGGGGGCATCAAAAAGCAAGGAGTTTGAATATTTGAAGGAAAAAATTGGAAGCGTATCCAAATGGAAGAAGAGGCTTTTTTTCAAAGGAGAGAAAATAAATTTTAATTAAGGCAGTGGCACAAGAAATTTAACATCCCAAAACTTCAATCCAAGGTTATTAAGATCCAAATCATCAAAATTAGGGTTAACAAAACTTTTCCAATTAAAAATATTCAAGCATTCATATGTGTGTGCATTTAATTAGGAGTTGGTTTGAATTGCCATGATTAAGTGCTCCATTGCTTATAAAATAATTCTTAGAGGAAATAAACATCATCTAGATCATTCCCAACCAAATCCCAAAGAAAAACAAATCAAAATGAATAAAAGAAGCAAATGGTCATTTGTGCCATTTTAATCAACATGCCTACTTTGGCTATTCCTAGAACTCATTTCTTAACAGAAACAAAGGTGGATCTTTGCACCCCTTGCTAGTGCATATAGTGATGTACCAAGGCCCACTTTGTGATCTGCTATAAACTTTCAAACACTAATTTTGAATGACATTTGAAAATTGAATCTAGTGTAGGTATCAAGATCACCCTATTTCTAAAACCACTCAAATGAGCTCCATTTTCAAAACCCAAGCGACCATAGATGCTTAAGCATGTGTCTAGCAACTCCACCAAAAATCATCCAAAAATTCAAAACTTGAATTCTTGCAGCCATTTGTACAAACACTTTGTGGGCAGAATTCAAACAAAACCAAAAACACTATTTCGAGCAGTGTTTGGACCAAATTGGTCTCCCATTTCGCAACCACAGCCACCCAGTGCACTCCCCTACCCCTCTCTAGCCCGGCCACCCACTGTGCCACGACCAAATGGTCATGGCCATTAAGGCCGAGCACCATTTTGGGCACCCCACCGGCAACAGCACGCCACAGCCGCCACCAACGTCATCCACCATGTCCAGGAGGTCACATGTGGTCCTCCTCCACCGCCCAACCAGCCCCAGCCCGAGGACAGCGACCAGAGCAGCCAGGAACCGCCGTGCCCTGAGACTGTCAGCCATGCCGACGCCGCCCGCAGAGCGCGCACGGTCCCCCGCTCGACCAGACCCCGCCTCGCTCCAGCCGCCCGCCTACACGATCCCCACCGGCCTAGGAAGCTAACGTACATGCCCATTCCCCCGACCATGCCCTGTAGTCGACGGCCGCCGTGAAACTCGCCATCGGCAGAGACTTAGTGCGCGGCGCACCACTCACCTCCCCCAACCACAAACCACTACACACTCACCACCGTGACACTCGCCAGGGCACCGCCCACCGTCCTAGCGCACCGCCCACACCTCTAGCTTGTTGTGCCGTCGTCACCGGCGAGCATCTCCATTGCTCCTCTGCCGCTTCGTCGAGCCTATAAATAGAGGCCTCCCCAGCACCGTTTCCTCACACCACTCTCATCCCCTCTCCTCATTGATCCTTCCCCACCTCTAGCCGGAGCAAGTCGCCGTCCGCAGCGCTGGAATTCCACCAGAGTCTACCGCGAAGGAAGGAGAAGGGCGTCGTTGATCAAGGCCACCTCTCGGGACGCCGCCAGTACCAGGAGGATTGCCGTCGTCTACCAGTTTGTTTGCCCGCCTCGCCGCAGTAGCTGGAGCCCTGGTATGCCCTCACCGTACCCCCACCGAGCCGCTAGGGTTAGCCCTCGTCGGCGACATGTCCGTCGTCGACGACGAGCCCCAGCCGTCGATCTAGGTTTTAATCTAACGGTCCACATCGCCTCGTACCTCTTCGCGTGTAATGAGCCGCTGACCGGTGGACCCCCCTGTCAGCTGTCCTCTGTGCCGTGGAATGCCACTGGGCCGGCCCGTTTTCCTTCCCGCGCTAGCCCAGCAATTCAAACTTAGATTTTTCTAATTTAGTTTGAACCTATTTTTGTCCCTTAGTTTAAAAATCAATTCAAAGAGATTTACAAATCCAAATTGAGTGATTCCAATTTTGTTAGAAAGCTACTGAAAAGATCTATCCAGGCCCGTTGGATTTAATTCATTTAGGGTTAGAGATCTCTCCTAGTAAAAATAACAAAATAGAAGCATTTGCACCTTGCAACATTTTTATAAAATCAACCATATTAGCTTTTGAGTTGATTCCAACTCTCAAAAATCACATTTCACCATACCTATCTGACTAGGTAATAATATTAAGGTTTACATACAGTGACTTTGGACTAGTACCAAAATATGCTATATAGGCATTTCTAGTCACTTTAAATCATTAAATAATAAACTTAAACTTAAGTAAATATGATCCAACCCTTAAATCACATTCCCAAATGTTAGAATGTGTGGTGATGACATGTGTCCACATGATCCCATATTTTAAGTGGTGAATATTAAATCTTAGCTATTTCCAATGAGTAGAAATTACTTTTCTAAAATAAAAAGAATAAGGCTAGTAAATAAAACCTGTGATACTTGTGATGATAATGGATCATCAAATGTGTGCCTTAGAGTGCTAATTCGACTAGTTAAGTATTGTTTGGTGATTGTGTACTCCGTATGTATTTATAGACGATAGTACCGACCAAGCTTTCGAGGAGGAGGAGTTCTATCAAGAGGAGGAAGAAAACTTCAACCACTGCACTGCACAAGGCAAGCCATCATTAACAATGCAAGCTAACACCTACAAGTATAATGCTTAACAAGCTAGAATTAAGCTAGATAATCTGAGCAAGATGCACTAGGCATGCTTTGGTTATACCACCTTGAATATTACTTACCCCAAGTATTATTTTCAAGCTTTACTTTCTTTACTTTACCAAAGTCCTTTACTTGTTTGAAGGTAGCATAAAAAGTATAAAACTTGACCTATCTAGATAACCTTAGATGTCATTCTATGGCATGAGATTGAGATTAGCATCCCACCTTAGTGAACACTCTTAACTTAGTAGCTTAGACCTAAATCAAAACTTGAGTCACTTTTAGATGGGAACACTTGGTGAAAATGAATTGTGAAAACCTTGGAATGATGAGTCATTCTATTGAGATGTTTTGACATGTGTTGAGAAACACAAATGGTTTATGGTGATGAAAATGTTGAGGCATGAGCCTTGACCCTTTTACAAAACGGATGGTTGGATTCGGATGCGATACCATTCCAAATTTACCGTACAACCACAATACCTGAATTGGGTAAAGCTTAGCCGGAAGTTTATATGCATTAGTATTAGTTCCCTCGCGGGAGAGGTTTGAGCTGAGGCTACCTCCCAATGTTGTCCACCTATTTAGTGCCCAAGATGACAGATGGTCATGGTTGGGAGGCCATGCTCATAGGAGAGGTGTTTATACTAGGGTGTGTAAAAGAAAGGTTATGTTTGATTATATGCATACTAAGTATGATGATTTAGGGTTATCCCTGACAGATGTATCGGATCTTGTGGTGAAAGTGTGCCACCTCTGCAGAGTGTCAAACTATTCGAATAGCCGCATCCACGGTTATGGATAGTTGGAGTGGCCATACTGTTTCATTGTCAGATGTTTTCAAAATGACTTATTAAATGAATGATGAACTTGACTTGACCACAACAGGGTTGTGACAATGACACTAGCTTCCCAACCTAAGTGATTCTAGAACTTTATTTTATCTTTCTTTGTTTCTGAACTCAACTTAGGTTTCAAACTTAACTATATATTTAAACTTAGAGTTAGCATTTACTTTAGTACTATCCCACTTGCTAGTGGTAGTTTGCGAGTACTTAAAGAGTACTCATGGATTTTGTCCCTGGCTATTCCTATGGCCAGACTATGAAGGAGACTACCAAGATGACGGTCAGCAGGACGGCTATGATAACTAGGACTATCTGCCTTCATTAGCATTGCCTGTGCCCCTAACGATGGAACCCACCGCTACGCTTATTATTTATTCCGCTGCTTGTTGTATTAAGACTGGATCATGAGATCCTTATTTGTGTAAGACCTTATGTATGGTTTGTAATGGATGATGTACTGTGATATCTAATATGTTATGTCTCGGAAAAATGGTAATCCTGGGATTGCGAGGTATGGCATAACAGGCATCTGGGATTAAAAATCCGGGTGTTGACCAGTTGGTATCAGAGCCATCCTGACCATAGGAGACCCTAGCTAGAATGGACGTCTAAACCAAAAACTTAGTTTCAAAAACCAAAGTGAGTATTTATGAAAAACTATTTCCTCTCTTACCCTTGGGAATTCATTCTTTCTCAAAAATTCATGTTCCTCCAATTCTTACATTACTACCTAAAATTTGACACACTTGATCACTTCACTAACTTCCTCATCCTTAATTATTGTAGATGGAGTCTCAGTTCAGCAAGTTCTACCAGTTGGGAAACGGAGGTCAGCTGATCTTCGAGAGGGATCTGGATTCACTATCTGAGTTATTGGGACACCTGCATCCGAAGTTTCTTGGAGCTCAACTTCCCGGACACCAGGAGGAGATTTGCAGTGGCTCGTCACCGCTAATCTTCGAGGAAGCATCGAAGCACCAATGTCCGGGAGAATTCAGTTCTCCGTAAGACAGAACAACTGGCTAGATGGATTAGCCAGGGCAATGCATGAAGCTCTCGCACGTCTA
Organism: Avena eriantha; assembly: GCA_910589775.1. Taxonomy (NCBI): domain Eukaryota; kingdom Viridiplantae; phylum Streptophyta; class Magnoliopsida; order Poales; family Poaceae; genus Avena; species Avena eriantha. The sequence goes on along the minus strand of OU342741.1, from coordinate 197,477,163 downwards.
TGTGCCCTCAGTGTCAACCAGATCCAAGGAACTCGTTTTGCTCACTATGCAAGACGTGACTTCATGGGAATGCCGATGGAGATGCCAAGTCATCCAGAACTGAAGCGCCAAGTGGAGAACCTCGACTTCCTGTTGTACGACCGTCAGAAGGAGTTGGACAATGCTAGGGAGTTCGCTAACCACAACCGTGCCATTGCTGACAAGAAGGCCCAGACTTTCTCACTGCTTGTCAAGGACCGTTAGTCTCTTTGCCGCCAGCGCGAGAAGAAGGATCGCATCATCGCCCGTCTTTGCAAGAAGGTGGCCGACCTCGAGAAGACCGTCAAGGAGCAAGAAGCTCAGCTTGCCGCGAAGGAAGAAGAAGATGAGGGTGAAGACATCTAGGGAGACATGGATTCTTACCTCAGCAATGATGATGACTTTCTGGAGGAGGACGATGTGGACTTCTACACTGACGATAATGACTCCGACTTCATCGATGATGAGTAGATGCACTAGGTCACTGTCGTAGTAGGAGATGTATCGGTCCCACTGTATCGTAGTCTACAGAATGGTTCTTAAAACCATCTACTTTTCTTTGTTGTGGTGTGTGTTTGTATCGTGTGTTTGCGTGCATGAATGAAATGAAGTTAGTTGCAAAAACCTGAGTCAAACTCAAAGTTTTAGCTTTGAAACCAAAACCATGAACCCTAGAACTTTCCCTCTTACCCTCTTTATATACCTCAACCTTCAGATGACTCGTGGAAACCAAGGAGGGAGCAACTCATCGCAAGACCCAATGCTGCAGATCTTGCAGAATCTCATCGCAGATAGAGAAGCAAGCAGGGCAGAGCGCCAAGCTAATCTAGCCACACTACAACAGATCGCCCAAATGGCTCTCAACAACCAAGGGCATGGAAATCAGGATCATCAAGGATCCAAGCTGAAGAAATTTCAGAATACCAATCCCCCAATCTTTAGCACGTCGGAGAACCCATTAGATGCTGATGACTGGTTGCAGATGATGGAGAATAACTTGGAGGTAGCCAGAGTTGATGACAACGAGAAAGTTCTCTTTGCCACCCACTACCTGGCAGGAGATGCAAGAGCATGGTGGAACAATATCCGCCTGATGAACCATGGTCAAGTGATGATTGGGAAGCCTTCAAGATCAAGTTCAGCCGCACCCACGTGTCGCAGGGTCTAGTCACCCAAATGAGGGATGAGTTTAGAGAATTGAAGCAAGGAAGAATGACTGTGGTGGAGTACCGTGACAGATTCTTGTCCTTAGCAAGGTACGCCCGGATGAGATCAACACGGAGGCCAAGAAGAAGGGGAGATTCATGAACGGGCTGCATGATGAGATGGAGACTGTCCTCGTCAACATCCGCTTTGAGGATCTCGAAGAGCTAGTCGACTCTGCCATTCAGATGGAAGGGAAGATTAATCAGGCAAACGACAACCGCAAACGTCCTATGATGCAGCAATATGGATCCAGCAGTCACCAGAAGTACCGTCCCAACCCCTCCCCAGGATATGCATCCAGAAACAACCGACCCCCAATGTCTCGCCCAAGCTACCCCAACCGTAGCGGAGGCAATGTGAAATCTGGAGGAAACAACAACAATTCCGGCAACACCAACAATTTCAACTGTGCCCCTCCCAAGAGCAACAAAACAACAACAACAGCACTGCACCCAGAACTGGCAGCAATGTTGTGCATGTCGCAGCAAAAGACAAGTCCCAGATCACTTGTTTTGAGTGTGGAGTGAAGGGCCACTATTCCAATGAGTGTCCCAAGAAGACTGCCGCCACTGCCAATGTGAATGCCCCGGCTCAACAGCAGCGTCGTGTTCAACCAGGGAGAAGCTTTGCCCTAGGGAACCCTCACAACCACAACGGTCGTCTCTTCCACATGAAAGCCGAGGAAGCCCAGGAAGCACCAGATGTAGTGCTGGGTATATTTTCTGTCAACTCAGTTTTAGAAAGAGTATTGTTTGATTCGGGAGCATCGCATTCATTTGTCACCAAAGAATTTGCATCCACTAGTAAGATTCACCCAACCAACTTGAAGCATGTCATGATAGTTCAAATCCCCGGTTCAACTAGAAAAGCTAGAAAATTTTGCAAAGTTGTGCCTATCAGAATACATGGGATAGATTTTTATGCCAACCTAATTGTACTCGGAACCAAAGGATTGGAAGTAGTACTAGGTATGGACTGGATGTGAAGGCATAACAGACTGATAGACTATGCTAAGAAAGCCATCACCATGACCAGTAGCTCTGGAGTCATAGTAGAGCATATATCCGAAATCTTACCTCGTCAATTCAAGTGCAACAAGAGTCTAGCCCTGCCCACCATAGACCAAGTCCGAGTAGTCTGTGAATACCCCGACGTATTCCCAAATGAATTGCCAGGTATGCCCCCGAATAGGGATATTGAGTTCATTATCGAACTAATCCCCGGAACTGGACCCATAGCCCAGAGACCCTACAGCATGAACCCCTCAGAGTTAGTGGAATTGAATAAGCAGTTGGATGCAATGTTAGCAACAGGCTTGATTCAACCAAGCGCTTCGCCATGCAGATCACCAGTGTTATTCGTCGACAAGAAAGATGGAGGCAACCGTCTGTGCACAGATTACAGGAAGCTGAATGCCGTCACCATCAAAAACAAGTATCCCTTGCCAAAGATAGAGGACCTATTTGATCAGTTGACTGGAGCCCAGGTATTCTCAAAGATTGATCTTAGGACTGGTTATCACCAACTTAAGATTCATGCAACGGATATTCCAAAGACCGCCTTTATTACTCGTTATGGTTTATACAAGTATACGGTTATGTATTTTGGATTAACCAATGCCCCTGCTTATTTCATGAATCTCATGAATAAGATCTTCATGAATTTCCTAGATAAGTTTGTAGTTGTGTTTATCGATGATATCCTTATCTACTCCAAGTCAGAAGAAGAGCATGAGCAACATCTAAGAATCATCCTAGAAACCCTGAGAGAGCATCGATTAGATGCCAAGTTCAGCAAGTGTGAGTTTTGGCTGAAAGAAGTTGGATTCCTAGGACATATTGTGTCTGCCGGAGGAGTCTCTATTGATCCCGCCAGGATCAAAGATGTCGAAGAATGGGAAGCCCCAACCACTCAAACCCAAGTCCATGCATTTCTCGGATTAGCGGGATATTACCGCAAGTTCATAGAAGGATTCTCGAGCATCGCCAGACCCATGACCCAATTGTTGAAGAAGGACCAGAAGTTTGAATGGACTGACAAATGTGAAGCCAGTTTTCAAGAGATGAAGAAGAGATTGATATCAGCCCTAGTATTGATCATGCCAGATATCAAGAAGTCATTTGATGTGTATTGTGATGCATCCAAGATTGGTCTTGGATGTGTATTGATGCAAGAAGGCAAAGTCATCGCCTATTTGTCTCGACAACTGAAGCAGCATGAGCAGAACTATCTGACCCATGATCTTGAGCTAGCAGCCGTAGTTTTGGCATTGAAGACATGGCGTCACTACCTGATGGGTAATCGCTGTGAGATTTACTCAGATCACAAGAGCTTAAACTATATTTTCACTCAGAAGGAGCTGAATATGAGGCAAAGGAGATGGATAGAGTTAATCAAGGATTATGACCTTGACATTCACTATCACCCCGGCAAGGCCAATGTGGTAGCAGATGCTCTTAGCAGATTACCGTGTAGGCTAAACACCATGATCAAGGAGAAGCAACCAAGTTTGTATGAGGAGTTGGAGAAGTTTAGGACCGAGCTAGTTAGCAAAGGATTCTTAGCTAGCATTGAACTTCAACCCACATTAATCAGCCAAATCAAGGAAGCCCAGAAGGGAAATGAAAGTATCGACGGAACCAAACGTCGTATTGGTACAAGAAAGGTACCTAGATTCACTGAAGACGAAGAAGGAGTTATGTGGTACAAAGGACGTATCTGTGTGCCAGTAGATTTAGAGCTGAAGCAAGTTATCATGCAGGAAGCTCATGATACTCTTTATTCTATCCACCCCGGGGGAACGAAGATGTATCAAGATTTGAAAGAGCAATTCTGGTGGCACAAGATGAAGAGAGAAATCGGAAGCTACATCGCCAAGTGTGACATCTATCAAAGGGTCAAAGCAGAGCATTAGAGACCCGCCGGACTGTTGCAACCTTTGCAGATTCCGGAATGGAAATGGGATTCCGTCGGAATGGACTTTATCACCGGTTTACCTACTTGTAGTAGGGGAAATGACTCAATCTGGGTCATCGTTGATAGACTGTCCAAGGTAGCTCATTTTATACCTGTCAAGACCACCTACTAGAGTTCGAAGCTAGCAGAGCTATATATTGCTAGAATTGTTAGTCTGCATGGAACCCCCAAGACCATAGTATCGGATCGAGGAACCCAATTTACCTCGAGATTTTGGCAGAAAGTCCAGGAAGGATTGGGAACCAAGTTGAACTTCAGCACCGCTTATCACCCGCAAACTGATGGACATACTGAGAGAGTCAACCAAATCCTAGAGGATATGTTAAGAGCTTGTGTTTTGGAGTACGGATCAAAATGGGAAGACCGCCTGCCTTTCGTAGAATTCTCATATAATAATAGTTATCAAGCTAGTTTGCAAATGGCACCATTTGAGTTCTTATACGGAAGGAAGTGTCGCACCCCGTTGAATTGGTCGCAAGTAGGAGAGAGTCAGATCTTTGGACCCGACATTCTCCGAGAAGCTGAAGAGAAGGTTCACAAAGTCCGTGAGCACCTCAAGATCGCTCAATCCAGACAAAAGAGTTATGCTAACAAGAGAAGGAGAGACCTAACTTTCAAGGTCGGAGATTTTGTATATCTCAAGGTTTCGCCATTGAAGGGAACCCAACGCTTTAGTCTAAAAAGAAAGTTAGCCCCCAGATATAACGGACCCTTCAAGATTCTGAACCGTCGAGGACAAGTATCATATCAACTAGAACTACCAGAAGAGATGTCAGCCATCCACAATGTGTTCCATATCTCGTTACTTCGCCAATGCCTAGAAGTGCTAGAGAAGACTGAAGTTTTCAAGAACATCGATCATAGAGCTGTGGAAATCAACAAGGACCTGACATATCGTGAAGTGCCCATCCGTATCTTGGAGGAAGCTTACAGAACCACCAGGACCAGGAGTATCAAGTTTTTCAAGATGCAACGGAGCAATCATACCGAAGAGGAAGCCACTTGGGAGCGAGAAGATTACATTAGGACAGAGTTCCCAGATCTCTTTAGTTCCTAGTTTTCTTTAGTAAATCTCGGGACGAGATTTTGTTTAAGGGGGGAAGGTTTGTAACATCCCAAAACTTCAATCCAAGGTTATTAAGATCCCAATCATCAAAATTAGGGTTAACAAAAACTTTTCCAATTAAAAATATTCAAGCATTCATATGTGTGTGCATTTAATTAGGAGTTGATTTGAATTGCCATGATTAAGTGACCCATTGCTTGTAAAATAATTCTTAGAGAAAATAAACATCATGTAGATCATTCCCAAACAAATCCCAAAGAAAAACAAATCAAAATGAATAAAAGAAGCAAATGGTCATTTGTGCCATTTTAATCAACATGCCTACTTTGGCTATTCCTAGAACTCATTTCTTAACAGAAACAAAGGTGGATCTTTGCACCCCTTTCTAGTGCATATAGTGATGTACCAAGGCCCACTTTGTGATCTGACAAAAACTTTCAAACCCTAATTTTGAGTGACATTTGAAAATTGAATCTAGTGTAGGTATCAAGATCACCCTATTTCAAAAACCACTCAAATGAGCTCCATTTTCAAAACCCAAGCAACCATGGATGCTTAAGCATGTGTCTAGAACTCCACCAAAAATCATCCAAAAATTCAAAACTTGAATTCTTGCGGCCATTTGTACAAACACTTTGTGGGCAGAATTCAAACAAAACCAAAAACACTATTTGGAGATGTGTTTGGACCAAATTGGTCTCCCATTTTGCAACCACGGCCACCCAGTGCACTCCCCTACCCCTCTCTAGCCCGGCCACCCACTGTGCCACGACCAAATGGTCATGGCCATTAAGGCCGAGCACCATTTTGGGCATCCCACCGGCGACAGCACGCCACAGCCGCCGCCAGCGTCATCCACCATGTCCAGGAGGTCGCATGTGGTCCACCTCCACTGCCCAACCAGCCCCAGCCCGAGGACAGCGACCAGAGCAGTCAGGAACCGCCGTGCCCGGAGACTGTCGGCCATGCCAACGCCGCCCGCAGAGCGCGCACGGTCCCCCGCTCGACCAGACCCCACCTCACTCCAACCGCCCGCCTACACGATGCCCACCGGCCTAGGAAGCTAACGGACACGCGCATTCCCTCGACCGTGCCCCGTAGTCGCCGTCCGCCGCGAAACTCGCCGTCGGCAGAGACTTAGTGTGCGCTGCGCCACTCACCTCCCCCGACCACAAACCACTGCACACTCACCACTGTGACACTCGCCAGGGCACCGCCCACCGTCCTAGTGCACCGCCCACCCCTCTAGCTCGTTGTGTCGTCGTCACCGGCAAGCACCGCCCATGCTCCTCTGCCGCTTCGCCGAGCCTATAAATGGAGGCCTCCCCAGCACCGTTTCCTCACACCACTCTCATCCCCTCTCCTCACTGATCCTTCCCCACCTCTAGCTGGAGCTAGCCGCCGTCCGCAGCGCCGGAATTCTGCCGGAGTCTGCCGCGGAGGAAGGAGAAGGGCGTCGTTGATCAAGGCCACCTCTCGGCACACCGCCAGTACCAGGAGGATCGTCATCGTCTACCATTTTGTTTGCTCGCCTTCCCGCAGTAGCTGGAGCCCTGGTATACCCTCACCATACCCCCACCGAGCCGCTAGGGTTAGCCCTCGCCGGTGACATGTCCATCGTGGACGACGAACCCCAGCCGTCGATTTAGGTTTTAATCTAACGACCCACATCACCCTGTACCGCTTCGCGTGTAATGAGCCGCTGACTGGTGAACCCCCCTGCCAGCTGTCCTCTGCGCCGCGGAATGCCACTGGGCCGGCTCATTTTCCTTCCCGTGCTAGCCTAGCAATTCAAACTTAGATTTTTCTAATTTAGTTTGAACCTAGTTTTGTCCCTTAGTTTAAAAAGCAATTCAGAGAGATTTACAAATCCAAATTGAGTGATTCCAATTTTGTTAGAAAGCTACTGAAAAGATCTATCCAGGCCCGTTGGATTTAATGCATTTAGAGTTGGAGATCTCTCCTAGTAAAAATAACAAGACAGAAGCATTTGCACCTTGCAACATTTTTATAAAATCAACCATGTTAGCTTTTGAGTTGATTCCAACTCTCAAAAATCACATTTCACCATACCTATCTGACTAGGTAATAATATTAAGGTTTACATATAGTGACTTTGGACTAGTACCAAAATATGCTATATAGGCATTTCTAGTCACTTTAAATCATTAAATAATAAACTTAAACTTAAGTAAATATGATCCTACCCATAAATCACATTCCCAAATGTTAGAATATGTGGTGATGACATGTGCCCACATGATCCCATATTTTAAGTGGTGAATATTAAATCTTAGCTATTTCCAATGAGTAGAAATTACTTTTCTAAAATAAAAAGAATAAGGCTAGTAAATAAAACCTGTGATACTTGTGATGATAATGGATCATCAAATGTGTGCCTTAGAGTGCTAATTCGACTAGTTAAGTATTGTTTGGTGATTGTGTACTCCGTATGTATTTATAGACGATAGTACCGACCAAGCTTTCGAGGAGGAGGAGTCCTATCAAGAGGAGGAAGAAAACTTCAACCACTGCACTGCACAAGGCAAGCCATCATTAACAATGCAAGCTAACACCTACAAGTATAATGCTTAACAAGCTAGAATTAAGCTAGATAATCTGAGCAAGATGCACTAGGCATGCTTTGGTTATACCACCTTGAATATTACTTACCCCAAGTATTATTTTCAAGCTTTACTTTCTTTACTTTACCAAAGTCCTTTACTTGTTTGAAGGTAGCATAAAAGTATAAAACTTGACCTATCTAGATAACCTTAGATGTCATTCTATGGCATGAGATTGAGATTAGCATCCCACCTTAGTGAACACTCTTAACTTAGTAGCTTAGAGCTAAATCAAAACTTGAGTCACTTTAGATGGGAACACTTGGTGAAAATGAATTGTGAAAACCTTGGAATGATGAGTCATTCTATTGAGATGTTTTGACATGTGTTGAGAAACACAAATGGTTTATGGTGATGAAAATGTTGAGGCATGAGCCTTGACCCTTTTACAAAACAGATGGTTGGATTCGGATGCGATACCATTCCAAATTTACCGTATAACCACAATACCTGAATTGGGTAAGGCTTAGCCGGAAGTTTATATGCATTAGTATTAGTTCCCTCGCAGGAGAGGTTTGAGCTGAGGCTACCTCTCAATGTTGTCCACCTATGCAGTGCCCAAGATGACAGATGGTCATGGTTGGGAGGCCATGCTCATAGGAGAGGTGCTTATACTAGGGTGTGTAAAAGAAAGGTTATGTTTGATTATCTGCATACTAAGTATGATGATTCAGGGTTATCCCTGACAAATGTATCGAATCTTGTGATGAAAGTGTACCACCTCTGCAGAGTGTTAAACTATTCGAATAGCTGCGTCCGCGGTTATGGACAGTTGGAGTGGCCATACTGTTTCGTTGTCAGATGTTTTCAAAATGACTTATGAAATGAATGATGAACTTGACTTGACCACAACAGGGTTGTGACAATGACACTAGCTTATCAACCTAAGTGATTCTAGAACTTTATTTTATCTTTCTTTGTTTCTGAACTCAGCTTAGGTTTCAAACTAAACTTTATATTTAAACTTAGAGTTAGCATTTACTTTAGTACTATCCCACTTGTTAGTGGTAGTTTGCGAGTACTTAAAGAGTACTCATGGCTTTTGTCCCTGTCTATTCCTATGGCCAGACTATGAAGGAGACTACCAAGATGACGGTCAGCAGGACGGCTATGATAACTAGGACTATCTTCCTTCGTCAGCATTGCCTGTGCCCCTGAAGATGGACCCCACCGCTACGCTTATTATTTATTCCGCTGCTTGTTGTATTAAGACTGGATCATGAGATCCTTATTTGTGTAAGACCTTATGTATGGTTTGTAATGGATGATGTACTGTGATATCCAATCTGTTATGTCTCGCAAAATTGGTAATCCTGGGATTGCGAGGTATGGCATAACAGGCATCTGGGATTAAAAATCCGGGTGTTGACAAGAAATTCCCACAGATTCCATGTCCTGTTTTGATCTCATAAAAACTATCTGTGATGAGATTAGTCAAATGATTTGCTGACGCATGTAAAATGCATACGTGAACTTTGCACTTTATTACTTGATATTCCAACATATTTGCATCATATATGGGTTATATTCATGTTTTATAATGATTATTGGGAATAATTCACACTTCCCATATTGCTTTAGAATTAACCCTGCCGAGGCAGAAAACCCCTATTTCAATGTTTTTGACTTTCAGGTTCCCAAACGATGTCCAATTGACCTGAAACTACACGGGACCCAACATTTATCAGAATGAAGAATAATGGGACAAAGATCCGTGAGAAATAAGACTGAGGAGGGAACGGGCACAGCAGCCGCGGTCCATCCCCTGGTCGTGGCTGGTATGCTCTTTCCTTCCTTGAGTCTCCAATGCCGTCAATTCTTTCGCCAAACGACTTGTCTTGTCCTAAAACCTACTATATATACCCCCTTTTGGTGATCCTCGACATAGAGAGAGGTGGAGATTGAAAACATAGAAACAAAGAGTCAGGTGGCTGCCCCCGGAGAATATCGGAGGGGGGAAACACCGCCGAAATCGCCTCCGGAGGGCTACACCCCCTCCAGGATGTTCATCATCAACACCTACAGCAATATCCTCTCCATCTCCCTACTGTAATCTCTTGGCAAACATGATGTGTGAAGCAATATTTTATCTTCCCTTGATCTATTGTGACTCCATATCTTTGTTTGAGTAGTGAATATGGCAAGAATAAAATAGTTCTTTTATTGGTTGCATTCAGTGTTGTTATCTTTTATGATTGTCTTATTGTACAATATATGAGTGCACTCATATGTTGGGGAATGCATGTAAGGTGATCACCGTGATGTAATGGAGTGGGGAGGACCGTGGATGACATAAAACCGTGGTCCAATCCATAAAGTTACATTAGGGGGGACATATATCGGGGACCCTAGAGTTTATAGCTATGGTGGGACAATTATGTATTAATAATTCCTATGTTTTCTCAGTAACATGGCCTTAGGATCCATCATACGAGTTGTGTACACACATTTATTTCGCTGCACCTAATTAAGGCTACGTCCTGAAAGAAAGAATAAACAACCAAACAAACAAATGAAATAACAAGTGCCTGAACATTTACTCCCTTAGAGAAACTTGCTACTTGATAAAATTTGCCACCACTCCACTTCATTAGATCAATTTAACTTGCACTAGTTTACTTGTAGTTTCCGCTAACACATACTTTATTTATTTTCTACCAAGTACCAAAACAAAACACACACTTAGATCCTAGATTTGCATAGAAGGCCATATAAGAGGGTTATAGGGATGTAGAGAATAGATAGTTTACCTTCAGCTCCTCGTGGGTTCGACACTCAAATACTTATCGAATTGTACTACATGATCCCCTACACTTGGGGGTTATCAAGATACTTTTCTAGCGCCGTTGCCGGGGAGCGCAGAGCTAGGCTTCTATTCTTGCTTGCATTGCTATTTTATTTTTAGTACCTTTTTCTTTTACATAAAATTAAAACCAAAAATTAGATGGATCCTTTTCCCAAGATTAACCATGATATATATGATTTTTATGTCAAATATATTCTTTCCGGCACTAACATTTTGGATGTAAGAGATAATGTTGAAAGTGCCAAGGAAGGAGATGACAAAAGCGTAAGCTTGGGGATGTCCATGCCACCCTAAGAAGAAGAGGAAAAGGAATAACAAGTGGAGGAAGAATGGAGTAGCTGCCCATCTCCTACACCCAACAATGGTAATTAACACATTCTTATTAGTGATGGTGATCTTTCATTGTCTAGTAGTCCTCTATGTGGAAAAATTATGACTAATATATGGAGGATGAAAGTATATAATTGAGTTATATGATCCAATATGCTCATTAGATTACTTGTCTTCATATGGTGAATCTATTCAAAACTATGAGATTAAGTTTGCTTTCTATGCTTGCAACTATTATGAGAGAGGAAGAGATAAGAGCCCTCTTTATATTTCTATGTTATTTAAAATGAAATCTACTGATCATTATATGCATTGGATACCACAACCTTGCTGCTATTTATTCACATATAAAATACCAATGCATAGGAAGAGAGTTAGACTTAAAAGTTAATGTCTATGTGTTGCGTGGTGTGCTCCACATGCTTTCAAATACTATTAAATTTGAGCACACCTTGATATCCATGTAACATGTAAAATAACTTTACCTACTGATTTATAACAATTAGTTTAAGGTTTTCACTTTTTATAAATTTTGGGAAAGTAAATGAGAAAGATGAGCAATATAGAAGTTGGGGTCGACCTTGAACATGTGTTGTTCATGCCAATGGAACAATTGCAAAATCTCTATCATTAAAACTTCTCCCATTTATAAAACAAAATAAAAAGAGTGTTTATTAATACTGTAACATTACTCTTGTATCTTACTTTCTCATCTTTGTGCTAAAAATAACCTCTTTTGAGAGGTGAGATCAAACAATTGTAACTTGTTGTCCAGAAAATAGATTTCTGAGTTTCACTGCAAAAAAATGCTAAAAAATCGCAGAAGAGAGATTTTTACCTGAAATTTCACGTCGGAAATATTCATCTCTTTACCCACATTTCATTAGTTCAAAGTTTTTAAATTTGCGCAATGTAAGTGCCTCTAAAAATCGATCTTTACAGATTGTCCAGTTTTTGACAGATTTTATTTCTATTATGCATTAGTCTTGTTACATTTGTTTTGTGCGGTTCCTTTTTATCAAAGAGCAACTCGAAACCACAGTAACAGCAGCTAATGTGTATTTCATGATATGTCTTTGATGTACCTATTGGGATTTAATTTACGGAGGCAACCACTCTAATCAAGTTTTATGATGTGTTTTGTGTGGAAAAAGTTTTCAAGTGAAAGAGTTGAGGGTGATGAATGAAGATTAAGAGGGACGAATGCTCAAGCTTGGGGATGTTACCCCTGGGAGGACCCCACATGTATCAAAGGAATACAAGCATTAAATATTGGCGATGTCCAAGCTACCTCATAAACTCACACCACTTGAATCAAGTAAGTAAAACGCTTTGCGGGAGGCAACCCAGATATTTTTATTTTTATTTTCTTTGTGTCCTCTTGCTATAACAAGAGACTTTATTTTTTGTTTTTGTTCTTAAATTTTTAATTTAGTACCAAGTTTTATCCATTTTGGATTGAAAAAGTTGGACATATATATAGAGTTGCAAATTCCTTCACGTGTCTCTGTACTGTATGATTTTTCATATTTTTTCTGTAACTCCGATTGAGATTATATTGGAACTGTGGTTACAACTTTTCATCCTCTATATGCTCATATAAGTTCATGATTTTAGGACATGTATAATTAGGATAATTAATTGCATTTTGCTGTTGTTGTTTCGCTAGACAGATTTTGTCCCCTTTTTCGTTTGATGCGTTCTTTGAACTTTTAATTTGAATCTTTTTGATTAATTTGAGTTCATGAGATATCATAAAACATTATATACCTACTTGAAACTTCATATATACATTTTTTTAAGGATTTCTTGCAGAAAATATTATGTCTTTTATGCCCATTAATGTCACCCCACAGAAAAGAGATGTGAGAAATTTTTGTGTTGATGTTTTTTCACAAGGGTTAGAGGAGATGCACCAAGAGAAATCCAAAGATGGTTAAAACCATAAGCTTGATGATTCCCAAGGCACCCCACTGTACCAATCATACTCTCGGTTTGCACACATCTACTTTCTGTTTTTCGAGCAACACATTACTATCGCATAAACTTGGGGCGTCTTTTATTTCTTTTAGTTTGTTTTGTTTTAATTTTATTTGAGTAAGACCACCACTTTGATATATATTATGAGAGAGATACTGAAGGTTTGGTTTAAGTAAGATTGGATTCTATTAAAAAGTTGGGATTGAGATGTTGAAGTTGATTTAAAAAGATTACATAAAGATGCATGGTTCATATGCTTTGAATGAATATCAATTTGTAAATGCATTCTGTAGAGTTATCTTTTATTCATGTTTTGATGCTTGCTATTAGTTTACATTGTTTGACATGGACTGATTAGGACTATGGACTCTTATGCATCCATGTAGATAACCAACTTTCTCCCTCTTGCTAGCCCAAAAATAAATCCAACAAGTTAAAACTTGTTATCCAACTCCTTTGAACCAAGTTTTTCCAGAGTGTCCACCATACCTACCTATTGGCATAATTGCTATTCCAAGTATATTTCTCATGTTTTATTAATTTATCTAGCTTCCAAATTAAAATTCTTATGATTGTGTTTGCTTTGATAAAATTGGTTAGTAAAGCTCTCACAAACTTGATGGCACACTTTTATTTCTTGGACATAATAAACTTGAACCATTGTGACTAATTTATGAAGTTGTGTGCTTGAAAAATTATGATTTGGGAGTTATCATAACCATGCTTTTATGGGGCACGTTTTCAACATTTCACTTATTCATATCTAGTTGATATCATATCCTTTTGTTATGGATGCCCATCATTGTGAAATAAATTGGAACCTTTGTAAGATCGTGGAGTTTGTATATGCGCTAGAGAAACGCATGGTCCGCTAACCCAAGCCATGCATCATTCATTGTAGAAATTTACAGTATCCCATAGTGAGCATTCAATGAAGCATCTTCAATAAAAACTATGCCAATAGTAAATAAAAAGAACTCCTGAGATGCCCATTGGCTGTTTATCTTATCATTTTGGTATGGGAAACCTTACATACCATGGGAAAAGAGGTACCCCGTTGGTGTTATCAATGATATATATATAAACTTACAATGACAAGAACTTTCTGAGGATCCTAAGTTGAGTAGCATGTGGTGTAGGTACTCGTATTCAAGGGGCATGAGGCATTCAACTTATACTTTGTCAAGCGTATGACTCATATTGGCCATCACATTAACCTTAACCACTCAAGATGCTAATGATAGGGGAAATGAGGGTTCAAAGCTAATGAATACCATAGTTCAAACATAATCATAAGAGGAAGCATTTGGAAGCTATATGAAACTTATTCACGATTAATCTCTTCTTATTATCTATCTTTCTAAAGTGTCCACTTTTATATTCAGAATATAGAAGAAAACTTTATGACCACTATAGGATATTTTTTACTTTACTTTTGCTTTTGTATTTTGCATTCATTTGGTCCATAGCTCTTTCTTCTATGTTACACTTTGTGAATTACTATTGATCACCCTTTCATTGTATATGAGATATCACTTCATTATCTATCTTGCATATTGCTATTCCTTTGAAGAATGAATCATTTGACTTTGTTAGAAATAGTAATCGGTTTTGATATCCAAAATAGTATTAAAGTACAAAGTCCATGTTAGTTTTATCACCTTCATACTCGAGGATGAGTATATGTTAAGCTTGGGGATGTTGATGCATGTAAAATGCATACATGAACTTTGCACTTTATTACTTGATATTCCAACATATTTGCATCATATCTAGGTTATATTCATGTTTTATAATGACTATTGGGAATAATTCACACTTCCCATATTGCTTTAGAATTAACCCTACCGAGGCAGAAAACCCCTATTGCAATGTTTTTGACATTCAGGTACCCAAACGATGTCCAATTGACCTGAAACTTCATAGGACCCAACATTTATCAGAACGAAGAACAATGGGCCAAAGATCTGCGAGACCAACGAGGGAACGGGCACAGTAGTCGTGGCCCACCCCTTAGCCACGGTTGGTATGCCCTTTCCTCCCTTGATTCTTCGATGCCATCGATTATTTCGCCAAACGACTTGTCTTGACCTAAAACCTACTATATATACCCTCTTTCGGTGATCCTCGACATAGACAGAGGCGAAGATCAAAAACATATAAACAAAGACTTGTCTTGACCTAAAACACACATTTATTTCGCTGCACCTAATTAAGGCTCAGTCCTGGAAGAAACAATAAACAACCAAACAAACAAATGAAATAACAATTGCCTAAACATTTACTCCCTTAGAGAAACTTGCTACTTGAGAAAACTTGCCACCACTCTACTCCACTCCACTTCATTAAGATCAATTTAAGTTGCACTAGTTTACTTGTAGTTTCCACTAACACATATTTTATTTGTTTTCTACCTAGTACCATAATAAACACACTTAGATCGTAGCTTTGCATAGAAGGCCATATAAGAGGGTTATAGGGCTTTAGAGAATAGATAGTTTACCTTCAGCTCCTCGTGGGTTCGACACTCAAATACTTATTGAATTGTACTACGATGATCCCCTATATTTGGGGGTTATCATTTGCAGATACTGGTGGAGCCAGCAAGATGAAAAGAACCGATGTCACTAGATAGGCTGGGAAAGGATGACACGCTCTAAAGAGAATGGTGGGTTGGGTTTTAGAGAATTACACATATTTAATATGGCTTTGCTGGCTAGACAGAGTTGGAGGTTACTGCAGAACCCAGACTCCTTGTGTTGCACTGTTTTGAAGGCGTTATATTTTCCTCATATGAGTGTCCTCCAAGCCACAACGAAACCAATGACGTCTTACACATGGAGAAGTATTTTACGTGGGATGGAATTATAAAAGGAAGGAATAGTATGGAGAGTCAGATCAAGGGAGTAGATCGATGTGTGGAATGATCCTTGGATCCCTAGGGGCACGACGAGGAGGATACGAACACCAAACGAGTTAGAGGAACCAATTAAGTTGGCGGATCTCTTGAATCCTGTTATTGGGCAATGGGATGTTGATGTTTCAAAAGCACTCTTTGTACAAGAAGATGTTGATGACATTCTTGCGATCCCGGCCAGGCAGAGAATGGAGGATACATTGGTTGGCATTTTGACAAAAGGGGGGTTTTCTCCGTGAAATCTTCTTATCTCCTTAGGGTGGACCTATGAGACAAGGACAAAGCACAGGATGCAAGTACTTCAGCTGCAGCGTCAAATGTACCACCTATGTGGAAACAAATATGGGGCTCAAGTTGTTGGGGGAAAATTTGTAACCTCATTTGGCGGCTAATGCGCAATAGTTTGCCCCTTCGGTGGAATATAGAAAGGAAGAAAGTTCAGTTAGACACAAGGTGTCCCATGTGTTACCGAGCGGATGAAGATGCAGGGCATTTATTCTTTAAATGTAAAAGGGTGAAGCAAGTATGGAGAGAGATGTTGCTAGAAGATGTGCGTGTTAAACTAAGTGCGGCTCCTAATCTGCAAGCCATGATGGATATGATTGGGGAGCTGCCAGGGGAGAAACAAGATCTAGTTTTCATTTTGTTGTTGGATTGGTGGTCGACGAGAAACAAAGCAAACACTTGGGAGATAGAGAAATCATCAGAAGAAGTCTGTCGCATTATTAAGAAACACCACCTGGATTTTTCTAGGAAATTCATGGTTGGCGATCCACTTCAGTACCAAGAAAGCACTTCTGCTCACCCGGTAACAGCAACATGGACGAAGTCACTGGGCTCTTAGATAAAAGTAAATTTTGACGTTGCTTTCAGTGTTAAGACCAAGGAGGGAGGCTAGGGCTTTGTTGCTAGATCAGAGACAGGGAACTTCGTTGTAGTTGTGGCAGGGAAACTGAGACACCTGCGGGATGCGTTGCAAGCGGAGACGGAGGCATGTGTCGCGGCTACAGAAAGATCGGTGACGCTGGGTTGCTTTTTAATGAAGGTATAGTTGTTTGATTGTCGGAGGCGGAGGCATAGTTGTTTTTTAGTCTGATTGTCAGACTTTGGTGAAAGCTCTAAACTGTCAGCGATCTGCATAGGGAGCCTTGAGATGTTTCAATTTTCACATTGCCCACAGACGTGTAATATGGTTGCTCACTCTCTTGCTCGTTTCGGTTCACAGGATGAGACCGAGTGTACTAGTTGGGCCGACGAGGCTCCAACTTTCGTTGATGTACTGGTTGTCAGCGACATATCCGAGCATGATGTTTAATGGAATTTCCATTTCCTCTCAAAAAAGGATAATACTGACACACACAAAATATGTCGGACATGCACATGAAAAGCTTTAGTAAATCTTTGATGGGCTGGCCCAGATGGACAGAGATGGTGCATGAATTTATTTCCCGCAATGGCCCATGCGAGCTCCTTTCTCCCTTCTTTAGTTTTTTTCTCCCAAAGCCCAAAGCCCAAACGAGTCCAAAACAAGTACTCCGTGGCTGATTTAGGTTTATTCGTCGCTCCAACTTGTCGTCGACGGCGTCCCCGTGGATCCTCGATGGAGGATTATCGCTCCAAGAGGAAGGTTAGCGATGTCGCCTTTGCAAAACTCCCCGGCGACCTCATCGTCGAGATCCTCTCGCGCCTCCCGGTCAAGTCCCTCCACCGCTGCCAGTGCGTCTCCAAGTCGTGGCGAGACATCATCACCGACCCCTACACCCGCAAGAGGTATATAGTTCCATTTTCAGCGGTATGGTTCTACTCGTCCAAAACTGGTGCCTGGACTCACTCCGTGACTGAGATCAGTCAAGAGACAGATCCATATCTATATGCTGAAGGTTTTTCGAGAAGTGTGTTTCTCAATGGCGCTCTGCATTTTATCTGCTCTGAGAGTACAATTGGTGCATTGGACATGCAGACCAAGAAATGGAGATACATTCAGCTTCCCCCAGGTGCTCATTTTGTTTTCCTTGGACAGTCTCAGGGGTGTTTGTTCTACATGAATAGAGAGGTGGGCGCCCAAGAATTTTTTTCCTTCTGGGCTCTAGAAGATTATGCTAGCGGTGTGTGGAACTTGAAGCATACTGTCAGCGCTATGCAGCTGTGTGGGTCCGAGTATTTCATGGCACGCTTGTACCCAGTGATTGCAGTTCATCCGGAATGCAATAGTACAATTTTCTTTTCGAAAGGCAACCAGCTGATGGCATACAACATGGATCAGTCGGATGCACACTGTATCTGTGTCCTCAGGCCAAAGTGTCACTATCAGTTTATGCCATATATACCTTTGTTTGCAGACTCGTTAGCAGGTGAGGACTGAGTGTGGCATGCAAATAACGGGTTACACATTTGTTAGTATGGGGAAGTTGAATTTGTGGTGGCTTCATGAGAATTACCTCTACTTAATTGGGTTTGTGTTTTTTTGCTTCCATGGTTGGATCCATTCCTGTCTGTTGCTTAAATTTTTATTTGTTATTGATGGAGAATTATCTAAGCAGGAGACACCCATTTCAGTAAGTTGGTTTCTGTACTTTCTCTCTATTGTTCTCTTGAGAGAACATTATGCCATGTTTTTTAAATGAAGGTATTCCTATGACTATTTTCTCATTTTTTGGTGATATTTGAATGGCAGCCGCTCCTTGGTGTGAGTAACTGATCAGCCTGCTCTATTTATTTTAGGCTTTCCTGGCACTTTTAGTTACTGATTTGTTTTGTCCAAATAATAATATCTTCGATTAATTCACTTCAATTGTATATCTGTTTTCTTCAAACAATTCATATTCCATGAAGAATAGCTTACTTTCAGGGAAGCAATATATATGGCTCATTGTATGTGCTGACATTTACACAAAAAAGATCTAGATTAAAGATTAGACCCTGGCTGATCCAATTGCCACGTTATATTTGAAATATCTAATCCATCTATGTCTAGATTACAATGGTCAAAACTACGAATAAATGATATGTATCTTTAGGTTTTTTAGACCTTGGTCTACTAATATGTGGGATCTTATTCAATTGGTTGCGTATGCTAATTACTCTATTGTTCTTAATATTACTCGTCAAGATTGTAACATTACATGTGAAAATTGTAGGAATTTTTGGCTTGCAATATTTTATATGTGCACTACATTGTTATACTCCCGGAATCAAAACCTCGATGCGGAAGTATTCATGAAAATAACAGGGAATAATTGATGTGGAATTGTACTTAAGGAAATATACTTAAGGAATCCGGTAGCTATACTAGAATATAGTGTATATGAATATGCTGGAGTTATACCGAGAACAGTATAGAGTGGAAATGCCAGGTTGTCCGTAGGATTGGCTCTATGGATTGTTAAAGCCTGCGAGTTTGATTTTGAATGCAAACTCGGCGCACGACTCACACGTGCGTGCGGAGACCTAATTGATTAATAGTATTAGGCTCGGTTACTGACTGTTAATGATTGTGGTTGGTTTAGCTAGTCACGAGTCCTAGAGTCCTAACTGAAAACAGATAGAAATATCTGGAACTTAGAGTCTATATAAAGGCCCCACCCTCTAGCCTCAATATGCATTGTGAGTGGCACCACCGATAAAGTAGAGGAATAGAGGGTAGGCCGATTAGCTCCAAACCCTAAATTTTCTACATTGGTATGAGAGCCGAAGGTTCGTCACAGCACGGAAGTTGAAGATGGTAATCTGCTGCTGCCTTCTCTGCCGCCGGGAACCTGTCGGTTGCCGACGTGGTACCGCTGCGCCAAATCAAGTCTGAGATCTCCGCATGTCAGATTGCATACGACGGAAGTAAGATCCACGACGGAAGTATGCTGTCGCCGCCCTAATCAGTTGTGAACTACCTTTGGTCGAGGCTACCGTAATCCGCTGCAAAACAATTGCCGCCGCCGGATCTTACCCGTCCAAACTTCGTCCTTAATATGTCACCAACTTGTTTTATCCTTTTTGTAAAACACATGCATCTAGATAAGAAAAATGCAGGTTCACTTGTTTTGTTGCGAAGGGACACTAAAAAGGCACCAACATACATGGGCTTTAGAAAAAGCTAAATTATATTTTGGAATGAAGAGAGTGTGTGTTAGGCTAGCTTTCCTAAATCATCGTGATACAAGATGAATTACAGTTTAGCTAGCAACATGTAGCATATTGTGCACTACAGACAAATTAGCGATGAAGATCGTCAAATCCAAATTGCATAACAAACAGAAGAATAAATGGATCAATGACTTGATGATATTTAGCCGAACGGGAGCTATTTGTAGAACTTGATGATATTGTTATTGCTTAACGGCTTCAAGCCAAGAAAAAAAGGAAAGGCATTTACATAGTAGGCAGGGCTAGTTAGCACACCATTAGTGCTATCTCAATATTTTTCGTTACCTTATGGTTGAATACATATTTTGAATGTATGGTCGTATGATTTACATGTCAAGCTTCATGCACTAGCCAACATAACCAAAATTCCAAACTGATGGAAAGGGTTAATGCGATCCACTTATACACTTCAACGCCCCCTCTCACGTGTGACAGGAAGAAGTCAGCACGTGCAATCGAAAGAGAGCGACGACGCGCGAAACTCACATATGACTCAACAAGGCCTATACGTGAACACAAAGGGGGGAACAACAATTTAAGGACAAATTGCGAAAGCCATGACTCGAAGTCGAGACCTTATGTCCTGATACCGTGTCAAGCTTATGTCTCTTTGTGGGTGTATTTGGACATGTCAACTTTTTTTGTCAATCTTTGGAGTTCCACCGGTCTTTTGGGAATCCTTGCTAATTATTAACACATCTACTATTAGCACATACAAACAGTATTCTGAAAACAGTATTTTCACCGCGTGATGTCTATATTTATCCGAGAAAAAATTCCATTGCCTTGTGGCTTGTCCAGCCTTCAATAAATTCCTAGGTCCGTCACTGCACATTGCCATAGTTATACCTGAAATTACGAGTTAATTGCAAAAAACCACGACAATTGCACGAGAAATTAAAAAATCCACCACTTTTTTTCAAAATTTACAGAAATCCACCAGGATGGATGGATGGATGCTTGTAATGTGCACTGATGGGCTGGTTTAGCCGTGATACCAACATTTCTGACAGCGGGACCACTACCAAGGATGATGTGGCATGGAGACGATGATAATGGAAGACAGATCTAAACTTGTGGTCCTTTTCGTAAATTTCTGCTCCTGTCTTAAAAGGAAAAAGCCCAAATCCTTGGTCCAGTCGCATCAACAGGACGCCAAACTTGACACGTTGGCACTCGCCACTACACCTTGGTCCACATTGTGGCGTCGTGGACTCGCCACCGGGGACCGCACCGTCGAGGAGGCACGACCTCGTCACCGTCCGCTCCGTGGAGGGAGTTGCATCAAGGAGTGGTGGCTACTCTAGCGAACTGCACACCAAATAACTGCCAGGGATGGAGGTGAAGGTGGCAAGGATTGGGATTTAGGGGCACGGGCCACACCTGCAGCAGGGGAATCGCCTTCAGCCCGATGCTCCTCGCCGGAGTTCCAAAGGGCGTCCTCACCATGAAGGAAACCGCCTCCGGTGACCGAGTAATGAGGGGAGGAGCGCGTGGCGCTTAGGGTAGCGCTGACTGCCGGGTCAAAGGGGTGGCTCCGAAAGCCGGGGACATAGGTGGATTTTTGAACTTCTCGCGCAGTTGTCGTGGTTTTTTGCAATTAACTCCTATAATTATTCTTCTTGCTGGTGCTATGGCGGTAAAATTTTAAATGGGATAGGACTGGGACTGCCTCCCACCAGCTTTTGCGCAATAGTTACGACGTTATGCAATCAAAGCGATCGATCTTTTTTCTCTTCTATCGAAGTCAAGCTAGGCTTGGATAGCTAGCTAGCTCTTGGGATAGATTGTTCTGATCCAAGTAAAAAAACAGGGAAAGATTATTAGCAACAGTGTTGGAATTTTTGACATAACATCTCCTAATTTTGGACAGTAAATTTATGTGTCCAACAGATTCGTATCACATTTCACAAGTTTTATTAAAATTACAAAAAAAATGTTGATTTGCTAGTCTACATCACCAAAGAATAGTAATAAAGCACTCATTATTAAAAAAAGACAAATAAATTTAAAAGTTTCAAAAGTTACGATGTTGGAACGGTAACAACGAGAACTTTTAGAAGTTGATTTCTTAGTCTACATTAGCAAAGAACTTCCACAAGTTTCAAAAGTTGTTTGACGCCTGTATGTCTTCAAAAAAATAGTTCCAGATCTGCAGTAACAAGTATGGATGAACACATAGTAGAAAACATCAAAAAGTTTAGTTGTTCACCATTTCCAGCCAACAGTTTCCTCCCACATAGATTAGATTTGACATAGTTGATCATCAAATCTTAACCGTGGCATTGTCTAATGTGATGCTATATAAATTATCCTCTATGTACCAATCTTGCTTGGTCTTTAACATTACATTAACAAATTAGTTGCATTATGTGGGGTTTCAGCTGAAGCACTTGAGGATTCTTTTATGTAGTTTTCATTTTTTATCCCAAAAAGACATGTGACACGGATATAACCTGGTTCTTGATTGGATGTCCAAAGACCCACCGTTAGAGAGACTCTAGAGGGCATTTTTTCAATAATTGCAGTAGCACTATCTTTTGCTTATCAAAAATTTCCACACAATCTTCTTTTATCGTTGTTATACTCATAACTTAAATGCAAGGTTTAAACTTGCCACAAATCTTCTAAATCCTGTTGACCGCTGTTGATGCGGGCCTGCTGGTTTGTGATGATGTGGGTGTGCGCGTCGACTGGCGCGCCCCTAGCTGTCTGCTGATTCGCCAGGCGGCCATGGTTGCTAGAGTCATCAAGTTCCTCCCTACGGGGAGGTGGTGGAGGGCAATTCTGCCTGTTGGGGCCGGCGGTATGACCCAAAGTCGTTGTGTGACTCGAGGTTGTGCTGCTCAATCGCTAGGTCGGCTAGGGAGAAGCCGTGCTTGCAAGTGAGTCTGATCTTGCCACGCGGTTTGATCCTCTTGAAGAGGTTGGCCGCTGCAATGATGTTGTCCATCGGCATTCCATAGAAGGGGAGACTGTCGTCGCCCATTCACGGGCGTGATTGCGGCTGCTCCGTGCGGTGTGGCGGGTCATGCAGTGTCGTGCAACACTGTGTCTTTGGCGCAGAGTGGCGGGGCGTCTCTGCTACTGCCTGGTGGCGCGTTGTAGTAGAACTCGATTTCTGCCTCCCACCATGGGTCCTCCGTGTCGAAGGGCTCAAAGAGAGTTCGTCATTGGTGGTTAGGGTCGAGGCACATTCAGGCGCACCAAATCCATAAGTAAGAGACTCCAGCCTGCTGGGTGCGCTCCTTCTCCACGAGTATGGTGCGGTGGAGTGCATCCGGGTCCGACGCAGTAGTTTGCGCGGGGATCAGCATGCTAAGAGGAACCTGGTTCAGCGGAGCACCGGTTCTGGTTCCTCCATTCGTCGTTCCCCCGTTGGCTTTGGTGTTGATGTTGGCATTGGCATTGGCATTAGTGGTGAGGTAGACCACTATGGGCGTTGGAGATCCCACAAAGAGGGATCCATCCAAGCCCTCATCTGACTCATAGTCAAGGATAGGCAGGAGCAAAGCCTCGTTGGAGTCGTCAGTATCATTGGATAGCACGATCGACCCAGTGTTGGAGACCGTGGTGCAAGAGTCGGTGTCATCGCCGCTGTCCGAGACGGTGTTGTCAAGTGGAGGGTTGCTAGAGCTGGGGCTTCCAAGGCTCTCCCCCGACTTCATGGCTTCGGCGGCTACAGTGTAACTGACGAAAGCGTTGATGTGGCCGAATGGCACCATGACGACGCGCGTGATCGGCGCCGGTGCGGGGCGATAGCCGGCGTATATGATGTTCCAGAAACCACCGATGGCGTTCATCCACCCCGTCACGATCTGATCGTCAATTGGCATGAGCGATATCTCCAGGAATGTCACACCTAATGCCCCACACCGAATGATGGGTGCCAACTGTCATGGGGTTATCAATGCAGATGCTACAGGGGTAGCTTACGAATTGTGGATGTCAAGGGATGCATCGGTATTCATGGATCAAGATTGGGCACGGTGGTTTACCTAGGTTCGTCCCTTCGACGTGGAGATAAAGACCTACCCTTGCTAGATTGGAATTGCTCAAGTCGGTTATAATAGCGCCGGAGGCGGAGTAGCGACTAGAATTGTTGTGGTCATTGCTTCGAGCATAACCTCTAGGATTCTCTTGTCGATGCTTATATAGAGGCCCCGGCTAGGTTTTACAAGGATTGACTCCGAGTTGGTTTAGGAAATAGAGTCGACTAAAAGGCTGGTGTGGCCCAGCTTGAAGTTCAAGCCGACTCGCCTTGGGCCTCGCCGAGTGGGCCTGTTTGTCTTCCAGCAAGACCATCAACAAGATATCTACTTGGTTGGGCATTTTTCCCATCATTATGTAAGTGCTAATACCACTGACGTGTATTATCCAGCGAGTTACCAACCATTGCACAAATTATTCAGTTTTAATACTAGCTCTAGTCCTTATTCTAGTCCTTATTCTAGCTTGGATATAATTTTGAAGTGTCTTGTTTATATTCCGTCCGTTTTAAAATATAACTATAAGATGTTTTAGTTTGTGAAATGAATGTATCTAGACCTTTTTTTAGTACTCTCTCCGTTTCAAAATATAAAATGGTTTAGCTTTGTGAAAGAAGTGTATCTAGACCCTTTTAGTGTGTAGGTTCATGTAAGTTTGGAGTGAACCTACACACAAAAAGAGTCTAGGTACACTCCTTTAGAAAGCTAAAACATCTTATATTTTAAAACAGAGGGAGTACGTAAGTTTATTTCGAGCCTACACACTAAAAGATAGCTAGATACATTCGTTTAAAAAAACTAAAACATCTATATTATGAAACGGAGGGAGTATGTGCCACCGACAACATTAATAAGACTTCCTCACGACATCAATAAGGATTGAAAATAGCACTGTCATTGGATTAACTGAATATCTTTGCCTGGTATTTTTATTTGCTATTTGTATCACTCTTTGTAGCTATGCTCATTTTACATACTCCTTATGATCCAAATTAATGAAATCAGATTTGTCTAGATTCGTATGTATCTAGCACTAAAACATGTTAGATATATTCAAATCTAGACAAATTTGAGTACATTAATTTGCATCGGAGGGAGTATTTGATAATATAGACGGTATCCTCATATGGTAAATGACTACATTTTGATTTCTTTGAAATTTTTTGTTGCCTTCATGGTTTGCAAGCTGTAGCTGGATTGATTTTTAGGAGAACTAGAGGATAGAACCCGCCTTGCTGCGGGATCTTGCAAAAAAAAATTGTTGAACATCGGAAATGTTGACAATTTGTACAAAAATAATGAAGCATAAACTGAATGGTTATAAAAATATTATAATACTTTATTTCGTCTGGTCAAGATCCTATAATGAGTAATTTTGTCTGAAATGAACCGCTGATGTCAAATAGGAATTTCGCAAAAAAAAAAAGAATGAATCCAAACTTTTCATGTTGATATGAAACATGGAAATGCATTCGGTACATACTAGCAGAAGGGTCTAGTCGTGTTGTACCCTTCGTAGGCTTCCTTTTCTATCTTAATATAAACATGCAGTTCTCCTCCATGGTTCCAAAAAAAAACATAGAAATGCATTCGGTTATACTACTCCCTCCATTTTAAAATATAAATTGTTTTACATTTTTTCTAAAATAAATGAGTCTAGATACCTTTTTTTTAGAACAACCGGCAGGAGCTCTGCCTTTTCAAATAGATAGAGGGATAGCGAACCACATAGTACAGGGGTATGTTTTGGCTAAGGTGAAAACATGCCGAAAAATACCGCAAAACCAAAAAACCGAAAAACGCCTAATCAGGCTCCGCAAGAATGGCAGGCCCGAAGGCCACAAAAGTCCGGGCGTGTTGCCTCATGTCCTCCCTCGCGATCTCAGCCACCTCGACATAAGTCAGCCGCTGTCCGGTGAAGATTCGTCTGTTTCTCTCTTTCCATGTGTTCCAAAGGACATATAACAGCTGACAACTTAATGCTCTTTTTTTATTTGATGGTCTTCCGGCAATCAGATTGTCCCACCATTCTGTGAGGGAATGGAAGTCTTGGCCATTGAGCCCCCCCCCTCCCCACGACGTTGTCCCAAACTTGAGTGAGGTTCCAGACTGCTGTAGTGAAAGGGCAGTGTTTGCAGAGGTGATCGTTTGTCTCAGGCGCTGAAATGGATCGTATGGGCACCTAGAGGGGGAGGGGGTGAATAGGTGCTACACCAATTTTTAATTCTTTCTCAATTTTAGGCTTAGCACAAAGGTAAATTCTCTAGATAAACTAATGTGTGGAATTTCCCTATATGCAAACCTATCTACTAGCGAGTAAAGAGCGAGTGGAAGAGGAACGAGTGAACCGAAGTGAAGCACGCGGAGACACAGGATTTGTTTGACCGCAGTTCCTTCCTTGTTAAGGGAAGTACGTCTGCATTGGAGGGGTGGGCGGTACTAAGACCACCACGCCACAAAAGGCCTCACCCTGTTTCCGATGGATCTCGCCACAACAGGCCTGATCCACCTTCCACTATAGGTACCCTTCGAGGCGGGCACCGGCGCCTTTACACAACTAGCGGGGCAACAACTCCACAACAACTTGGAGGCTCCCGAAATGACAACGAGCTGCCACAAGAACAAAGTTGTCAAATACAATAACAAGATCTAGGTATTAACAAGAATACTAGATCAGGGATTTCTCCAAGTGAATGGAGAGGAGTTGAAGCGCTTGATTCTTGATGTTGATGATGAACTTCTCCTCCTTCAATTCCACCAAAGATCAAGACCTTCGGGTGGTTGAAGTGGGAGATCGAGATTTAGAGCTCTTGCACAAGGTCTGGTCAAATTCGAGTGAATCAAGAAGTATAGACGTTGGGGAAGAAGGGGTACTTATACCGCCTTCCAAAAACCAGCCATTGCACACTTTGGGGGCCGGATTATCCGGCCCAAGTGGGGGCCGGATTATCCGGTTTGGGGAAACTCCGCCCCAGACTCGGAATATCCGGTAGAAAATCCGCCCCCTCAGAGTGAGACGCGTCGAGCTTGCCTTTGATCATCTTCTGGGGGCTGGATTATCCGGTCCTATGCGAAGGTCGGATTATCCGGCCTGGGGAAGAAAAACCGCCCAGTTCGGATTTTCTGGGAGAAAATCCGACCGGATACCGAGCGACGCGCCTTGGCTCCTTTTGCTCGAAAACTGGGGGCCGGATTATCCGGCCCTTGCGAAACCCGGAGTATTCGGCCTGGGAGGAAAAACCGCCCCAGTTCGGATTTTCCGGGAGAAAATCCGACTAGACACAGAGCGACGCGCCTTGGCTTTCTTGAGAGATGAGGTAGGCCGGATTATCCGGCCCTTGGAGGGGCGGATTATCCGCCCCTCCTCAAAACTTCCTACAGACTTAGCACACATGAAAAGTCTCTATAGTATTGTTATCTAACACGCAAAACAAAGGAAAACATGAAATGTTCTTTCAGGCGCGCTAAGGCCAAGAGCGGAGATGGGGTCGTGTGTCCACTCCCTAGTGGCTAAGTTATCTGTCGTAAGGAGCTTGCCATGCATGGTCAGCCAGTCAAAAATCTTGCATTTGGGCTCTGCGTTGGCAGTCCACAACTTTTGGGCAATGAACTTGGGGTGGCTGTCGTGGAATTGCGCAAGGTACGTAGAGGTAGCACTATAGTTTCCATCCGCCGTGAAAGTCCAAACTATCCCATCTTTTCGTCCTGGAGTCAGCTGCGTACTCTGAACCACGTCCCAAACTTTGATATACTGGGCAAGCTACACCGGAGTGGTCAGGCTAGAAATGGCGCGTATCCAGTTTTTGTCAGCTAGCTCTTTGGCCAAGCTCCTGATTTTTCTCGAAGCAATCTTCAAAAGTTCCGGCGCCCAAAGGCGTATGGGGCCATGCTGAGACCAGTTGTCGTGCCAGAATGAGACCGTCTCCCCATTTCCCAGAGATATTTCGTGGAAGCACTAAAGAGGTCCATGTCGGCATCATCACATGGGAGCTTAGAACCCGCCCAAGTGCGTTCAGGGTCAGTCCACTGTAGCCAAGGCCATCAGAGTCTAAGGTCCCGACCTTTCTGTTGCAGGTGAGGCATCCCAAGCCCGCCCAGATCTTTTGATCTGCAGAGCGTCGTCCAGCTAACCAAAGCTTTTCCTCTTGCCGCGTGCTCGCCTTCGTCGCTGGCCCAGATGAAGTTTCTTGCAATGCGAGTAATCTTATCTCTAGCCCATTTTGATAGGGGGATGATGATAGCGTGATAGACGACGATGGCCATGAGGAAAGACTTGGCAAGGGTAATTCTTCTAGGTCGAGCAAGAAACTTCCCTTTTCACCCAGGAAGCTTTCCTGCAATCTTGTCGATGAGGGGCTGGAGGTCGACTTTACTGAGCCGCCTGAAATGCAGGGGTAGACCCAAGTATTTCCCTCGGAACCTAGCAATATTTGCCGGGAAAGTAGAAAGGTCATTCTGAAGGTCGATATTGTCTCATCTAATGGGGAAGACCTCCGTCTTATTTAGGTTGGTGATGAGGCCACTAGCCTTTCCAAAGCAGTCTAGAATGTCAGAGATAGCCTAGAGCTCATCTTTCATAGGGTTGACAAAAATTCCAGCATCATCCGCATAAATGGAGATTCTGCATCGAGGCTTGCGAGATTGGATAGGACTAAGGATACCACATTTACTTGCAAGTGAGAGGATACGCTGCAAGGGGTCAATGGCGAGGATGAATAGCATGGGAGAGAGGGGATCACCCTGTCACAGACCCTTGTGAAAGTGTAAGATGGTTTACCTAGAGGGGGTGAATAGGTTTCTAACAAATTCTTTATAATCTTTTGCAAGTTTTAAGCTTTGTGCAATATAAGTGTGCCTAAATGCAAACTAGGTGAGGCAACCTAGATGATGATACAAGATACGTCAAGCACGAAGGCTATCATAAAGTAAACAACACAAGTAAGAGAGGGGTTACGGAATAACCCAAGCACGTGGAGACGAAGATGTATTCCCGTGTTCACCACCTTTGGGAAGGGGGCTACGCCATGTTGGAGAGGTGTGAGGTTCCACGAAGGATTCCCCAATGCCATGAAGGCTCACCTACTTCTCCGAGCCTATCCCACGAAGGAATAGCTCACTTACTCGTGGTAGACTTTTAAGGTAGTCTCCAAACCTTCACAAACTTTCCACGGAGCAAATCACAAGCCGAATGCCTCCGGGTGACCCTAGCCGCCTAGGGTTTCCCACAAACCCAAGAGTAACAAGCTAACTCGATGAACTCAAGGGGGAATGAAATTTGGCTTGGTGGAAACGTTGATCGGGAGCTCCTCTTGCTTTCTACCAAAGGGATTTGAGTTTGATTGGGTAGAATGGGAGATCCTCAAGAAATTGTGTTTCAACAATGGGGAGAGAGAGAGAGCTCCAAGTATGAGATATGAACTGAATTCCTAACATCCTCAAGCTAGAAGAAGAGGTATTTATACTCAAGGGAGAAATCTAGCCGTTTGTAGCACTTTCTGTGAAACTCGGTTTTAAGTTCGGTTGGACCGGACCACACACCGGACCGCCCGGTATACAGCCCGGTCGATAATCGTTGTGTGTGAGCCCGGATAGACTCGGTATACGAAACTGAGAATCCCGGTTTGGGTTTGGTTGACCGGAACTGGTACCAGACCGTCCGGTCTGGGAACCGGTTCAACCGGCCTAAGAACCGAGTTTGGCAGAGATGTTATCAAACTTAGATTTCTTTCTCCTCTCTCTTTGGTGATGGAACAAGTGGGTGTATAGGATGTGTATAAGGCTTAGAAAAACATCCCCAACAAGCTCATCGAGATAACCCCTCTTAATAGTGCAGTGTTCCTAAATACTCAAGAAACATATAAAAGGTAAAACGCTGGCACTGCTCTTCATTATCAAAATGGGGGGTCTTCGATGATCTTCCAACATCTCGGCGGACAAAAACCCGTTCAAGACACTGGTAGGTAGCATTAGTCCGCACTAACTGTGGCGTCATTGTCAACCAAAAATAATATAGGGTAAATTACCCTTTCAATCTCCCCCTTTTTGGTTGGCGATGACAAACCGAGCTAGAGTTCACAAGGATATAATAAAGAGAATATATCAAGGAATTCCATAGAGACATATGTGAGCTCCCCAATAAAGTGTGCACTTGGTTGAATTTGCGTTTGAATGCAAGGTGCACCTAAATAAAGTATAGAGAGCTTCCCACATGTCTTTATGGAAGCAAGCATAACATGACAAGATATAGAGCATGGATATCTATGCAAGGCTAGACAGATGAATGAAGTACACATAGTCGTAGCACAATAGACCTAACCAAGGTTCACACACATAGCACACGTTTGTCCAACATACGGAAGTAAAGCAAATAGTTCCAATCACAAAAGCAAATGGTAAGCACAATGCCATAAGAATCAAAGATAAGGCAAAGGGCATTGTGCAAATGGCGAACCCCAAAAAAACCCTGGCAGGAACCCGTAGAGACCTAAAAGAACTCTACTCTTCTCCCCCATTGGCATCGAAACACCAAAATGGAAGAGGAGTAGGGCGATGCTAACGGAACCCAACTAGAAGAACGTAGGAGGCGGCGGAGGGTGAACGGAGGCATCTTCGTATTCATGAATCTCCTCTTCATCATCATCCTCAACATCATCATCATCAACAGAACCACGACGAGCAGCAGAGGAGGCACTAGGACCACCAGGAGGAAACTAACTGGGGAAGTAGCCGAAGAGCATGGCATCATCAAGGGGCGGCATCTCATAGTTGACATAAGGACCAGGAGTCATCTCGGGACCATCTGGAGGAGGAGTGACATGCTAGGTCACGAGAAACTCATTGTGCCTGCGCCGAGTCTCTTGGCTCATCTCAAGAGCCTTGTGGCTCACATCGTAGGACGAGCGGCACATTTGAAACAACCGCTTGAAGAAAGTGGCAGCACCACCCTTGGGCCTTGGACGTGTGATACGTCCATTTTGCATCACTATTCTATGTCTTAATTCACTATTATTAATTGATATATTTCGTATTGAGAGGTGATACTTATGTTATTTCATCTGTTTTTGCATGGTTGATGACTTTTGGAGCATGGACTGCTGCAGTCAGGATTCTGATGGAAAAGGTGCTGTTTGGAGGCAAAATCCGGGAAAATATACGGAAAATCCTATTTTTCCAGAAGACTAAGGATGCCAAAAGACGGAGTGGAGATGGGCCACAGGGGGCCCACACCACCCCCTGGCGCGGGCAGCCCTAGGTCGCGCCAGCAGGTGGTGTGGCCACCCTAGCCCACTCCAGCCTCTCCCCTCTGGCGTATATCATCCTCCCGAAACCCTAAGACTCGGGGAGAGACCACAGAAAGATTCCGCCGCCTCTACGGGGCGGAAAACACCGAGAGAGAAAGATCTCTCCGGCAGACAGATTTCTGCCGGGGGAATTCCTTCCCGGAGAGGGGAGATCATCGCCATCAACACCACCATCAAGCTGGAATTCATCGGGATCATCATCATCATCACCACCACCATCATCATCAGCAGCACCCTCATCACCATCTCCATATTGCTGTAACAATTGGGTTGAATCTTGCATAGTTCATAGGGGAAACTTTCCCGGTGTTGATTACTCTTTGTAGTTGATGCTATTGAGTGAACCGTTGAATTATTGTTTATGTTTAGATTGTTATACATCATTATTCCATCTCTGATCATGATCCATATGATGTCTTGTGAGTAGTTCATTTTGTTCTTGAGGACATGGGAGAAGTCATGTTGTTAGTAGTGGAGTTGTGTTGAGAAAGATTCAATAGATTGTTATTTAAGTTGTGGTGTACTTCTTCTAGTGGTGTCATGTGAACGTCGACTACATGAAACTTCACCTATATGGGCCTACGGGAATGCATTGTGTATTTCGCTACTAATCGTAGGGGTTGCCAGAGTGATAGAAACCTGAACCCCCGTTAGGAAACCATTGCACAAGGGACGTAAGGGTCTTAGAGTTTAAAGTTGTGGTTAGGTTTCTACCTTAATTACTTTGTTGTACTTACGGATGTTTACAAGGGGTTTAATCACAAGTATGTATTAGTCTTGTATGGGGCGGTACATTAGCACAGGTTCACCCACACAACACTTAGCAAGCTAAAGAAGATTAATCAACTATATGAAGCGAAAGCACTTGACAGTCTTCCCATGTGTCCTCGGGAACGTTTGGTCATCTTAAGTAATACATCCGGCTTGTCCTTTGCTGCATAAAGGATTGGGCCACTTGCTGCATTTATTCCTACTGTCTTTTGTTTACTCGTACTTTGTTTACTTGCTTTATCAAAAACCCCTAAAAATCCGTTTGCTAAGTATTTGCAGAGAATTCCTGATCCTTAACACTAGCCAGCACCTTCTGCTCCTCGTTGGGTTCGACACTCTTACTTATCGAAAATACTGCGATACACCCCCTATACTTGTGGGTCATCAACGTGATGAGGAGGACTCTCCAACAGGACGACGAGAACCCGACCGAGTAGCAAAGTGAGGCTGAGGATCATGGACAGCCTTGGTGCGCTGCTCGGGGGGCCTCATCGATGGAACCTCAAGAGACAGACCACGAAGAGAAAGAGTAAGCTGCTCTTGTTCCACACGCTCACCAGCCATCAAACCAGGAGGCACAACCCTGTTGAGCAGCTTTTGTACATATACGCAGAAGGTGGGGGTCATCCTGTCCAAAGCAGCCCGACGGAGCTCAAAGTACACAAAATCACAGCCATCAATCTTCCTCAACCTGTCAGGATGACAATAATACAGGAGGTTGGCAAAATACCCACGGCAGTTTGTAGTATCTCCAACTCGGGGAACAAGCGACTGAGGATAGATGCTGGCCAAGGTGTGGTAGTAAAAGTACATGCCAAAGATGCATGGAGGAGCATACTCAGAATCCTTCGGGTAGCAAAAGGCCAGCCAGTCAGCAGGCTTGATCTTCTCACTATGAATGCAAAAACCACCTGGCTTAGCAGAATAGCCCATGACCTCAACCAGATCTACAAAGGTGGCATGGAAACGCCGCGTGCCGATCATCCATGACATAGTGCGGTCAACATCATCATGAAAATAGACTGTGCAGAAGAACTGACGAATATACTCAGGATAGTAGTCCTCCTTGAGACACACAAGGTCAAAGAGATCCATTTTCTTCAAGGCATCATCAACAAAGCGATAATCTGAGGCAGCATATATGTTGAACCAGTCCTCATTGAAAGCAAGAATGTTACCGCAGGAGGTGACCTTGAACTGAGTGTAAATATGTTCCCACATCAAGGATTGAGTCTCAGTCCAAAACTTCTTGTCAGAGCCAGTGTAAGTGCGATACTTGAAGTGATAGGGATTCTGCTTGCGAAGGGTCCGCTACATAGCAATCTCCATATTCTTCAGGTTTTGAGAAGGTACATCTTCTTCGTCATCATGCACGATAGGTTTCTTGCCCCTGATGGCCTTGCTCTTGAAACGACCAGAACGGGCGCTGCCCTCTTCATCATGCTACACAGACTGACTGGCTCGACGAGCCCGCTTACCCCTGCCGGTTTCCTCAGGCACATACTCATCACTCACATAGTCATCATCATCTGCACCTGTGAAAAAGAGAGAGAGGTTTGGGAGCACAAGGATAAGTACACATGCCAAACAACAAAAACGGAGGAAAAACTTATATTGGAGCAAGTGCATGGTAGAAAAGGGACATTGCAGAGAGATTCGGTGCCAGGGCCAGTCTGACCGGCTCCATAACCGGATGGTCCGGTGTTAACACCGGACAACCGAACCGAAACCGGACAATCCGGTGTCAGCACCGGTCAACCGAACCGAAACCGGACAGTCCAGTGTCAGCACCGGAAAACCGAACCTGAACCGGACGGCCCGGTGTCAGATCCGGTCCAACCAGGCCTGGAACCAAGTTGGTCGGGGAAGCCCCAAAACAGCTCTATGCAATGTAAAAGATCTACCCATGTCTCAATACTTGCACAAATACAAACTTTCCAAGAGAGGTAGGCCATGGTTTGACGTGGTTGGCATCCAAGAAGGAAAGTGGGAACCCTAACTTGGCAAATCCATCAAAATGTGTAGCAAAACATGGGGATTTCACAAGGAAAAGGGAGAGGAGCAATGGATTACCCGAGGACATGGCTTCCCGGGAGGAAAGCTCCAAAAGCCCTTTGAGGAAGAAGATTGCAAAAAGCTCCCAAACCACCATGAGATGGAGAGATTCCTTCGGTGGAGAGCCTCCAAAGGTCCTTCTCCGTGAAATGGTGGCCCGATCTATGAATCCTAGGGGTGGAAACACCCTAGGTGAGGGGGGGGGAAGGTGGGAGGGGCGGCAATGGAGAGAGGATGGGTCGGGGGAAGTGAAGAGGTAACTTGCGGAGGAGTGGGGGTGTCTAGGGAAGAAGAAGGGAAAAAGATTTTTCAGATCCCAGTTTGAGTGCGGTCCAACCGAGATGCAAACCGGACCGCTCGGTGCACAGCCCAGTCAACCAAGCCGTAAACCGAATCTGTAGGAAAAATTGACACGAGGGAGATTCGGTTTTCAGTCCGGTCAACCGGATCCACAACCGGAGTACTCGGTTGAAAACCGGACTGGCAACCGAACTCGTTTAGTAACCTTCTGTCTGTAGACCCAGATAGACTCGGTTGAAAACCGGGCTGGAAATCGGACGGTCCAGTTGTGGAGCCGGTTGGACCGAGTCAGAAACCGAACATCAGAAAAAACTTCGAAAAAGTTTGAGAAAATAGAATTTTTTTCGAGAATGGCATGTGCAAGGAAGAAGATAGTAGACTCCAAAAGGGTAGAGGAGGCAGGTGATCTAGGCATGCCTATTGTAGAAGAATCAAATGAACATAGTTAATAGCAACAATAGGCATGATTCGAAGATATCAAGAGCCATAAGAGACCAAAGTTGGCGGGGGATTTCTCCCCCTATGTTTAAGCACACATGTCATGGCGCCTCAAAGATAGATGCTTGGACCCATATCATGACACAAGATCAATTAATATTGCACGCATAGGTATGCATCGAACCAAGACATGGTAAGACGACTATCCCTATGTGTGTTGTTCGACTAGGCTACATAGCAAGTTAAGAGCTGAAATATAATGCAAGAAGAGAATCAATCCAAGTTTTGGGGATCTAGAATACCAAGTTCTCGCCTCAACATGACAAAACGGGCTTCATCCAAAGGCTTCATGAAAATATCCGCCAATTGTAACATCGTTCCCACATGAGTGAGATTGATGTCACCATTTGCAACATGGTCACGTAGGAAGTGGTGGCAGATGTCAATATGTTTGGTGCAGCAATGTTGGACGGGGTTATTGGCGATCTTTATTGCGCTTTCATTGTCACATAGAAGAGGCACCATACCAAGAGACACACCATAGTCTTTCAAGGTTTGCCTCATCCATAACAATTGAGCGCAACAAGATGCCGCGGAAATGTATTCGGCTTCAGCGGTGGATAAAGCGGTGGAGTTTTGTTTCTTGGATGACCAACTCACCAACGACCTGCCAATAAATTGGCAAGCCCTGGAGGTCGACTTCCGGTCAACCTTATCACCGGCCCAATCAGAATCCGAATAGCCAACAAGCTCAAAGGTTGACCCCTTTGGATACCAAAGCCTGAGAGTAGGAGTGAGAACAAGGTACCTAAAAATCCGTTTGACTGCCATCAAGTGGCACTCCTTAGGAGCAGATTGAAAACAAGCACACATTCCAACACTTAACATGATATCTGGCCTAGAAGCACAAAGGCAGAGAAAGGATCCAATCATGGAGCGATATACCTTTTGGTCCACATCCTTCTCACCTTCTCCAAGGCCTAGTTGCCCATTGAGTGGCATGGGTGTCTTCATGGGGTTGGCATTGGTCATCTCAAATTTCGCAAGCATGTCCTTCACGTACTTCTCTTGGGAGATGAAGGTGCCTTGAGCAAGTTGCTTCACAATGAAGCCTAAGAAGTATTTCAACTCCCCCATCATGGACATCCTAAATTTCTGGGTCATCAACTCGGCAAAAGCTTTGTTATGAGATTCGTTAGCTCCACCAAAAATAATATCATCAACATAAATTTAAATAATAAACAAGCCACCCCCTTTAGCCCGTTTGGTGAAAAGGGTGGAATCGACTTTACCCATGCTAAACCCGTCCATGAGTAGGAAATCCCTAAGGTGCTCATACCAAGCATGAGGAGCTTGCTTTAGTCCATAGAGCGCCTTATGGAGTAGATACACATGGTTGGGAAAGCATGTGTTTTCGAAACCCGGGGGTTGAGCCACATATGCAACCTCTTTCAAGGGACCATTAAGAAATGCACTCTTCACATCCATTTGATAAAGCGAGAAGTTATGAAAAGATGCATATGCAAGCAAGAGACGAATAGCTTCAAGGCGAGCAATGGGCTCAAAGGTGTCCTCATAGTCAATACCCTCTATTTGGGCATACCCTTGCGCCACTAACCTTGCTTTGTTCCTTGTGACGGTTCTGTTCTCATCTTGCTTGTTCTTGAATACCCACTTGGTCCCAATAACATTGATGCAATGATCTTTAGGTCTCTCCACAAGAGACCAAACTTCGTTGCGGGTGAAGCACTCGAGTTCTTCTTGCATGGCGATGACCCAATCCGGATCTTCTAGAGCTTCATGGACCTTGAGAGGCTCGAAGTTGGACACAAAAGAATGATGGCCACAAAAGGTAGCGAGTTGCTTCTTCTTGTTGCAGGTCTCGATTCCTCTAGATATGCTTCCAAGTATATTATTGACTTGGAGTCCACTTGCAATAGAGGAGGACTTGATCTTTCGGATAGTTCCTTCATGATCAACAAATTCATCCTTCGTTGGTCCTTGATCATTAACCGCATCTTGAGCTTGACCTTGATCTTGGGAAATTAGAACGTCTTCTTGGTCTTACTCAACGGGTTGAGGGCTTGGTTCTTGTTCTTCGCTTTGTGAGAGTTGTTCGTCGTGAAGTACACTTGATGGTTCAACTTGAGTAGAGCTTGGCTCTTCTTGAGTTGGGCTTGATTCTCCCCCATCAACATCTTGATCATGAGTGTGATGCTCGGTGGGCAAGATATGCCCAATTCCCATCAACTTGATGACTTGAGAGGAATCTCCATCGCCTACAACATGTGGAACAACTTGCCCCCCTTGGGGACCATTATCTTCCAAAAACTCCATGTCATAAGATACTTCAACACAACCATTGGCTTTGTTGTAGTATCTATAGGCGTGAGAATTTTCCGCATAACCAACAAAGATGCCCTTGATAGTTCTAGATTCGAATATACCGAGTTTTTCTTTCTTGTTTTTGACGAGGCACTTGCACCCAAAGACTCAGAAGTAGTTGACATTGGGCTTGTTATTTGTGAGAATCTCGTACGGAGTCATGTCAAAGGGAGCTCGGAGGAAAAGCCGGCTCGAGTAGTGAACCGCGGTGGCGATGGCTTCTCCCCAAAAGTTGTGGGGTGACTCGTACTCACTCAACATAGTTCTTGCCATTTCAATGATAGTACGGTTCTTCCTTTCAACAACGCCATTTTCTTGAGGAGTATAAGGAGCCAAGAATTCATGCTTGATTCCCTCATCTTGAACAAACTCTTGCATGGTATAGTTCTTGAATTCGGTGCCTTTTTCGGTCCTAATGGTCTTGATCTCCACTCCATGGGTGCGTTGAGCTTGCTTGGCAAAGATCATGAAGTGCTTGTAGGTCTCATCCTTTGACTTGAGAAGGAATATCCAAGTGTATCTTGAGTAATCATCAACGATGACAAGACCATATCTCCTTCCACCAAGAGAATCATATGTTGATGGTCCGAAGAGATCCAAATGGAGAAGCTCCAAAGGTCTTGACGTGGCCACCTTTGATATTGATGGATGACTCCTCCCATGTTGTTTTCCTGAAATGCAAGCACTACACACCCGATCTTTCTCGAAGACACACCGGTTAATCCAACAATATGTTCACCCTTTAGGAGTTGTTTGAGATTTCTCATGTTGACATGGCCAAGGCGGCGATGCCAAAGCCATCCCTCATCAACTTTGGCCATTAGACATGTAGGAAGAGCTTGACTCTCTTGCGAGAGGTCGACCACGTAGAGGTCGCCTTCCACATATCCAACAAGGACCAACTTGAGATTATCACTCCAAAAGACTTTCACACAAGTTCTAGAGAAATAGGAATCGTAACCGGCATCCGCAAGATGTTTTATGGAAAGTAAGTTGTAACCAAGGTTTTCAACAAGCATGACGGTCTCTAGGGACAAGGCCTTGGAAACCACCAACTTGCCAAAACCTAGTACCTTTCCTTTAGAGGTTTCTCCAAAAGTGATGTTTGACGTTGAATTGACATCATGAATAAATTGGTCAAGCGCACTTCTACCTCCAGTCATATGATTGGTGCATCCACTATCAAACACCCATTTTGATCCACCGGAGGCATATCCCTACAGAATCAATTCTTTGATTTAGGAACCCATTGAGTAATGGGTCCCTTAGCATTATCAACAAGATCTTTTGGTACCCAAATTGAGTACCATCTATAAGCATAACCATTGCGAGGGCCAACGTATTTGGCATAAACATCTCCTTGAGCGCCCTTACATAGCACATAGGAGGGGTTAGATTTTCCTGCAAACTTGTGGTTAGGGTTGCCCCTAGTGGCTCCCCCATTCACAACACTCCTTTTTACTTGGTCAACCACCTTGTTCCCTTCACGCACAAAGTTGATCCTTTTCGGTGGGTTGGCACCATTCTTGTCGTTCTTGGGGTCATACCCCATACCTTGCCTTGGAGCTCTTATCGTTTGTCGAGCAAGAATCTCATCAAGAATCTTGCCCTTGGTGATAGGTTTGAGACGCTCCATCTCGAGTTGTTCCCTCAACTTCTTATTCTCCTCAAGGAGACTAGCTTGATCCAAGGAAGGGTTAGAAGCACAAGTAATATCTTCAACAATGATAGGATCCTTCAATGTACCAAGAGCTTTCTCATAGGACACTCAAAGTTGATCATGATTCTCCCCAAGTTTTATGAGCTCACGCTTGACAAGCAAATTAGCTTTCTCAAGGTTATCAAGGTCATTGGTGAGAGAAGCATGATCAACCTCAAGTTCTTTCTTCGAAGTATCAAGTTCTTGGGACAAGGTGATATCTCTATCTATGGTATACATATCTTTTGCCTTATCTAGTTTATAGATTTCAATTCGTTCTTTAAGAAGAGAAGTAATGTCCCTTTCCTTGCTTAGCTCGTGCTCAAGAAGATTGAATCTTAGTTTCTCATCATCAATATGAGACTCCAAACTATCAATGGTATCATCATGTGAATTGACAAGGCTCATTAATTGTTTGAATCTAGCACGAGCATTGCTAGGAAGGGACTTCATGATTTTACACATTTCTTGGACATAGTTTTCATCGAATTCATTATCGTCACTATCATTGGTACTAACATGATCATCCAAGATGCTAGAGAGAGATGGAGGGGAAGATATTACCTTGGTACTCCTTGCCATGAGGCAAGTACCGGTGACCTTGGAAGTGATGGAGTCATTGGCATAGTCTTTGGTGTAGTCATATGTGAAGAGTGACCCGGGTTCAGCAAACGCCAAACCGGCCACCCCCACAACCTTCTCCTCGTCTCCACTCTCCGCATCGGATAGGTACTCTTGGCCAAGAAAGCCTTTGCCATCACGCTTCTTGTTCCTCTTGTATCTCTCGTTGATAGGGTTTGGCTTTAATCTTGGCTTCGCGCCCTCTTCATACTTGGGCTTGTCAAGTCTCTTCTCATATGGGCATTTGTCGACAAAGTGGTCCGACTCATCACAATTGTAGCAATTTCTCTTCTTCTCGCTTGGTCCGGTTGAGCTTCTTCTTCTTCGAAACTTCAAGTTCTTGGTGAGGAGAGCAACTTGAGCTAGCATGTCATCGATGCCCTTGCTATCACTATCTTCATCATTCGCACCACTTTCTTGTGCATACTTGGCCTTCAATGCAAGGGATTGAGAAGGCCCAATGGCACGGTTGATCTCCTTGATCTTTTGTCCTTCATCTGCCATATTGTCCGTGCCAACAAGATAGGACACGAGATCATCACGCGAGAAATGGCGAGCTGAATCAAGAAGTTGCAAGTTCAAGGCCAGCTTCTTGTTAGAGGCGGCAATCATGGAGAGAACCTTGGACTTGATAATCTCATCATTCAAGTTGAACCCATCTTCATACTTGTCACAACCAAGACCATCAATCTTGACACGGAGGGCAACAAGTCTCTTCTATGCTTCGGCGATGGATTCACCATCATTGTTCATGAACATGCTCATCTCCGACTTGGCGGCTTCATACTTGGATTTTTGGATAAGGGGAGTTCCCTCTTGGAGAATGACAATCCTCTCCCACAACTCCTTTGCGGTGGGAATGTTGCTAACTTGATCATAGAGTGTGCGGTGAATGGCACTCCTTATCTTGTCACAAGCCGTTGCATTTAGTTGACGATCATAGTACTCTCCCGGAGTGAGATTATTGGGATCTTGTGGATAGAAGCCCTTGCCCACAATCTCCCAAAGCTCCACGTTGCAACTGCGAAGATGAGATTCCATAGAAACTTTCCATTGAGAGAAGTGAGTTCCATCATAGTGAGGTGCGGGACCTGAACCATTAATATGAGGCATGACGTTCTTTTGTTTGGGATATATATATGGAAATGGATTAGGGGGCATGGAGGCTTTTGTCGGGTCACTCTCGCTAGAGGCCTCATTCATAGCCTCCTTACCGGTGTCCATCGGCCTCCCTTGAGGTACTACCAAAGGTCCGGCAAGCATGACCCCCTTGCCCATCCCCGTAAAACGTCCTTCAAGGAAACTTATTCGAGCAAGGAGATCGGAATTTGCCTTAGCCTTTTCAAGGGA
Organism: Avena eriantha; assembly: GCA_910589775.1. Classification (NCBI taxonomy): domain Eukaryota; kingdom Viridiplantae; phylum Streptophyta; class Magnoliopsida; order Poales; family Poaceae; genus Avena; species Avena eriantha. Next base: position 197,436,194 of record OU342741.1, on the reverse strand, counting down.
TTGTTTGGCAAAGAGTTCACGGATCTCCTTGACTGAATAAGTCTTTCCCTCCTCATCATCGGAGAAAACCATCTTTTCTCTTAGGCGGTAAAGCCCTTAGAAGAGCACCTTGCTCTGATACCAATTGAAAGTGTAAGATGGTTTACCTAGAGGGGGGTGAATAGGTTTCTAACAAATTCTTTATAATCTTTTCCAAGTTTTAGGCTTTGCGGAATATAAGTGTGCCTAAATGCAAACTAGGTGAGGCAACCTAGATGATGATACAAGATACGTCAAGCACGAAGGCTATCATAAAGTAAACAACACAAGTAAGAGAGGGGTTACGGAATAACCCAAGCACGCGGAGGCGAAGATGTATTCCTGTGTTCACCACCTTTGGGAAGGGGGATACATCACGTTGGAGAGGTGTGAGGTTCCACGAAGGATTCCCCAATGCCACGAAGGCTCACCTTCTTCTCCGAGCCTATCCCACGAAGGAATAGCTCACTTACTCATGGTAGACTTTTAAGGTAGTCTCCAAACCCTCACAAACTTTCCACGGAGCAAATCACAAGTCGAATGCCTCTGGGTGACCCTAGCCGCCTAGGGTTTCCCACGAACCCAAGAATAACAAGCTAATTCGATGAACTCAAGGGGGAATAAAATTTGGCTTGGTGGAAACGTAGATCGGGACCTCCTCTTGCTTTCTACCAAAGGGATTTGAGTTTGATTGGGTAGAATGGGAGATCCTCAAGAAATTGTGTTTCAACAATGGGGAGAGAGAGAGAGAGCTCCAAGTATGAGATATGAACTGAATGCCTATCATCCTCAAGCTAGAATAAGAGGTATTTATACTCAAGGGGGAAATCTAGCCGTTTGTAGCACTTTCTGCGAAACTCTGTTTTAAGTTTGGTTGGACCGGACCACACACCGGACCGCCCGGTATACAACCCGGTCAACCGGAATCCAAACCGGGATACTCACTATGTGTGAGCCTGGATAGACTCGGTATACGAAACCGAGAATCCCGGTTTGGGTTCGATTGACCGGAACTGGTACCAGACCGTCCGGTCTGGGAACCGGTTCAACCGGCCTGAGAACCGAGTTTGGCAGAGATGTTATCAAACTTAGATTTCTTTCTCCTCTCTCTTTGGTGATGGAACAAGTGGGTGTATAGGATGTGTATAAGGCTTAGAAAAATATCCCCAGCAAGCTCATAGAGATAATCCCTCTTAATAGTGCGGTGTTCCTAAATACTCAAGAAACATATAAAAGGTAAAACTCCGGCACTGCTCTTCATTATCGAAATGGGGGGTCTTCGATGATCTTCCAACATCTCGACGGACTAAAACTGTTCAAGACACTGGTAGGTAGCATTAGTCTGCACTAACTACGGCGTCATTGTCAACCAAAAACAATATAGGGTAAATTACCCTTTCACCTTGGCATACCGAAATGGTTTTCCTGGATTTCCATTAAGGAGCACTCTTGAGGAAGCCGGAAAAAAAGACAGGCAGACCCAGTCTCGCCATAATTGTCCGAAGCCTAGGGTCGTCATTACCTCGATGAGATAAGCCCATTCCACATAGTTGAAGGCTTTTGAGATGTCAAGTTTTAGGGAAAGTCTAGGTGTTCTTGAAGAATGTAGCTCTTTGATGAGATTTTGCACGTGAAGGAAGTTGTCATGGATGCTCCTTTTCTTCACGAAGGCGCTTTGGCATTTGGAAACAATTTCAGGCAGGATTGGAGCCAAACGGTTTGCAGGGAGCTTGGAAAAAATCTTTGACAAACTATGGATGAGACTGATAAACCTGTAGTCACATATAGTCGCAGCATCTTGCTTCTTGGGGATTAGGATGATGTTCGCGGAGTTTATCAAGTTTGGGAAGCCACCCTTCAAGCCAGCCATATGGGAGAGCGGCCACGATGTCATTTTTGATAATGTCCCAGCAGGTCTTGAAGAAAGCGCTGATGAAGCCGTTCGGGCCTGGCGCTTTGATGGAAGGCAGGGAGAAAACGACCTCCTTTATTTCATTCTCACGAAAAGAGGATTTGAGGTCGGATAAGTCACGCTGAACATACTGCAGGGCATCCCAATCAAGGCTAAGAAGCCACTGAGCTTTAGAGCCAAGTGCGCTCTTGAAGTGCTGTAGGATCACCTCCTCTTTGTCCTCTTTTGTGATGGCGGCGCCCGAGATAGTGGCGAGATTCTGTATGTGGACCTTCCTACGACGCCCATTGGCTCTGACGTGAAACAACTTGGTATTAGCATCACCTAAACAGATCCAAGTTAGACGAGATCTTTGGCGGAGTTTAATCTTCTGAATTGCAAGGAGGCCAAAATAGGAAGATTTCAGCTGACGTCTAAGGTCACGCTCTTCATCTGAAAGCGTGCGGGACTCTTTCGCCATGTCAAAATGCCAAATGAGCTCCTTTGCCATGGCAATTTGGATCTTGAGATTGCCAATGCTTTGTCTTTGCCATTTCTTTAGAGCCTTAGCCGTGCGAGAAAGCTTGATCTGCACCCGATGTATGGGATCGGCGGCCTGGATTGGCTTGTTCCAGGCAACAGAGACCGTGTCTCGAAAGCCATGCATCTGAAGCCAGAACTCTTCAAACTTGAATGACGGCTTTCTAACAGTAGCAACAGAGCCTTGGAGAAACAGAGGCGCATGGTCCAAGCAGGCCGACGTTATTGCCTGGAGATGGGCATCGGGGAAAAGCTCGTCCCAATCAGCGGAGAAAAAAACATGGTCAATCTTGGTGAGGACAGGGTCGTCTTGGGCGTTTGACCAGGTGAAACGGCGACCATCCATTCTCATGTCTTTTAGCTCGAGGAAATCGTGCGCCGCACGAAACTCATTCTCATGTCTTTTAGCTTGAGGAAATCGTGCGCCGCACGAAACTTTCCAATCAGACGTCTATTTATATTGAGGTTGTTCTTGTCAGACGCCTTAGTGATGAGGTTGAAGGCCAAGCAAGATCCATGAAGCCCTCATGAGAGACTTCAATGCCCGGAGCTCCTCGATGAAAACAATCTTCTTAGGCTCAATCTGGGGGCCATAGACGCAGGTTATGGTCCACATTGCTCCCTCGTTCAACATGGTAATGGAGGTCGAGAGCGTGTGGGTGGTGAGGTGGACGTCCGAGAGTGAAAAAAAGGCCGAGGAAGCCGCGAGAATCATTCCTCCACGGGTACCATCGGCGGGGAGGAAAGCATAGTTGTCGACGAACGAAAGGCCAAGCGTGGCAGAAATGACTGCGTCATTTACTTCTTCAAGTTTGGTTTCCTAGAGGCAGCCAATTGTTGCATGAGTGTCCCTGATAATATCGCGGACGGCGTCGCGCAGAACCTTGCTATTCAGACCACGTGGGTTTCAGTTGAGCAAATTCACATTATTTTGTCCCATTAAAGCACACTTGCAGACAACTTGTGTCGAGGCTGAAGCCCACGCCGGGAGTGCAGATGCCTCTTTTCTCGCTTGAAGCAAGAACAGTTGAAAGTACAAAGATGGGCACAGCTAAGGAAGGCATCAAGCAGGCAGAAAACGATGAATTAAAATAAACTGAAGCTTGCAGGCATAGTCAGGAAGTACGTAGCTACTAGGAGACGACAAAAAATGATTTTTTTACCGCAAATACTTCGTGTGAAAACATAGCATGTTAAGATGTACACCTAGGATTTTGTTTCAGATTTTTTCAATATTTTAAAATTTATATAAGATATATATTTTATAATAGGTTCATCTAGACCTGGGAGCCAAAACGACATGTCCATTGCTTTAGGCCTAGTTTGACAACAAAGTTTTTCTAAAACTGAAATATATCAATACTATAGTATTTTAGTGGCTAGCAAAATATTCTTTTTCGGATGGAAACACTTTAAAATATTTAATACTTCAGTTTTTTTAGAAATCAAAGTATCGCTCAATACTTAAAAATATACTTTGATGCCCAACGGGCCTTAGCCGGTAGCCACAGGCTGCAAGTCTGTACGTACTAACCCAAATTGCAATCCAAGCACCACAATATTGTGCCAAAATCAATAAATCCCACAACAACAACACGATGAAAAACTGTCGATCAAGATGAAACATCAAGATGGAATTGTATGCCAGTAGAACATTTGCAAAAGATTACCACAATGATTTGAAGGCCATATCCGGCATGAGAGAAACTGGAACAATGTACTCCGTACCAAATATGGCCGAGCACTGACATACATGTTTTTCAGCTGTTGTGAGATAGAACTCCCAGAGTAAGAAAAACTACAGCTAAAAGTTGTGAAAGTATCTGATTTTGTACTCCAGCAGAAAGCTGGAGTAAGAAAAGTTGTAAAAGTTTAGCTAACTCTCCAGAGAATACTTAGATCGGTCAGTTGGAGAGAACAACCAGAATCAAACAGCCGAGATGATCAACAAACTTGATAGGAAATATATTGTGCATTTGGAGATGTGTATACCCTGATCGTATCACTCGCAACTAATGCACCGCATAAGGCCAAAATTATTGCGTAAACACATAACGTTCTCTGAGAAAGGGTCAAACAACCAGAAGGCCCCAATCTGCAAAATACTAAATTAATTAGCAACCGCTAGCATGCGATTTAGCAATTGAAAGAATCATGATGTAGGCAGTCGGATCCATTCAATTGGTCAAGAGTTCCACCAAATAATCAACTGATGTGGGAGATGGGGCGCGCGGATGGATGACAGGAACCTGCCAATTTCGAATCGGCAGGGGACATGTCAGATGGATGACAAACGGTATAGAACAAACTTTGCAAAATTTGTGGAGCATCAAACAAAGATAGGCCTTAGAGCATCTCCACTCGTTAGCAATTCTTAGGCCTAAATCCGGGCGTATTTTAGGACGGACGGAACTAGATTTTAGGCTGGGAACGCCGAGTTTCCACCCGCTTTCCCAGGCCAAGTTCTCGCGTTTGGCCAAATTTCAACAAATTTCGGCGAACTTTGGACGAATATAGGCGGTTTTCATTAATTAAAGGGGAATACAATATATTACATAGAATTCGGACGAACACCCGAATTTAAACTCGAAAAACTTAAAAAGGTCGTCGACGCCGCCGATGCCGGATGCCGTTTCTACATGCCGAAGTTGCTGTAGAAGCAGGTGTAGCCGGGGTCGGCCTTGTCATCGTCGTTGTCGTCCTCGTCGCTCGGTCGACGGGCACCGCCCAGTCTGCCGGCTTCATCTTCGGCTGGCGGAGGTGGAGGCGGCCAGTGGGCGGCGCTGGTGCGCGCGGCTCGTTGATGACGATGCCGCGTGACCTAGTCCTCGATGGCGAGCAGACCGGCGTCTCCGGCTCGCGCTTGATAGGCTGTAGTGCCGGCGACATGACAGGCACGGACCCGGAGGAGCGGGAGGCCGAGCCTGCGGAGGAGGAGGACCTGGCCATCCTTCTCGGCAGCCAGTTGGCCCGAGGACGGCGCCTTGCCCTTGTCGCCGGCGTCGGGTTGCGGGGGAAGCTGATGCGGGGAGTGTTTCCAGCGAGGATGTGGTCCAGCACTTAGGCGAGCGTGCGTCCTGGAACGCTCCACCAGCAGCGCCTCCCCGCCGCGTTGCTGCGTTTCGGCGGAGAATCCGGCGGCCCTTCGTGGCAGATGAGCTCCTGCAGCCGTCGGTCGGCGAAAAACTGCTCCCAGAAGAGCAAGTTCCCCGGATCCTCGGCGAGATCGGGGTCCTTCATGGCCGCGATCACGGCCTCGATCTCCTCGACCATCTCCTCGCCGGCCGGCACCGGCGGCACTAGGATCCCACCGAGGCTGAGCTTCCAGCCGGCCGGGACCCGGGTGTCCGGCGGCGCCATGTAGCCCGCGTTGTGGAGGAGTCGGGCCTCCCATGCCTGGAGTGTGCGGCGGCCGAAGCCATTCGCCGTCGTGGGATCGCCGGGGAATCTCTCGCCCATGGTAGCGGCGTGGGGAGAGGGGAAGGCTTCGCGGGAGTCTGGTGTTCGTCGGAGTTGGAGGGGGACTGCGAGAGTGTGGATGGAGCCAGCAAGGCGTACGTCTTACATAGGCCGCGAGGTGCGGCGAGGGGCCGGAGGCGTGTAGCGGCGAGGGCGGGAAAGGGGAAGCGACGGAAAGTTAATGCCTGCCGGTCCGTCACGGGAGCCGAGGCGACGGTGGCGCGCCATTACGGCGACGCGTGGCCGATGAGACCGGTGGTTAATGCCCGGCGGTCCTTCGCGGCGTTCCGATGTGGACGACTCGGCTTCTGCCGCTGACTGGGCGGGTCCACTCGGCGAAAGGTGCTTTTCCCGCCGAATTCGCTTTGTCCGGCGTTCCCAGCGCGTTCCCGTCGCCCTGGGAACGGTCTGGGAAGGCCGGACGTATTTTGGGCCAAATCCGGACAAAACCGGGGTCCTCGGAACGCGACTGGGCCAAATTTTGGCGTCCAGACCAAAAATACGTCCTAGGATCGGCGTGTTGGGAATCCAAGTGGAGATGGTCTTACCAAAGTAGAATCAAAGAGTTTGTGAACACTGTTGTGAATATGCAACTTAGTATTCACAGGGGCCAAAAGCCAATACATATAAAGGTGTGGAAAAGGCAGATATGTCAAAAGACCCTTATACAAAACATGAGAGAATTCGTTATTTGACAATGTCTTAAAATCAGCTTCAAAACTTTTTTCTTACCAATTTGTCATTTAAATTTATGAAACTGTCGTTCGTGCTATTAGTTCGTTCCGTTAGTTATTTTTCTGTTGTACCAAAATACCCCTCCTGTGACTCGAACCGATTAAACAGTTTTCACGATCGAACCCGATCCACTCGATCGCGTCCCTTTCCGGAGCCAAACAGAAACCAACTAGCTTGGAGTGGCCAGTGGCGGAGGCGGCGGCCAAAGCTAAGGGCCATGGCGGATGCTGATGGCAGCCCAGGCATGGAGGCGGCAGGCGGCGGTGATGTGTACACGACTGCATATGGCCGCGCGGGCACCGAGGCGGTGGGCGGCGGCGATGTGGACACGGCTGCGTCTGGTGGCGCGGGCACAGAGGCGGCGGGCGGCGACGACACAGACAAGGCTAAGTCTGACGGCACGAGTACGGAGGAGGCGGGCGGCGGCGACGCGGACACAGTTCCGTCTAGCGGCCCGGGCATGGAGGCGGTGGGCGGAGGCAAAACGGACACGGCTGCATCTACCGGCGCAGGCGCAGAGGCGACGGGCAGTGGCGACGCGGACATGGCTGGGTCTAGCGGTGCGGGCAAGCAACCAACAGCCAGCAACAGCCTTTGTAGATGATCAGGCGTGGTCTTGCCACTCACGGTCACGACGTTCTTGCTACTCCTCTGCGCTGGCGTCGGGGTGGTAGTCGACAAAAACGTGCGATGACCGTGGAAACAACGAGGACGAACCGCACATGCTCGGTGGGCCTGCCACAGTGCCACAACATCCCCGCATACCCACTCTTCGGCCACGGCGCACGCGACGGCCTGTCGTTGACCACGGTCGTCGCGGCGGCGAGGCGCGATGTGCACGACAACGCCAGGAACGCCGCCTTCTCTTCGCCACGATGGATAGTACCAGGAGCATAGCCTAGATGCACTAGAACTAATGGCTCGTCGTCTTGTCGAGCGGCAGTCTGTCGGCCTTTTCGTTGAGGGTGGCATGGAACCGCTGCTTGGCCCCCACGACGTCAACAACGCCTCAGAGTCATCCCCTGCTCGGCCTCCACAACTTCTGATAGCGCCGTCGCCGCCCCGGTCATCTGGTCAGGCGCGCCATCAAATTTGACCATGCCACGGTGTCCTCCAATGCAAAGTACGGATTACGTCCTCCACTATGAAGTACATGGTCGGCACGTCATCATAGCATCGGCAAGGATACAGGGGCATACTGCCGGAGTGCCCTTTGCGTCCAGTGATGCACCCGTCTCCGCTGTCGAGAAATCTGATTTGCGAATTAGTACTTTCAGATATCGTATTTTTTTTCGTGTGCGTATGCTTTAAGGATGCTCCTTGAGTAACTCCAAGGGACAAACAATGCTGAATTCCATCGTTTATCAGTCCATCTTCTCTAGTGATATTCTTCATGGTGACGTGTATCAATTTCCAAATGAGAGAGGTTGTGATGTTTGAAGTAGGGGCACAGAAGTCTTTTTGTGTGGATGTTACACTCAGTTAGTGCATAGTGGTATTTTGGCATGAAAAGTTAGATGGGCAAATACAAAGAGAGACTATATATTCTAACACCCCCCCTTCAAACTCATGGTGGGTCAACAACACTGAGTTTGGAGAGGAGAAAATCATATTGTGCTCTAGTTTGGGCCTTTGTGAAGAAATATGCCAACTGTAACTGAGAAGGCACATACTCAAGAGCAAGAACCTGATCCTGCATAGTAGCACGCACAAAAGAGGTATCCACACCTGAAAGGTCATTTATTGTATTAATCCGTTTTGGTGTTCGTTAACAACTTGAGGATCATTTTACAATGTGTTAATGTTGTCAGGTCATTCAACTGAAAAGAGAAAAGTCCGTATTACAATGGAAATATCCCTAGTGGAAAATAGAAGATTCATGAAATATTCAAACCGAAGTCTCCGGTGTGCAAAGACCGAAAACTCCAGGGTAGTCCAGAGTTCTGCTGCAATCTCCGGAGTGAGTCAAAAAGAAGCCCTGGGTCACTCTGTCTGGTGGTCCGGAGACAGGCCAGATGTTTGCCAGGATCTCCGGTGTGCTCTAAGGGACCGGAGTCTCCATTGTGAGCAGTCCGGAGTTTCCGGTGTCCATAGTCCGGCAATCCTGCCAAACCTCCGGAGGGAGCGAGAAGACCTAGCCTAGGACAGTCTGATAGGCGGTCCGGAGATGGACCAGAGACGGGCCAGAATCTCCGATGTAGGCAGGAGTTTTCGGTGTGCTGACCGGAGTTTCCGGTGTGGAAACTCCCCAACAGGAAGAAAACGGTCAGAAATCAGTGGGTCTATAAATAGGGGCCTTCATCCCCTACCTCTAGCTGCTCGTTCCAGAAAATAAAAGTACCACCATTAGAGCCACCAAATCAGCTAGATCTCCACATCCAACCATCCAAAGTCGCGGATCTTTGGAGGATCGAAGGAGCAGGCCTTGATTTATGGCTTCACCAAGAGAGATCTTCATTTTCCCCTCATTCACTTGAGGGCCCCTTGCTCTAGGGTTTCATTGGAAACCTAGGCCTTGATTTGGTTCTTACAAGCTTGTCTTTGATTGTTGTGACAGTTTGCTTGGATTCGGGAGCCTCCAATTAAGTTGTGGATGTGTGCCTTGAACTTGTTGTAAGGGTATCGGCTACCACCTTGAAGGCTGTCGATATAGTGGAAGCGTGAATCGATCCCTTTGGGGTGAGACTCACCGGAGAACAAGGGAGGCCTCTTGTGGCGTTGGTGGTTTGATACCAGCCCTCTCCAAACACAGACGTACTTCCCCTCAAAAGGAAGGAAATACGGGAAATAATCCTTGTGTCTCTGCGTGCTTCATTTCGGTTACTTCTATCCTTTACCGCACCTTACTTGTATTTTATTCTTGCTTAGTTAGTTTGTGCTAGAGTGTCATATAGGTAAATTCACCTTAGTTGCGTATCTAGATAATTTACCTTTTGTGTCAAATCCTAACTTGAAAAAGAGTAAAATTTGAAGTAGCACCTATTAACCCTCCTCTAGGTGCCGATACAATCCTTTCAATTGGTATAAGAGCCTTGACTCTTTATTCGGGCTTAACCCCTAAGAGAATATGGGCAACCCGGAGGAAGATGGACGGGTGAGGCTAGCACTTCAGTGACCATGGTAGATCTCAAGAAGTTGGAAACAAGCTTGAGATCTACCTTGGGCAACAAAATCCAACAGTTGCGTCAACTAGTTGAGCAACTTGTTAAGGAAAAGTCAGCCTCACCACCTCCCTCTCAAGAGGAAACACCTCCTAGTCCTAAGGCAAATGCTCCGGCTAAGCCAATGGGTGAAGTAGTAGGGGACGAACATATTGGAACTAACTCCACCACCAAAAAGGGCGATGGGAAGGAAGAGCACCATGTGGTTCCCGGATTGTACTCTCCCGACCCTCCAATCCCTCATCCCCATATAAATAATAGAGGTGACCCACCCAAGTTAGCTGCACATCCTTTTGCTCAATGGAAAGTTTTCATGAAGTCTCATGTGTGCAGCTCTTGCATTGACTTGTGGAACATTATTGAAGAAGTACTCAAAATTGAGGATTCAACCAACTTGATAAGAAGGGAAGTGGTCAATAGTCAACTCAATGACACCGCCTTGCACATGATTCAACTTGGGGTGGGACCAAAGGACTTTCCCCACATTGAGCACTTCAATACCGCCAAAGGAAGCTTGGGATGCTCTCATTGACTTGTTTGTTGGAAATGAGAGCATGAGAATAAATAGATATGATGCCTTGAGTGATGAAGCTGAAGGCTTCTTTATGAAGGACGGTGAATATCATGAAGATATGTATCGAGGACTCAAATCCAGTGCCACTGCCTTCAGAAATGTTGGTGCATCTCATATTGATGATGCTTGGATCAAGAGGAAGTATGTGAGTGCGCTCATGCCCTTCGAGCCCACTGACTTTAAGAGTCTCCAAGGAAGACACCACTACCATCTCATGGCCTCCAATGAAGTTATGCACGAGATGGCCGCCTTCAAGGTTGCTGCCAAAGATGCCCATGCTCGTTCATTGGAATGAGCAGTGGTGTCAATATTTCCTTGAAGGCCAAAGCTGTGGAGTATGAAGAAGAAGAAGGTAGTGATGATGTGCTTTCTATGAGCCACCTCGAAGATGTCAAGGTTGGTCATGGAGAATACATGGCCTTCTATGCGAGAAACTTTTGGAAAGATCCGGCCAAGGCCAAGATGGAGATGCAACAAAGAAGCAACCCAAGTGGTAGAAAAGAAAATGGTTCAAGATTGAGAACTTGCTTCAACTGTGGCGATCGCTATGACTTTGTTGCCGGATGTCCATATGAGAAGAGAGAAGACCATGGTGGTGCACTCATATTGAAGAAAAATCGAAAGGCTCCCTTCAATAATCCTTTCAACAAGAGGAATGCCACCAACAAGAAGTTCGGTGACATTGCATTGATAGCACATGAAGAATTCTCTTCCCATGATGAAGAGGAGGAGGAGGAAGAAGAAACAACGAATGGTGTGGCTGCCATTGCCACTACATCTACATCCACCTTCTCCCTCTTCGATTCCCCAAATGAGAACACCTCCAACAAGAACGTCACTTGCCTTATGGCAAGATCATCGGAGGTATCATCATCTTCCCTCTCCACCTCTATTATCAATGAAGTATTAAATGATGATATAACTCTTGAGGTGAAGGAGGAATTAGTTGCTTTCGATGCTTATATGACTAACTTGTAAGGGGAGCACAAGAAGCACTTTGTAAATCTCTTGAACCAACTTGCTCACACACAAGAGCTTCTTGATGAGAGATGCAAACTTAGGGGAGAGAGCACCTACTTGAGATGGATGCTCTAACTAATTCTTTAGAAGAATAACAAGAGACTAGAGAGTTTCTTGAATAAAAACTTGAAATCCTCGATGAGGCAAATGATCAAATTGTAGCTAAACTCATTATGGAACGTGATCATGCCATTGATAAGTATAAAAGGCTAAAAAGGACAAGATTGAGTTTGGGGTTATTCATGAAAAACTTGCCGAGGATTTTGAGAAACTTAACAAGGCTCACAAGGCCTTGGAAAGTGAACTCGTGACTCTCACAAAGTCTCGTGAACAACTTCAAACTCAATTGACTAATGTTTCTTCACCTAGTATTTTCATTCCATCTAGTAGTACAGACATTCTTGAAGAAAATTCTAGGTTAAAGGGGGAGCTTGCAAAGGCCACCTTCCTAGAAGGAAACAAGTCTCTTGATGACCTATTGAGTAAGCAAAGGTCAAATAATGAGAAAAGAGGTCTTGGCTATGTGTCCAAGGCCAAGAATAAGAACAACAAAAATAAGAAGGCCAAGCCCACACAAGCAAAAGGCAAGACCATTATGGGTGATAATACCTCAAGTTGAAATACTATGCCACAAGATGACTTTGCGGGAAGTGCTAACCCTCACTATGTCTTAATGCGTAATTCTAATGGTGATGTTTATGCACAATATGTTGGTCCGTTTGATGGTTATATTGCTTGGTCTATTTGGGTTGCCAAGACCCTTGTCACTAACAAGAGAGGACCTATTGAAAAATGGGTACCTAAAAATTAGCTTGATCTCTTGTAGAACTATGCTTCCAGCAGGTCAAAGTTGGTGTTTGATAGTGGTTGCACAAGTAATATGACCAGAAGCAAGGCAATAATGAAGGAGATAAGGGCAAATCAAGATCATATAACCGTCGCATATGCCGATAAGTCAAAATCTCAGGTAATGGTTCTTGGCAAAGTTATGGTTGCACACGATGTTACTCTCGTGGACATCATGCTTGTTGAGACTCTTGGTTATAATTTACTTTCAGTCCGTGTCCTTGGAAAGATGGGTTTTGCCGTCTTTATTGATAATGATATTGTGGTTCTCTTGTGGAGCAAGACTGTAAAGGTCTCTTTTGTTGGGTACGTCGAAAATGACTTGTATGTGGTAGTCTTTTCGGGGAAAACCACTACAAGTGCGATGTGCTTATTCGGAAAGGCCGATGTGGCTTGGTTGTGGCATCGCTGACTTTCCCATGTCAATATGAGAACTTTGAAAAGCCTCCACAAGGGTGGCCATATTGTGGGACTAAAATAAAATGTTTGTTTTGTCAAAGATCGTGTTTGCAGGGCTTGTGTTGAAGGAAAGATGCATGATTCTCCCCACAAGAAAAATAACATTATGAAGTCGAAGAGGATCTTGGAGCTCCTTCATGTGGATCTCTTTGGTCCTCCATCTCATGCAAGTCTTGGTGGGAAGAAATATTGTTTTGTGATTGTTGATGACTACTCAAGATATTCATGGGTCTACTTTTTCAAGTTGAAGAATGAGACCCAACAATACTTCATCAACTTTGTCAATATGGTTCAACATCAATACAATGTGCCTAATCTAGTGATAAGAAGTGACAATGGCACCGAGTTCAAGCAATACACCTTGAATGGATTCCTTAGTGACGAGGGGATAAAACATCAATATTCCGCTACATACACCCCTCAACAAAATGGTGTAGCCAAGAGGAAGAACCAGACTTTAATGGATATGGCAAGGCCCATGTTGGTGGAGTTTAAGTCTCCATACAATTTTTGGGCTGAGGCAATCTCCACCACATGTCATGCATTGAACCGGCTCTACCTCCATAAAGAATTGATCAAGACTCCAAATGAAATACTTATCGGTAACATGCCTAATGTTTCATACTTGTGGGTATTTGGTTGTAAGTGTTTCTATCTCATAAAAGGTGTTCATTTGTCCAAATTTGATTCCAAAGCTTTAGAGGGTATTTTTGTTGGCTATGGTCTCGATTCCCACACTTATAGAGTCGATGATAAACTCTCCATAATTGTCATAGAGTCTTGTAGTGTGGTTTTCGAAGAATATGATGCCCCCAAGTGGGGCGTGTTGATGTTTGTGATGTGGATGATGAAATACCTCAAGATTCCATAAGAATAATGGGTGCGGGATTCATCTTCCCTGTTGAGGAACCCCTTGTGGAGGATCGAGAAGAACTATGCTCTACTCAAGTGGAGCACTCATCTTCACAACTTCAACAAGCTCCTACTATTGATGGAAATGATGACCCTAGCCAAAGACAAGCTGAGAACCCTCACCATGATGATCAGGCTGGAAGCTCTAGGCTGGCTGGTCCAATCTCTCCACCGACTGGATTGTCCAGCCCTGTGTAGTCATTTGCACAAGGCAGATTTAGTCAGTCATCTGCAAGATCATCTCGAAGCCTTATAAGTAGCATGCCTGATCAAGACCAAGATCAACCTGTACCTCATGTTGATGAAGCTATACCCATTGTTGATCAAGGTCAAAATGAAGTTCAAGACGAGGATCAGAATTATGAAGAGATCCCCAAAAGGAACAACATGGAGATCAAAACTCGTCGCAAAGCTAGAGTGGACAGAATTTTAGAAAGAAGAGAGCACACTGTTGAGAATGTTCTTGGTGATCCGCGGAGTGGAATGTCCACTCGGTCTCAATTGAAGCATTTTGGTGAGCATCAAGCTCATATATCCATGGTGGAACCCAAGAAAGTGTGGGAATCACTTGAAGATTCATATTAGCTGGAAGCCATGCACAAAGAGCTCAACAACTTTGAGAGAAACAAAGTCTAGAAGTTAGTAGGAAATCCCAAAGATTCCTGCAATGTCATTGGTACTAAATGGATATTCAAGAATAAGCAAGATGAACATGGAATTGTGGTGAGGAACAAGGCAAGATTGGTAGCTCAGGGGTTCTCTCAAATTGAAGGCATTGGTTATGGATAAACCTATGCTCCCGTGGCTAGCCTTGAGTCCATCCGTATCCTTCTTGCATATGTTGCACATCATAATTTTAAATTGCAACAAATGGATGTGGAAAGTGCTTTTCTAAATGGTCCATTGCATGAGTTGGTTTATGTTAAGCAACCCCCGGGATTCAAGGATCCCAACTTCCCAAACCATGTCTACAAACTCGATAAGGCGCTCTATGGACTTAAACAAGCTCCACGCACATGGTATGAGCATCTTAGAGAGTTGTTGTTAGACCGTGGATTTGAGGTTGGGAAAATTGATCCCACTCTTTTTACTAAGAAGGTTGATGGGGAGCTTTTTGTTTGCCAAATATATGTTGATGATATTATCTTTGGATCATCTAACAAAGTTTTTAATAATGAATTCTCAAATCTTATGACTGATAAGTTTAGGATGTATATGATGGGAGAGTTGAGGGTATTCCTTGGTTTTGAGATCAAGCAAATAAGAGGAGGAACATTCTTCAATCAAGCTAAATATACTCAAGACATGCTCAAAAGGTTCAACATGAAGGAACTAAATGGAGCTCCTACTCCCATGGAAACCAAGACTCATCTTGAGCTAAACCCAAATGGTAAAGATGTTGATCAAAAGGTATACCGATCCATGATTGGTTCTTTGATCTACCTATGTGCATCTAGACCCAATATTGTGTTAAGTGTAGGAGTGTGTGCAAGATATCAAGCGGCTCCTAAAGAAAGCCACTTGATGGTGATCAAAAGACTCTTTCGATATTTGGTTCATACCCCAAACTATGGTGTGTGGTATCCCAGGGGCTCAACATTCTCTCTTTGTGGATACACTGATTTGGATTGGGCTGGTGATAAGGATGATAGAAAATCAACCTCCAGCCCTGCCAATTCCTTGGTAGGTCCTTGGTGTGTTGGTCTTCTAAGAAGCAAAACTGTATATCTCTCCACCGCTGAGGCTGAGTATTAGGCTACTGCTAGTGCATGCACCCAATTGTTATGGATGAGGCAAACTTTAAAGGAATATGATGTCCATTGTGACAAAGTGCATCTTTTATGTGACAGTGAAAGTGCTATCAAGATTGCCTACAATCCGGTGGATCGTACAAGGACAAAGCATATTGAGATCCGTCATCATTTCATTAGAGATCATGTTGCCTGAGGATATATTGAGCTATCTTATGTTTCAACCAAAGACCAACTTGACGACATATTCACAAAGCCACTTGATGAAGCAAGGGTTTCCTATTTGAGGAATGGGCTAAATATCGTAGATTCAAGGAGTTTGTCTTGATCATCTTGCATACTCACCTATATCTTGATCCATATTTGGTTTAGGTGCAAGCATGGACATAGAGGGAGTGCAATCCTAATCTATTGGGTTATCCCTCCCCCCATAATGTCCAAATTAAGCAAATCAATTATCTTAGTATCATTTTTTATATGAAAGCTTCATTGATGAGTAGTGGCTATGAACCCAAGGATAATTCTTCGCGGTGTCATGCCTCACACTGTTACATGGTGGCCTCGTCCACCGCCCTCTTTGTCATGAAGCGTTGGTTCTTAGTTTAATTAAATTGGAGTTTCACTTGACCTTTAATGTGGATTTGATTGCCCACTTGGTTCTTCACAGTTTGGAATCTAAACCTAAGCCTGTTACTCTCCCCTTAAACACATTCTACCTATCATATATGTCCCAAATTTGAATCTGGCTATTTTTGGTCAAAGAGGGTCGGATATTCCAGCGTGCAAACAACTAGAGTCTCCGGTCAGTCTGGAGTCTATCAGACCAGAGTCTCTGGTCTAGGATGGTTTCTGGAAGTGACTAAAGGGAGCCAGGGTGAAAGAGTCACATAAAACTCTATCTTCCACCCCGACTCCCACCCTCACACCCATCCCTCCTCCTCCAAAACCGCCACCGGGAGGCTATTTTTCCGCTGGGATTCGCCGTGCCACAGACCAACTCCACCCTCTCCACCCCTAGGACATTCCCCACCAGTGGAATCACTCCAATTCATAGATCATATACTCTTCTTCTCACCATGAACCTAGGGTTCATCCCCTTCGTTTATTTCGAGTATTGTCCTGATTTGGCCCACTAGAACCACATGTTTGCGTGCACTCTATCATATTAGTCTTATTTCCTTGCCCAGTCTGCTAGAATCAAGTCCTCCCACAACCTTCATGTGCAACCCAAAATCTCTAGACAGGAGATTCTGGTTCGTCGGACCGGAGTCTCCTTCCCAGGCCAGAGACTCCGGTCCGTCTGACCGGAGATTCTGATGTTGCATGCTGGAGACTCTGGTGTTGATTTCTCCTAGCACATCTTGAAAAGTTTTGAGGGTCTTGTTTTGTCTCAAGGACATATATGCTCACCTCCATTCTAACCCCCTCTCACTATATTCACAAGTGGCTCTGGTTCTCATCGTGGTCGCACCAAAGCCAAGTCCAAGAGGGCGGATCCTCAGTTTGATGAGGAAGCTGAACAGTATGTGATTCCGCCATCTAATCATAGGTAGCAGGCTAGAGATGCTGAATATATGAGAAGGAACCGTGAGCGCATAGAGGAGGAAAATTGCGCCAAAAGGGCCAAGTATGACAATCTGCAATCACTTGCCCATATGACAAAGAAAGAATACCGTGAGCTGCGCAAGACAAGGTTCTATGACCTGCCAAGAACCAGTGATGACCCATGCTATTGGAGGAAGGAGCAGAAAGTATTCATGACAGATATCTATCACAAGCTCACCAAGTCCCCTGTGTGGCCACACCAGTATATGGACTTCCCTTTCATGCGTGCCATTGACTATTGTGTTGATGCTCTTTGGGTCACTGAGAAGCTTGGGCTGCACATATTATGGAGCTCTATGAGGACTACAATGTTGCCTTGGTGCAACAATTCTATGCCACAATTGTCTTTGACCATGATGAGTCTAGGACCATGACTTGGATGACAGGTGATTTCCGCTGCACTATTACCTTCTATAACTTTGCCCATGTCATTCGCCAGACCTTCAGTGGAGTGTTCGTTCCGGTTGGCCACCATATGCATGATGCTTCCCTTGGTGAGAACAAAAACAAGCTAGAACCTCTCTATGGGAAAGATGGCTCTGTTGGGGAGTCCAAGGGACTCAAGCCTCTATACAATCTACTGTTGAGGATTTTTCGCCACCATTTTCCCAAGTGCTAGAAATGATGATACTATTAGGTGTGTCCTGGTTAACTTACTTCACCATGCTCACAAGGTATATTGTGCTGGACCTACTGCTATAGATTTCACTATTGACTTTATGGACTTCATTTTTTAGGAGATGCACCAAGCAATTCTCTTCAGAAAGTCTCCCCCATATGCAGCTCTTGTTATTTGGCTCATCAACTCTTAGCCACATGGTTCCCCCTTGCCCTTCCTCCCAACCTTGTGTAACATGTCTCTATGGCTATCCAAAAGAAAGGGAGAATGGGCCCTACTCCTAGGCATCCCTATGCTAGCGAAGATGATGAGATTTCAGAGGCTGAGCGGGCTCTCACTCCTCCTAGGGGCTCTAGGAGGAAGAATGCCTCCAATGCTCCCATGGCTCCTATCACACGTGAGTTTGTTCAGGAGAAGGTCAAGGAGTCTTTCTAGGAGAAGACACTTTGCTACATGAATGTGGACATCCGCAAGGGACAACATGACTCCTATGAAAGAAACCGTAGAATTGAGAAGCTCCTCAAGGAAATCAAGGCTCAAGGAGAAGAGGAAGAAGAGGAAGGGGAGTCTGAATACAGTGATGAACATGGGGCTGAACCATCTGCAGAGTTAGATCACACACTCTCCTTTGGTGCTTGGAATGCTATGAATGCTAGCTTTGTTGATTGGCAAACCTTTTCAGAGGTCACATCTGGCTTTACGTCATAGGGCACTTCCTCCTCTCGCCCTCATGGCAAAGGCCCACAGACTCCTGCTGCTAATGTTGACTATGATGAGGATGAGGATGAGGATGAGGATGAGGATGACAATGATGACTCCAAGTGATTCCTTTGGGGTGATAGCTTTGACTTTTCCCTTTTTCAGCGTTTTGATGCCAAAGGGGGAGAAGTTGTCTATTAGGATCACCCAGGAGTTGCATGGGTTGGGCATTTGGCTGCTTGTTTGTTGCGAACATTTGCTTTTATTTGGTTCTTGTGAAACTATATATGTGTGTGTGGACATGCTATGCCTGTTCCTGTATTGTAATGGTTAAACCTCCCCATGTTTAGTTTCTATTACCTTACTTGCATGTATTACATGATTATATTGTTGCACTTTGTCAGGGGAGCATAGTTATGTCTCTTATTAAGATTCCCATGCAAAACCTCTTGTTGTCATCGAACACCAAAAAGAGGGAGATTGAAAGGACATTTATTGTCTTATTTTGTTTTGGTGTTCGTTAACAACTTGAGGATCATTTTATAGTGTGTTAATGTTGCCAGGTCATTCAACTAAAAAGAGGAAAGTCCGTATTACAATGGAAATATTCCTGGTAGAAAACAGAAGATTCATGAAGTATCCAGACCGGAGTCTCCGATGTGCAAAAACCGAGAACTCCATTATGGTCCGGAGTTCTGCTACAATCTCCGGAGTGAGTCAAAAGAGAAGACCTAGGTCACTCTGTCTGGTGGTCTGCAGATAGACCGGATGTTTGCCAGGATCTCCGGTGTGCTCTGAGGGACCGGAGTCTCCGGTGTGAGTAGTCCGGAGTTTCCGGTGTCCTCAGTCTAGAAATCCTGCCAAACCTCTAGAGGGAACAAGAAGACCTGGCCCAAGACAGTCTGATAGGTGGTCCAGAGATGGACCAGAGATGGGCCAGAATCTCCAGTGTAGGCCGGAGTTTCCGGTGTACTGACAGGAGTTTCCGGTGTGGAAACTCCCCAACAGGAAGAAAACGGTCAGAAATCAGTGGGCCTATAAATAGGGGTCTTCATCCCCTACCTCCAACTGCTCGTTCCAGAAAATAAAAATACCACCATTAGAGCCACCAAATCAGCTAGATCTCCACATCCAACCATCCAAAGTCGCTGATCTTTGAAGGATTTAAAGAGGAGGCCTTGATCTACAGCTTCACCAAGAGAGATCTTCATTTACCCCTCATTCACTTGAGGGCCCCTTGCTCTAGGGTTTCATTGGAAACCCTAGGCCTTGATTTGGTTCTTACAAGCTTGTCTTTGATTGTTTTGACACCTTTCTTGGATTCAGGAGCCTCCAATTAAGTTGTGGATGTGTGCCTCGAACTTGTTGTAAGGGTGCTGGCTACCACCTTGAAGGTTGCCAATATAGTGGAAGCCTGAATCAATCTCTTTGGGGTGAGACTCGCCGAAAAACAAGGGAGGCCTCTTGTGGCATTGGTGGTTTGATTCCATCCCCTCTCCAAACGCAGACGTACTTCCCCTCAAAAGGAAGGAACTGCGGGAAATAATCCTTATGTCTCCGCATGCTTCATTTTGGTTACTTATATCCTTTACCACACCTTACTTGTATTTTATCCTTGCTTAGTTAGTTTGTCCTGGAGTGTCATATAGGTAAATTTACCTTAGTTGCTTATCTAGAGAATTTACCTTTTGTGTCAAACCCTAACTTGAAACAGAGTAAAATTTGAAGTAGCACCTATTCACCCCCCTCTAGGTGCCAATACGATCCTTTCATCACCGATGTGCTTGGTGAGCTCATGCTTCACTGGGTAACGTGCAATGCTGATAGCACATGTACTGTCTGACAAAAGAGGAGTCGGTGTACAGATAGAAACACAAAAATCCTCCAGTAACCAACGTAACCATGTCACCTCCACGGTCAAAAGATCCATAGCTGCAACTCGGCCTCTGCACTCGAGCAGGAAACCGCAGTCTGTTTCTTCATCTTCCAAGCAATGAGAGAACCACCAAAAAACACACAGTAAGCAGAGAGTGAACGGCGATCCAACAGATCACTCTCCCACGTAGCATCCGAATAGGCCTGGAGCTGAAGGGAGCTGGAGGAGGGAAGAAAAGACAGTGAGAGATCGTGCCATGAAGATACCATGCTACAAAGATACCGTAGAACACGAAGAAGGTGACTGTAGTGGACCAAAGTGGGAGCAGACACGAACGTACTTAGAAAATGGACAGGGTAGGAGATATCTGGACGAGTGATGGCAAGGTAGGCAAGGATCCTAACCAGATGGTGATAGTACACCAGTTCAGAAAAGGGATCACCATCAGAGGCACGAAGGTGAACATTGAGCTCCATAGGAGTCTCAACAGTACGCTCATCACAAAGAGCAGCACGAGCAAGTAGATCCTGAATATACTTTTCCTGGGAGATATAGAAACCATCATAGGTAGAGGAAACCTCGATCCCAAGAAAGTAGCAAAGAGGACCAAGATCAGACATAAGGAACTACTCACAGAGATGAGCCTAAAGGGTTCGCAGCATAGAAAAAATCCTACGATGAGAACTATTATACACCAAGATCTATCTATTAGATACAAGCAACGGGTGGATATACATCCATAGAGAACATACCCTCGAAGACAACAAAGCTTTGTTAACGAGATGGAACTCGTGGATTATATTGTCGTACCCTTGCCGATCTCAAGATTGGGATGAAGTCCACCAGGTCCACCAGGTCCAGCTCTAGCATGTCCATCAGATCCAGCCCCAGCAAGTCTAGCACCACCAAGTCCAGCACCGCAAAGCAGTGGTGCATCCGTGATCGCACACACGTCCGGTATCCCGACAACCTCTGTCCCTCTCTCCAGCAAAGCAGCGGAAGCAGCAACTCCTTTCCAGATAAAGCCACCGGGAACATGTATCTCGCTAATCCGAGACCATGGGGAAAAATACTAGAGGGGAGAGAGATCCTTCACGAGGAGGTGTGTGGATGAAGGGGTGTGAGGGGGGCCTTTTATAGGAGGAGGGGTACCCGTCCCCTTGGCCGGCGCCTCATGGAGGTGACCCCTCATCTCCCCCATTCATGTGGTGGTAACCCCCTCCACATAAATTTGCCCCTTAACATTCCATTTTAAAGTCTCCACTTTAAATGCATTAAATTTCTCCAAATTTAATGATCTCTCATTTAATAAAACTCTTTTATTAATTTTATTCAGATTTTTTTAATTACTTTAATTAACAAACATTCACATAAAACCCCTTGCAACATTTCAATATTACATGCAGAACCAATTTCAACAATTTTACCCAAAACAGTTTCGGTGTCTATTGAAATAATTCCAATGCTTTCTTAAATATTTATATGAAACATATTTGCTCCAAATGGTGTCGGTATCCCTTAAGTGTGACACCCTACGGTTCGCGAATAATGCAGACATGATCGAGACCCCTCTCTGATCAATAATCAGCAATGGGACCTTTAGATCTGTACTGGCTCCCACACATTCAACGATGACTCTTGTGATCGTGTGAACCTTTAACATCGTAACTAAATCCCTTTGTCTCGCGATATATTCCATGTCTGAGATTCGATCATTGGTATCTCCGTACCTAGTTTGATCTTGTTACCGACATGTAGCTCCATACCGAGAGGGCCCAGAGTATATCTATCCGTCATCGGGATGGACAAATCCCACTCTTGATCCATGAGCCTCTACATAACACTTTCGTAGCAATGAACCCACCTTTATAATCACCCTTTCACGGTGTGACGTTTGATGTTATCAAGATACTCTTCCAGTGTTAGTGATTGACATGATCTCATGGTCTAAGGACTAGGATTACTTTGTATGATGTTATAGCAATATAAACACAATGACTTTGATCGTAATGCTATACTTTGGATGAATGTTCATCACATCATTCCACTAATGTTGTGACCTCGTTATTAACAACATCCAATGTCCATGATTAGGAAACCTTGATCATCTTGTTAATCAACGAGCTAGTTCATAATAGAGGCATAACTAGGAACTTTCCTTTTGTTTATTAAACACACATGTATTAACATTTCCAAATTAATCAATTATAGCATGCAAAATAAACATTTATCATAAACAAGGAATAAGATAATAACCAATTTATTATTGCCTCTCGGGCATATTCCCTTCAGTCTCCCACTTGCACTAGAGTCAGTAATCTAGATTGAAAAACTTTGCGTATTGAACACCTATGGCTTTCTGGTGTTGCATATACACGATTGCTAGTGGTTAACATAATCTCCGGATCTGATAGTTTCAGGTCCATGTGTATTTGCATGTCTTTGCATCTCTACGCATCACTCATTCTCAAATGAGATGGCATTGTATAAATTTGGTCCTTTGGTGAGACCTTTAGTTCGTTCGGGTTAAAATATGTTGATATTATTGTCATACAATATATCTTCATAGTATTAGCCCACTTTGAACCACACCTAGTTTGATAAACAACTATTTAATACAAATGCCCTCCTTTACTGCTACTATAGCAGTCATATACTTAGCCTTTTGTTGTAGTATCCGTCACAATGTCTTAACTTTGGAACTCATCCTTTCCATTACATTGTGTCACCCATAGTCTAAATTGAGATAAATTTAATGTGTATCTTGTGACAAATTAGTATCAATATAACTCTTTACAATGACCTATTTGTAACTATTTGTCACTACACATAACATATTCTTAGTTCTTCCAAAGATCATAAGAATATCCTTTACTATCATCCAATTGTCATCTTATGAGTCATTCTAGTATATGACCATAACATTTAGAGCATATGCCATATCTGGATATGTCCATATCATGGTATATTTTGTTGATCAAAATATTCATGTGATTTCACTCATCAAGTGTCAAAACACTTGAATCTTGTTTCATTCACCAAGTGTCAATATACTTGAATTTTGATTCAACCTCTTTCATGCAGCAAGAACCTTTCTTGCCATTTCCATATTGAACTCATTCAATATCTCATATATGTACGTTTGGCATAACCATATTAGTTCCTCAATCTATCCATATAGACATTGATGTCAAACATTCCGGTTTTGCCCATTTCATCGAAATCCTATTTTAATGAAATTCTTAACTTGTGTCAATAAAAGATACTTCATTTCCAATCAACATCATGTCATATACATAATGTGTTAGAAATATGTCTTAGCGCTCCCACTTAATTTCTTGCAAATGCAAGCATCTTCATCATCTCCGATGAATTTAAACTCTTTTAATAGTTTCATCGTGGTGAAGATTCCAACTCCGCTATGCTTACTTCAACCATTGAAGTTTACACGCCCTTTTAGCATCCTTTGATTTAACAAAACCCTTCGGACCGTGTCATGTACATGTCCTAGGTAACCATTCTATTAGAAGAACATTGTTTTGTTTGTTCAACTACCATATACCAAATTATATGTAGTGGTTGCTACATTAATCCGTCAAGACTAAATATCGCTATGAAAGATCAAATATTGTCATAGTCAACTCCTTGAACATTGCTATAAACTTCACTTCGACATGTCGACTATTTCATAGATGTTAAACATCCATGTCTATTTCTTTATAGATCCAAATACGGTCGATAGGCTTCACGCCTTTCTTGAGGGTCTTCCAAGTTCAGAAACTTGATTTCTCATGTATGAATACTATCATGGATTTTATGACTTCTAGTCATATTATGGAGTCAGGGCCCATTATTGCTTCTTTGCATGCAATCGGTTCATCATTGTCAAAACAATAACGACTTATGTTTCAAATCTTACTATTTGATTCTTACCGACCCACACGGTTCAATAGGAACTCTAATCTCCGAGATCATAACCTTTGTAATTACGGGAGCCATGAGAATTTTAGCCGCCTCGGGGATACTTTCCGGCGCTGTGCTACTCAGCATATGTTGCTTAGGTTCATCAACCTAATCAAAGTTATATTGTCCTCCCACTTAAATTTTTGTGAAAAATTCCTTCTTTAAGAAACTTCACGTTCCAAGCGACAAACTCTTTTGTCTTCAGTGTTATGGAGGAATACCCAACAAATTCTTCGGGATAACCTACAAAGACATGTTTATCCGACTTTAGTTGTAATTTTTTTACTTATGCATAGCATACCAAAATTTAAGAAAAAACAACTCGGGTTTTATCCCAAACCATAACCCATATGGTGTCATTTCAACGGATCACGATGGTGCTCTTTTCAGTGTAAAAGCGTAGTCTCTAAAGCTTTAATCCTTAAAACATAATGGCAGTTTTATAAATGACACCTTTGATCTTACCATGTCAAACATGGTTTGGTTTCATCTCTCGAACACGCCATTCTTCTATGGTTTATCGGTAAATGCAAATCCATGGAACGATTCCTCAAATCTTAGTTTTTTTGCTAAACTTGTAACTCAAATATCTCCTTTATGATCTAATCATAAATTATTATTTTCTCATTACAATGATTTTTCACTTCATCTTGAATGTCCTTGAACAATTTTCAAATGTTTCATACTTATTCCTTATTAAGTAAATATACAGATATATTCACTCAAATTTACGGAGAAAGCATATGAAGTTGAAAGATCCACCGCACATGGCTACATATAATGGACTATATACATCAACATGCATAATATCCAATAAGTTAGTCATATGTTCCTCTTTGGCCTATGGACGAAGTTTCAATTATCTCGAGAAAAGTCTCACAAGAGTCAATTGATCAAAATCAAAGACTCCAAAAATCCATCAACATGGAGTTTCTTCATGTTCTCTTTCCAATATAATTTAAACGACGATGTCACTTTGTAAGTGATCTTTCAATCATTTGTCTTACGACATTTTAGCAATAATGTTTATGGATGTGATTTCTCCAACTAGACTTGTAAAAGTTCATCCATCCTTTATGGAATACGGTAATTATTTGAACAACCATTGTTCTCGTAATACCGAAACAAAATAACAATTATTAAAACAAATCTTGAAGGCTAGGTTTGACGACAACGAGAAACACAATAACACTTTATTTGTTTTCGATGAACATCATCACATATTATTTTGCTAGTTACTTTGGCCATTGCAGTTCATGAATTGTGTTGTTCTGTATGACACTTTACACCAACCAATTCGGTATCCAATACCGGTATCCAATACCTAAGAACCACATTGTTTAACAAGCAAAGAATACCGCCATAACATGTATATCTTCTATATACCTAAGCTGGACATCTCCAATCTTTTCTTTTCTGCCAAATATTTTATAGATTCTCTTTCAGCAATTCCTTTTCTTTTAAAAAAATCTATCAATATCAATAGTGGTGTCATTCACATGACACATAGTACAAAGTGTATATAGTCAAACACTAATACCTTTGGACTTACACTTTGAAGTGGATCACCATCATCAAATGTTTGGTGTTCTTTCAAAAATCCATTCTTTAGTAATGTACTAGGGTAGTAAACATTTTACTTACATCTTCTATTCATCCTTATCATGACAACTTTCATGATCTAGCTATTATAGCCTATAAGGAAGAACCGCAAGTATAATGTTAGTTCCCAAAACCCTTTTGGTAGATTAGGACGCCTAGTGTCTTCAACCTTCACAAATTCTCTTACAATATGAGAACATGTATTTTGCTAAATTATACTCTATCATAATGCAACCAAAAAATTGTTTCAGATATCACAATATCTTCCACACATGATGGTTTCTGAAACAATTCTTTTAGCTCCTAGATAACCTTGATATTAAAACAATATTTGAATATCAAGAATCATGGAGGCAAACATGATACTTTAGATACTAACATTGGAATTCTTACTCTTCATTTAATACTACTTATTAAACTTCATGGAGTAAATAGAGTTTGCTGAAAGTTTGCAATAGGACTTCTAAACTTTAAATTGACATTCAAAACAATACGATACCAGTTCATAAAGTAAATATCCATAATTCTATAGTTCTATTATCTCAATTAAAACTAAGCATAAGGTAGTAAACAGATGCCAATGACTACAACAAATTATGCAAATTCACTTTGATTTAGTTTATGACAAATTTGGTTCGACTAATCCAAATTAGAAATGAACTCCCACTCAAAAACGACATCCCTCATGCCTTTTTGGTGATTACATGAACCAAATCCATTACACCAAGTCCGATAATCACATGAGTCGGTGTAGCTTCAAAGGAGAGCATCAATATGGGCATCATAATCAACTAGATGACTCATTCTTAACCTTTCGGTCCGTGTTCCGAGGCCATGTCTATACATGCTAGGCTCGCCAAGTAAGAACCTTAGTACTCGCGTGTGTAAAACTATCTTACACCCGTTGTATGAAAGCGCAGAGTCGATTACACCCGATCATCACGTGATGTCTCGAAACACGATCCATAGAACGGTGCATACTTACGGAAGAACACATTTTATCTTGATATTTGAATGAGGGATCATCTTATAGTGCTACTAAAAATGCCAAACTAGCCATATAAGATGCAAACATCATATGTATAAAGTGGAATGATATGGTCTATGGATTTGATCACCATCATGTGCATCGTGGTATGATCTCTATCATTCCTTTGTGTGTAAGGCCAAGGTCTATGGAACTTACACGTTATGTGTGTTGTAAGGGTATCTACCATACATAAACTTACAACCTTACCATATAATGACACTAGCCTAGCAACAATCTAAACTAGATGCCTCTAATTTATCCATTGCAAGTTTTACGTGGCTTAGGGCTTTCGAACATAGAATCGGTCTTACCTAAGAACAAGGAACCACAACGATGTTAACTAAGTTATTAGCAATTCGTTGTAAATCATATATTGACTATAGTAGGAGAGATATACACCCGCCAGCCACTTATGCAAAACTAGTTGCATGTCAGTCATGGAACCGATCTCATGTGCGATGACATGTAAAGTTGGTTCGGGCCGCTTCATCCCACTATGTCACCAATATCCAAAATACATGAAAGAATAAATAACATGATCATCATCGCCCAGATATAAACATATGTGTACTACCCGTGCAAAGCATCTATGCATAGATCAGGATCTGATACCACTGAAGGGTTCGTAGCATAAAAAACAAAAAATTCCTACGATAAGAACTATTATACGCCAAGATCTATCTATTAGATACAAGCAACAGGTGGATATACATCCATAGAGAACATACCCTCGAAGACAATAAAGCTTTGTTAATGAGATGGAACTCATGGATGATGTAGTCGTACACTTTCCGATCTCAAGATGGTGATGAATTCCAGCAGGTCTAGTAGGTCTAGCTCCAGCATGTCCATCAGATCCAGCTCCAGCAAGTCCAGCACCGCAAAGCAGCGGTGCATCCGTGATCGCACACATATCATGTATCCCGACAACCTCCGTCCCTCGCTCCAGCAAAGTAGCGGAAGCAGCAACTCCTTTCCAAATAAAGCCATTGAGAACATGTATCTCGCTAATCCGAGACCATGGGGAAATATACTAGAGGGGGAGAGAGATCCTTCACAAGGAGGTGTGTGGAATAAGGGGTGTGAGGGGGAGGGGGGGCTTATATAGGAGGAGGGGGTACCCCTCCCCCTGGCCGGCGCCTCATGTAGGTGACCCCTCACCTCCCCCATTCATGTGGAGGTAATCCCCTCCACATAAATTTGCCCCTTAACATTCCCTTTTAAAGTCTCCACTTTAAATGCATTAAATTTCTCCAAATTTAATGCTCTCTCATTTAATAAAACTCTTTTATTAATTTTATTCAGAATTTTGTTAATTACTTTAATTAACAAACATTCACATAAAACCCCCTGCAACATTTCAATATTACATGCAGAATCAATTTCAGCAATTTCACCCGAAACGGTTTTGGTGTCTATTGAAATAATTCCAGCGCTTTCTTAAATCTTTATCTGAAACATATTTCCTCCAAATGGTGTCGGTAACCCTTAAGTGTGTCACCCTACGGTTCGCGAATAATGCAAACATGATCGAGACCCCTCTCCAATCAATAATCAGTAGCGGGACCTGGAGATCCGTACTGACTTCCACACATTCAACGATGACTCTTGTGATCATGTGAACCTTTAACGTCGTAACTAAATCCCTTTGTCTCATGATATATTACATGCCCTAGATTCGATCATTGGTATCTCCATACCTAGTTTGATCTCGTTACCAACATGTACTCTTTTCTTATTCCGTGATATAACATTCTAGTGATCACATCACTTGCTTGTAAGCTATTCTCAATGTGATATCACCGAGAGGGCCTAGAGTATATCTATCCGTCATCGGGATGGACAAATCCCACTCTTTATCCATGAGCCTCTACATAACACTTTCGTAGCACTGAACCCACCTTTATAATCACCCTTTCATGATGTGACGTTTGATGTTATCAAGATACTATTCCAGTGTTAGTGATTGACATGATCTCGTGGTCTAAGGACTAGGATTACTTTGTATGATGTTATAGCAATATAAACACAATGACTTTGATCATAATGCTATTAACAAGCTAATGGTGTGAGGACTAGGATTACTTCGGATGAATGTTCATCGCATCATTCCACTAATGGTGTGACCTTGTTATTAACAACATACAATGTCCATGATCAGGAAACCTTGATCATCTTGTTAATTAACGAGCTAGTTTATAAGAGAGGCATAACTAGGAACTTTCCTTTTGTTTATTAAACACACATGTATTAACGTTTCCAAATTAATACAATTATAGCATGCAAAATAAACATTTATCATAAATAAGGAATAAGATAATAACCACTTTATTATTGCCTCTCGGGCATATTCCCTTCAGAGCCTTAACAAAGGCAATGTGCTCAGAGTCGTCTCCAGTAATGATCATGTCATGAACAAATAGAAGAAGAAGAGTTTTACCTCGAGGAGAAGTGTGGACAAACAAAGCAGGGTCATGGGCGCTGGGCGAGAAACTCGTAGAAGTGACCATGGAGGCAAAAGACTCAAACTAGGCGCAAGGGGCTTGCTTAAGGCTATAGAGAGAGCGCCGAAGACGGCAGACCATGCCGTCAGGGATAGAGTACCCAAGAGGTGACTTCATATAGACATCTCCACATAGCTCACCATTGAGGAAATCATTCTGCACATCAAGCTGAGACACAGACCGGTGGCAAACATAGGCCATGGCTAGAAGAGTGCGAACAGTGGTCATGTGAGCCATACGGGCGAAAGTCTCATCATAGTCGTGGCCCTGCTCCTGCTGAAAGACACGAGCCACAAGACACGCTTTATATCGCTCAAGAGAACCATCAGAGCGAGTCTTAACCTTATATACTCACTTGCATGTGATGGGACGAACGTGGGGAGGGAGAGAAACCAAATACCACGTGCCAATGCACTCAAGTGTAGCAATCTTCTCAGCCATCACAAGTTGCCACTCAGGGTGTGCAATAGCTCTCGATAAGAGGTCAGCTCAAGGACAACAGAGAAACCAAAGCGGTCAGGAGAATAGCGATCAGGTGGGGGACAAGGCCAAGCACAAAGATCATAACTTGGATGAGAGGAGGAAGATGGCACATCAGCGGTAGATGGCCCAGTAGTAGAATCATCTAGAGCCCGGGGATGGCGAGAATAGTAGAAAGGAAAATACTGATGAGGCGGAAACACCAGAGAAGGCGAATACATGGTGGATATCGGGGAGGAAGGTTGAGAATCAAGTGATGAGGGAGAAGCTGACAAAGGGGGATAAGGCGTAGAATCAGGAGCAATGGGACTCGGAGGGGTAGGAACTCGAGGAACAGGGGGAGGTAATCAGGGAAGGCGAGAAAAGAGGGGCGAAAGTCTCATCATAGTTGTGGCCCTGCTCCTACTGAAAGCCACGAGCCACAAGACGCGCTTTATATCGCTCAAGAGAACCATCAGAGCGAGTCTTAACCTTATATACCCACTTGCATGTGATGGGACGAACGTGGGGAGGGGGAGAAACCAAATACCACGTGCCAGTGCAATCAAGTGTAGCAATCTCCTCAGCCATCGCAAGTTGCCACTCGGGGTGTGCAATAGCATCTCAATAAGAGGTCAGCTCAAGGACAACAGAGAGACCAAAGCGGTCAGGAGAATAGCAATCAGGTGGGGGACGAGGCCAAGCACGAAGATCATAACTTGGCTGAGAGGAGGAAGATGGCACATCAGCGGTAGATGGCCCAGTAGTAGAATCATCTAGAGCCCCGGGATGGTGAGAATAGTAGAAAGGAAAAGATGGATGAGGCGGAAACACTAGAGAAGGCGAAGATATGGTGGATATCGGGGAGGAAGGTGGAGAATCAAGTGATGAGGGAGAAGCTGACAAAGGGGGATAAGGCATAGAATCAGGAGCAATGTGACTCGGAGGGGTAGGAACTCGAGGAACAGGGGGTATCAGGGAAGGCGAGAAAAGAGATGTCCTCCATAGAGAAACTCGAGGAAGATGGACGTGGATGGAATGGACGAGACTCATTGAAGGTCACATCCCGAGAAATGCGCATCCGGTGAGCAATAGGAGCCTAGCATTGATAACCCTTATGCTCATCACTGTAACCAAGAAAAACACACTCAACAAACTGAGCAGTGAGTTTTGTGCGTTCATGAGGAGCAAGAAGAACATAGCAAACACACCCAAACAACCGACGCACCGAATAATCATGAGAACAGTCAGAAAGGCGCTCCTGAGGAATATCACCATGTAAGGCAGTTGATGGTTGAATGTTGATGAGATATGCGGAGGTGGAGATAGCCTCAATATAGAAATGGGGCGGAAGAGAGGCGGCGATCATCAATGCACGCGCTGTCTCAAAAAGGTGATAATGTTTGTGTTCAGCGACGCCATTTTGGGCATGAGAACCAGGGCAAGAGAATTGAGCAAGAGTTACCTTCTCAACAAGGAAACCACGCAACATCTGGGAGATGTACTCACAAGCTGAATCAACACAAAAAACGCGAATAGGAGTGGAAAACTAGGCGTGAACCATGGCAGCACAATGCTTATAGATGGAGAGAACCTTGCTTCGAGAATTCATAAAGTAAAGCCAAGTGTAGCGAGAGAAGTCATCAATACAAATAACATAGTAGCAATGACCCCCTTCGAAGCAAAGGGAGCATGACCCCATACATCAGAATGAATTAAGTCAAAGGGGCGCTGAGACACTGACTCGCTAGTAGGATAAGGTAACTGAGTCTGCTTGCCAAGTCTACAACCCTGACACAGTAATGAGACATCTCCTGAAACATGCCCAGAAGACCTCGGTGAATTAAAGATGACAAATGAGAACCACATACATGACCGAGTCGATGATGCCATTGTTGAAAATATGTGGAAGAGGAAGCATCAAGAGCACGATAGCTGGTGGAAGTGGAGGGAACACGAAGCTAGTCGAGCTCCCAAAGACCCTGAGAACATGGCGCCGAGGGCCAGCCCCAACCAAAACCTTCGTGCGACGATCCTGGACAGAGCAAGAATCAACATCAAGAATGGCGTGACAACCAGAATCAGTAAGTTGAGCAGCGAAAAGAGATTCATGGTGAGACACGAAACATGAGAAACACCAGGAACAAAAAAATAAGAGTGGAAAGAGTGCCTCAACTAGCAACAGGAAGAGAAGTGCCATCAGTGGTTAGAACATGAACAAGGTGAGCCAGAAGCAGCTAGCAGACGCTTCAGCTGTCCAATATCCTGCTGAGTGAGGGAGACGGTGGTGGGCGTCGATGGAGGACCATGGGACCCAGACGAAGAGGCATGCTCACGCTCCATGTCACGCTGCTTCTTGAAATAGTTAGACTTAGGGTGGCCAAACTTCCGACAGTAGCCACAAAACTTACGAGAGCATGGGCGACCCATACCACCAGAAGGAGGGTGACCCCCACCACCATAAGGAGGTTGAACCCCACCACCAGTAGGAGTAGGTAGCAGCGGTGGTGTAGTAGTCGGCATAACAATCGACGAAACATGGGCTCGAGTAGCAGCAAGCATAGTGGGAACCCCAAGCAAGCCAGCACTGCGAAGGCGAGTCGACTCAGTACGAATCTCAGCAAGAACCTCCGAGAGGGGAACATGACCCCGAGCAAACAGGTAGCCCAACAGGCCTCAAAATCTATACGAAGTCGTGACAAGAACTCATGCATACGCTGGAACTCCAAGTCCGACCTCATGATCTGACAGCATGAGCAAGTACCAAAAATAGGAGTGTGGAGAGAGTCAAGCTGACGCTAGTATCAGAACTCTATGTGTAACTCATCAATGGTGGAGTCACCCTACTAGAGAGAATGCTCCTGAAGAAGAACAAAAAAATAGAGAGAATCACCAGAAGGCTGATACCGTTGACAAAGGGAAGTCCACATCTTGGCAACAGAACCAAGTCCCATAAACTCGGAGGCAAACTGAGGGAGAACACTAGAAATGAGCACAACTGCAGCACGAGCATCCTCATCACACCACTGAGTATAAGCAGTTAAATCATCACGATAGCTAGCAAGAGCATCTGAGTAGTGGGATACTTGCAGATCATAAGCCTCCATCCTAGCATCATCAGTAGTCTTGGCTACAGTCTTATCAGCCTCAGAAGCATTAGCAGCAAGAACCGGTGGAGTCTGCGGAATAGGAGCCACAGGAGCAACAGGGCACAACGGACAAGGGACCTCGCTAGAGAGAAGGTCCCATAAATGGAGGTCACGCATGTGGTCGAGCATAAAACCAACAAACTCAGCATAGTTAGTGCCATCAAATGTCACCAGATAGTACGGAACAGCCACATAACCTACAGATGAAGAAGACATGGCAGCACACTCTATCCACCTCTTCTTCTTCTTCTTCCTTTTTTAGATCTCACAACCAGCTACCAAAACTATCATCACATCAGAGGAAAAGCCACGAGCAAGATCCAGCTCCATGACCAAGAATCCCTCCACGTGACAGCAGAGGCTGAAGCCACACATGGGCGGCCAGATGGGGATGACCAGATCCAGGCGGAAGGCGGTTGGAATCGGGCCAAAATTGGCCGGAATTGGGTCAGAATTGCCCAGAATCTGGCAAGGCCGACTGGATTGAAGAAGATGTGAGTGAGGACCAACAAGAAGAGAGGAAAATAGAGTTGGATCTCAAGCTCGAGTAGCAGTGCATGCAAGGAGAGAGTAGCAGCGCACAAGCACACGGAGTGCAAACGAGAAGCAGCAGCAGTAGCCCTCCACAATGGAGGTGGTGGCAGATCAAGCACTAGCTGTAGTGTGCGAAATAATCCCTAAACTATGCTTTGATACCATGTTGTGAATATGCAACTTAGTATTCACAGGGGGCCAAAGGCCAATACATGTACAAGTGTGGAAAAGGCAGATATGCCAAAAGGCCCTTATACAATGGGCAAATACAAAGATAGACTATATACTCTAACAAACACCTCCATATCGAGCACAAACAACATCTGGGAGGTTGGATCGCCCTGTTTGAAACCCCGTACTTGCTAGATTTTCTCTCCTAGGGTGTCGTTAACCACCACCCTGACACCATGGAAAGCAGGATGGAGATCCACTTGAGAAACTGCTCGCTAAAACCCAGCTTCCTCGGAACTTCAAACAGGAAAGCCCATGAAATTGAATCAAAGACTTTGGAGATATCTAACTTGAGAAAAACCCCTTTCCTCCTGGCCCTGTTGATTTTTTGAGCCACTTGCCTTACTAAGACGAAGTTATCATGCAGGCACCTCCCGTTGACATGCATCTTCTAGAGTTTGGTGGGCATCTTGCCGCTCCAATGCGTGTCCATTTATGTGGATGATATGGTGTTGTTCATCAGGCCGATCGAGGAAGATTTGCTCGCGATTCAGGAGATCCTTCACATCTTTGCAGAAGCCTCGGGCCTATCGGTCAATTACCATAAATTGTCAGCCACTTTGATTAGAGGCGAGGAGGAGGATGGGTATTGGTCAGCTGAGTCCTAGGGTGCAGATTGCAAGCCTTCCCCATCACGTATCTCAGGCTGCAACTGGCCTTGAGGCCGCTAACGAAGGCGGAGTGGCAACTGGTCTTGGATAAGGCGATCGAGTTCACCCCAGCATGGCAGAAGGGGCTAATCGCTAGGGCTAACCTCCTCAGCCTGGTCAGGTTTGTGGTGGCAGCAAGATCTATTCATCAACTGCTAGTGGAGAGGCCCCAATTTGGCTGCTAGAGGAGCTGGAAAATTGGCAACGTGCGTTCTTTTGGGCAGGGAAAAAGGGCATCCATGGTGGCCAGTGCCTGGTGGCCTGGTAGTCAGTGTGCAAGCCTACCTGCTTTGGGGGGCTGGGGTGAAGAATCTGAGACTTCAGGGGATTGCACTTCGATCCATATGGGAGTGGTTTCGAAGGAAGGATCCCGTGAGACCTTGGGTGGGCCTGCCTGTGCTCAAGGATGTTGCTGTGGAGGATGTGTTCGAGGCCTTCTCGTGCCCAAAATTGGGAGATGGCAGATCACTAAAGTTTTGGTAGGACCGTTGGCTCAATGTCCGCTCAGTCAGTGAGATTGCGCCTAAGGTGGTAGAGGCGATAGGTACTCGGAGAAGAAATTGCAGGACCATAGCTCAAGCAGTTCCTGCCAACAAGTGGATGCTAGACGTGATTGGTGCCCTGGGGGCATAGGGACGTAGGCAGTGGGTCATGCTTTGGCTTGAGTTGGGGGAGGTCCAGCTGGTAGAGAGGCCGGATGAGTTTGGTTGGACTAGTTCGACCTCTGGAGTTTATTCCGCAAGGGACACGTATGAGATGTTATGCCAAGGAGGGGAGCACTCTAGCTTGGCTTCACCAATTTGGAAATCATTTTCTACTCCCAAGTGCAAGATCTTCTGATGGTTTGCCATTCGGTATAGGCTCTGGACATCGGATAGGAGGGATCGACATGGCCTGCAGGAGCATGCCTCGCCCTGCTTCATGTGCCTATAGGAGGAAGACACCATGGATCATATTCTGGTCCAATGTGTGTATGCCAGGACAGTTTGGTGGGACTGCTTGATGAGGACCGGAGTAGGTTGTCCCCAACCGCAATGGGACGCCACCCTGGAGGACTGGTGGCTAATGGCCACAGAGAGAGAGTTCGTAAGGAGGATAGAAAGACCTTCGATACCCTACTCATCCTCACAGCTTGGATGCTATGGAAGCAGAGGAACGCTAGGGTTTTCGGCAATCTGAGGGACCAATGTGATGCTGGCCAGCTGGTGATCCGAATTGGGGAGGAGTTAAGGCTTTGGCGTTTAGCTAGGTCGGGAGAGGAGTTGCAGCCATGTCGTGAGAGTAGGCCTCGAGCTCCAGGTGAGGGAGGGTGAGCGGGAGAGTTTGTGTGGTGTGTGTGAGTTCGTCTAGGAGCCTTGTTTGCAAGGTGTTGCCTTCTATTTAGTTCTCTCCTAGGCCTCGAGCTCCAGGTGAGGGAGGGTGAGCAGGAGAGTTTGTGTGGTGTGTGTGAGTTCGTCTAGGAGCTCTTGTATTTGTTGTTGCTGCCTTCTATAAAAGTTTGGTACGCCTTTGGCGTACCCTAAAAAAAGAATCAAAGAGTCTGAATGCCTGATCGTTGGAGGGAGTAAGCGAAATCAACCAAGGGACCTCTAGTTTCTAGATATAGAACGACCAATGATTGACCCAAAACGAGAATGAAAACAGGGCACCTACCAGATGGTAAACTCGCGATGAATTCCCGGCAATAAACACACACGAGACTAATAATCGGCGACATCGTCCATCTTCAATGGGGGCAGACTGTAGAGCAAGGAAAAACAAAATAAGATGAGGAATAGGATGAGAGGATCGGAGAGGAAGGGACATATCGATTGCGAGAGGGCTTTTATCAAAAATGCATGTCCAACTGAAACTGAACGCACTCACCTTGGTAGGTGAATAAAGAAACTGATCACATGAACTGAACATGGGTTGCTGAGGATGACGACCCTAGACCCAAACTAAAACAGACTGACATGGCAGGAAGCTAACTTGGCATACAACTAATCAGAAACCGATCAGAAATGATGTGGCATGATTGCATGTCAAGAGAAATAGGGTAGTTGGGCTCCTATTTAGTTATAGAAGATAAGGTGTCCAAGTTTTTCCATAATATTTTTTCTTTCTCCAAATTTAGAGCAAAAGAATTTTGTTTTTGCTTGCTGGAAGACGGGTTATTCTACCTATAACATGATCCTTTTAGCTTGATACTTGTCCAATCCAATGGGTTGTTTTTTCTGGAGAAGGGTAGAATACCTACATCTTAATGTTTAGTTGGTTTACGTATTGCTTTATTAAGAAACTTTATACTTCACGGTGATTAAATTCTTCCATTGGTGTATAACTCTAACTTGGTTTTTTGTGCTCCGTTAGGCCTCGTTGGTTTTCCTAAAAATGAAACCATATGTGGAATTGATCCACACATGGATTGGATTGATCCAGTCCCTAAACCCAATCCCCACTAACCCTAGACATTGATTGTTTAGTCATTCCCTACACCCAATCCCCACTAACCCCCATTAACCCCTCTTCAATAATCTCTTGTGCTTTCTTTGCTGCTCGTTTAATTCCTATCGGTGAGCTCACCACGTCGTCCTTCGCTCGCTCGTTCGATGCGCTCCTCCTAGAAATTGTTCCATGGATCATGTGGGGATAATTGTTTCCAAACTGATTTAGTGGAACACGACCAGGGTGGGTTTGGGCCAAAATCCCGGAGGGGGTTAAAAAGACAGGAAATAGATGGTCTAGAAAAATTTATAGCACCAGGTTGGGAAATGGAGATGGTGCTGCAATCCAGACCGATCCATGACTCCAAGGTATTAAATGAAGGAGGCATGAATAAGGTCATATACTTGGGTTCTTGAACCATGTGAAATGTCAGTTCTTGATCTGAAATGTCATTTGTTGGAGTATTATTTTGCTTATATTTATGGGGTGAAATTGAGCGAAAGATTGTCTGATTGCATCTCCTTTGTATGCATTAAGGTTAAAAAAGCCTATGTGAAATCACAGTGGTGGCATTTACTAAGAATATTACTGCAGTATCTCTCAAGAAATTTAACATCAGTAGTAGTACTAGAAATATGAGTATCAACTAAAGAATTTAAAGGTTTTTCCATCCTGTTTATGGTAATTGGACAGGTAGTTTGCTACCTAAACCGTTCAAACCAGTATCTCATCAATTTATGAGCCGGTGATCTAGACACCTGAGGAAGAAGTCTTTAGTAGTTGTGGACAAGAGATGAATACTTCAAGCAACATGTAAATATATAAGTTATGTCTGTTCTTTGATGACAGGTAATGCTATTATGAAATTCAATATGGTTCATGTAACCATTTTTCATTTTTTATAAATGGGGACTTAGCCCCGGCCTCTACATCGGTAGATGCATGCAACCTTTTATTACTTTATTTCAACGTCATCGTTTAAAATCGATTACATCATGGGTCACTTAGGGTTGAGACATGTATCAACCATCTAAATATAATATAGAACATGAAATGGCTCTGCATCCAAATATTAACCTATAATCAAAACACTAGTTGCACTGATTGTATAAATCCCGTGTCACCAATTCCAGCCGGTTGCACCAAGTATCCATGGCATCTCGCTTGTCCACAGGTTCTAGGATGGACCACATACTGATCCAGTGAGTAGTCTGTGAGATAACCTGCTTGAAGGAAGTATTTCTTGATTTGTTAAAAATATAATCATTGCGTATGTTCCATATGGTCCAAAGTAAATCACAAGCACCAACTCTGATATGTACTTTAATTAAATCACGAACACCCACTAATCAATTTCCTAATAAATTATAATACTAGTTGTAGATGTAATATTCAAGGGAATATATACAATACGCCATACCACTTTTGCGAGGGCACACTATATGAATAGATGTTGTATCTATTCATCTTGAGAACAAAAACACCACCGTTTGTTGCCTTGCCAATTTTTTTTGACCAAATTGTCTTTTGTGAGTAGCACTTTATGGTGCAAGAATCACATAAAAATCCTAATATTTAGTGGTACATTCATTTTCCAAATATTTATGCAAGTACTTTGTATGACTGTTAAAGTAATCAATGTATAGTGATTTGACTGAGAACGATCCATACTTTGTCAACTTCCAAAGAAAAGTGTCTTGCTGATATGTTAGAGTAATATCCATCAACCGGCTAACAAGATGAAGCCATCTTTCGCCTCTATGTACATGGCACATCTAAAGACAATATTTAAAAGGGTGTGTGCCATAACATTAGCCATGGTTACTTTCTTCCGTTGGACAATGTTATAGAGAGATGGTTAGTGTTTAGCTAATGGTGTACTGCCTAACCATGAATCTTCCCAAAAACATGTTTGCTCAGCATTCTCTATCTTGAATGAACCTCTCTCAAAAAAAATATCCTTAACTTTCATAAGACCTTTCGAAAAAGGAGAATATGTGGGCTTTGTCTTGACTTGAGACAATGGGCAGGAGTGGAGATATCTATTTTGGATTAATGCCATATTCCTTGTTATGTTAACAATTTATATAGCCATTTGCTAATCAAACATTAATTTTTGATGTCAAGTACCTCCACACCAAGACCCCCTTGGTCCTTGGGGAGACATATGATGTTCCATCGAGTTAGTCTATTGATGACTGGGTTCCTTCGTCCAACAACAGGGTTATTGCAGTACTTGCAGCAACAAATATTTATAAGAAAGTTTATCCCAAGGAAGCTTCGCAAATGGAAATAACACATCCCCGTAACCATGTTGTCACTGTGACCACATTCGCACCCACAATGGTGTTTGGGATAGTATACTCTATAGGTTGCTAGGATAACAATAACTGAGGGAGGTTTAAAGTAACTAATAACAAAGAAATGAATAAGGACAAAGTAAACCAAAACTGAAAGTAAACAAATGGGTTGTAGATATAGAATTGACTAGAGTAAAGGAGGTGTCCAGGCTTTCGGTCTCACTAGTACTAGAGGGGAAACTATGTAGCCATATATTGGAATTGCACAAGATACATATTTAGATAAATAAACGATCCCTAATGATTTCGGGTTGTCACACATGTGTACTACATAGAGCCTCACATCATTTTCACTCGCGCAAGTCAATAATCCACTCCATATGAAAGGATCACATGAACTCATATATCTCCTCCTTGTCACTAGAAGAGAGAGTAATATAATAGATCAAGCCACAAACTCTAGGGTTACATACTAGATCATATCTTACCCTAGAACCGAATCAATAACTCAAACATAGATGAATAATAACACAAAGGATAATCCATGGAGGTCATCATCATGTTCAATCTTACAAATACTAAATACAAGAAAGAGGGAGATGGAGGTGTTGATGGAGATATAGATGGTGATGAAGCTGGTGCTCGGTGCGTGGTGGTGGTGATGGTGATGGACTCCTTCTCCCCTTCTTATTGCTTGGCTGGTGTGGAGGTGTAGATGGAGATATAGATCTTGGAGATGTGGTGGCTATGGAGGCGGCATGACGGGAGGGCTCCTTCATGGATGTCTATGGAGAGGGGTGCCTTCTCCCTTGGCTCCTCACCTATTTATATAGGCCTAGTGGGTCTCTCCTAGCCCCTCCCATGTTGCCTATTACTTAAGGAAGTTCTAGGAACAAACGGGAACTAATTTTGCCAAGAAACACGTCCAGAAAGATCTTTTTGTACGTCTAGACCCACGGCACGGGCGGGCGGTATGACCGTACCGGCCTGCACTGCTTGTCGTTACGCTTGTAGATGCTTTTCGTAGTTTGGCCATCATTTCTTCATACGAACTCCAATTTGGGTGTTTTCGGCTTGTTGGATTTGTATGGAAGAGGGATACAACACCATGGCCTTGGATATTCATTTTTAGTTGATGGAAAAATCCAATTTTTCACCCCGCAAATGGCCAAGTCTGGTGTCTACAACTCCTCCATATTGTATCCTCTTAGCTCCCTTGCCTTCCTTTATCCATAATCCATGACAACACCTAAACACAAGTCAACGATAAGAAAAAGTAATAAAATCCCAATAAAACTAATAGTTGTGCAACACTCATATGAAAATGGATGAGAACTAGTAATCATGCATAATAGGCATAGGTGTAGCTAGATACAACACGAAATGAGTGACAATATGAATAATCTATGTGCTTCAATATGCATCATTTTTGCACCCATCAACATCCCCAAGCTAAATGTTGCTCGTCCTCGCGAAAGAGAGTTGATAAAAAATGCTATCATCTAGCTTACCAGACAAGATCGATGCCCTGTGATGAGTCCAAAATTGAAGCATATTTACTTTTTGATTTTGCATAATAGAGTAGGGATCTTTGTATTTCACCGCGTCTACGCACGCTATTTTCTTCTTGTTTCAATAGGATCCAAAATCATGGAGTCATATATGAACATATCAATTAGAGCTGTCATATTGTGTAATTATATAATATTTCTAAGTGATAAAACTCATTTTATGAATTTACCTTCACACCTGGAAGAATACTAAACAAGGAGGAGGCACCAGTACCGATAACGGCCACTGGTACAGGCAGAGCCCGTCCGTACCGTCCGGCCGTACCACGCGCCATCTTGACCACCTCATCAATACTTTCTCCTGGCGAAGATGGGAGAGAGATCCAACATTCACAGCCACCAGAAGCCACTAAAAACCACATCCGAGAGGGATCTGAAGGAGGAACTTGGCTAGGGTAAAATCCTAGCTGCTTCACGGATCATCGGAGGACAACTCCTCATCCCCTTCATCATCAAGCACTACATCTCCATTACTACCATTAACCCCATCTTTCATCTATTAGATCTTATTGTAATTCCAGATTCAATTGTGGTTTGCATTAGATCTACTCTCATACTTCGATCCATTCATTTGATTATGATGACGTTGTTGATTTCTTCCATGAGTGAGTAGTCCCTTTGTTCTTGGGGAGATGGAGAAACCCTAGCACCATTATGAACTTGTAATAAAGATGATCTATTCTTGTGTCCATATGACTTGCTTGTTTATGATATATTTATGATTTGTGTTTGATCACTCTCTTTAGATGGTATGTGTAGTCGGCTGCATATCATTTGCCTTCGGGACTAAAGGGAGGGAGAAATCATTTGGACGTGTCTTGGAAGCGTACCCGGAATGCCCCGGGATAGATTGGTGTCGGATCGTAACCTACATGGTCAAATGAGGATTAAAGAGGGACTCCCTAAGCTAATTACAATATCCACGGGGAAACCCTTAATTGCGGTGGTTTGTATGAGTGACTGCTCTTAGACATCGCAGTGGTTATTTAGAGGTGACCTCACTCTTGGCTTAACAAAGTGGCTTCCTACGAGCCTTGTAGTGAACATCTTATTATGGGGATTTCTCCACACATATCATGACACAATGAGTATGTTATCTTGATTACATATGACAATAATACTATGCTAGTGGTATATCCTACATCCCCGAGGACGTTTTAGCCCTATTGAGTTCAACCACGCTTTTATACAAACTTGTTACTTGTTTTGTTTTACTTATTTTAATTACTTTTCTGCATTCAACTATAAACCTTTCAAACACCCTTTACTTGAGATCAAAGACAGCTTATAAGTATACTTTGGTAGAGAGTAACGAGGGGCATAAATACCTTCACCAATAGCTCTTTGTGGGTTCGATATCTTTACTTCAAAACTAGCTACAATTGATTTGTGCACTTGCAGTCATCAAGCTATTTTATGGCACCGTTGCCGGGGAGCTAAGCAATTTTGGTCTTTGTTCTTAGTTACTTATTTTACTCATTGTTTCACTAAAGTTGTTTACTAGTTTCAGGTAAGCACCATGACTGTACTCAGAATGATTAATCAGCTCGATGCTACTAAATACCTCGGGAAGTTCAATAGATGACTCGTCAAAGAATTCCCGAGTGGGAGCGAATCATAATACGAGGTCAACCCTCATTTTATCGCTACTATGAAAGAGAAAACTTTTGCAGGAGATGATCCCGATGAGGATCCTTACAATCATTTAATGCATTTTACTGAGCTATGTTAGACCCTTAAATTGAGAGGTTATTCCGATGATGAATTAAAACTTACACTGTTTAGCCAATCTCTAACCAACACTGCTTTAGCTTGGTATAGAATTTGCCCTGCAGAGAAAATAGATACTTGGGAAAAACTCAAA
Organism: Avena eriantha; assembly: GCA_910589775.1. Taxonomy (NCBI): domain Eukaryota; kingdom Viridiplantae; phylum Streptophyta; class Magnoliopsida; order Poales; family Poaceae; genus Avena; species Avena eriantha. The sequence goes on along the minus strand of OU342741.1, from coordinate 197,393,745 downwards.
GGAGAATTTGTGTTTTGATTCTTTCCCAAGGTAAAATTTGCTAAAGTAAGAAGGGCAATTACAAACTTCAAGAACCGCCCAAGTGAAGGTTTGGTAAGAGCCTACAAAAGGTACAAGTATCTACTTCATAAATGTCCCCGTCATGATTTACCTGAATGGTACGTTTTGCATATTTTCTACGGAGGATTTAATCAAGAAATTACACATGAGCTCAACACAAATTCAGGAGGCTCCTTCATGGAGTTAACTATAATTAAAGCTTGGGAACTTTTAGCACAAATTCGCCATAATAGAGAAACATGGGTATTTGATTTAGGAGGCAAAGGAGGTATAGAAATTGAATATGATTGTCTCAATGCTTATAAAGACTCCGGTAAGGTAAAAGAAACTGTTAATGAACTACAAATTGATGATGATACTATTTTGCAAATCCTTTAGTCTTTTCCAGAACATATTGAAGCTCCTAAGAAAAACTGGCTTCATTATACTCCGCCACCCAAGCCAGTCGTAAAAGAAGATCCTATAATCATGGCCCCTGTCGAGACATTAAAGGAGGTATCCCCATATGTTGAGCGCTTTCCTTTCCCAAGGACGGTGAGAAAACATATGATGGCTCAGCAATTGGAGCATCAACACAAAGAGGAGGAATTATTTCTCAAGGAGCTGGAAGAAGAAACACAAAGAAGGAAAACTGAAGAAGAGTGTGTAGAAGAGGTAGAGGCATCAATAAAGGAAGATATCTTAACCTTGTTTGCACACTTCAATGTGATTGAGCTAGATACCGAAGCTTCGCAATTTGTTGAGGGCAAGGTAAAAGCTAAAGAAGTTGGTAAGCCTAACCTCCCACACACTTTTGGAGGAACTTACTTTTGTGGCCTTTGTGATATTGGTACAACTATTAATGTTATCCCTTTCAATTTTTATTTAAAAATTCAAAATGAACTATCTCCAACTGAATTGGAAGATACAGATATGACTATAATGCTTGCAGATAAAACACTCAGAGTCCCTATGGGAATAATTAGGATTGTTCCAATCTGTATTGGACCTTACAAATATCCCATTGATTTTGTGCTTATTGATATCCCTACTGATGTTTATTGCACCATCATTTTTGGAAGAACTTTTCTAAATACCGTAGGAGCAAACATAGATTGCAAGAAGCAAATTGTGTCTCTCAAGTTTGGTGAAGATAAAATGGATTTTCATTTCTCTAAATTTGACCATAAGCCGGCTATTGAAGAATTGGATGATGATGAGTACGAACGTGAGGAAGAAGGTAATATCGTAAATTTATCCTCAATAGTCATCGAGACTCTCGACAATGATTTAGCAAGAAGTTTAGTCAATATTAATAATATCCTTCAGGACATAGAAAAAGCTAAAATGGATGACTATCTTGACTCCACACCTGAGGTGGACATCGTGATTAATCAAAAATATGAAGAACCCATATGGAAAGGAGAGAAGGCTCTTCCTCCTCCAATCCTTAAAACTCTACCAAAGGAACTAAAATACAGGTTTCTTGATGAGGAAAATAAATTTCATGTTATTGTAAGTGTTAACCTTACAGAGAAAGAGGAGGAAAACTTAATGAAGGTTCTCCGCATGCATCAAAATGCTCTTGGGTATTCGATGAGCGACTTGAAGGGGATTAGTCCCTCAATAGCCAAACATAGAATATTCATGGAAGAAGGAGCTCAGCCGGTCATGGACTTTTAGCGATGTCTTAAACCTCACATGAAAGATGAGGTAAGAAAGGAAATAATACATTTGTTGGATGTAGCCGTCATCTTTCATGTAGAGGAGAGTGAATGGGTAAGTCATGTTCATTGTGTCCCTAAGAAAGGTGGGTTTATGGCTCTGGAAAATGAACATAATGAAATGGTACCTACTAGAAGTTTTGTTGGACACATGATGTGCATTGACTATAGCAAACTTAATAAGGAAACTCGGAAAGACAATTACCCTTTACCGTTTATAGATCAAACTTTAGAAACGCTTGCCATGCATTCTCCTTTTTGTTACTTAGGCGGCTATTCCGGTTTTCCCAAATTGTTGTTCACCCCAATGATCAACTTAAAACTAATTTTATTTTTCCTTATGGCCTTTATGTTTATTGTTGTATGCCTTTTGGTCTTTGCAATGCTCCCGCTACTTTTCAAAGATGTATGACTGCTATATTTGCCGATTATGTTGAGTATTCATGGAAGACTTCTCTGTTTATGGAACTTCCTTTAATCATTGTCTCCATAATCTTCATAAAGTTTTGTAGAGATGTGAAGACAATAACTTAGTCTTGAACTGTGAGAAATACCATTTTATGGTTCAGGAAGGCATAGTGCTTGGTCACAAAGTCTCAGGTAAGGGCATAGAAGTAGATAAAGCAAAGATTGAAGCAATAGAAAGGTTACACCCTCCTCGAGATATAAAAGGTATAAGAAGCTTCTTAGGTCATGTAGGATTTTATAGAAGATTCATTAGAATTTTTTCGAAAACTGCTAGACCATTAACTAACCTTCTTCAAAAGGATGTCTATTTTAATTTTGATGAAAAGTGTCTTACTTATTTCAACATATTAAAACAAGCCCTCCATGAAGCTCCCATTATAAAACCACCTAATTGGAAGAAACCTTTTGAGCTATTTTGCGAAGCTAGTCATGAAGCTGTAGGAGAAACTATTTGTCAGTATGATGGTGATGATCTTAATATCATTCATCATGCTAGTCCCATCCTAAACAGGGCCCAAAAGAATTACCCTCTAGCAGAAAAAGAATTCTTCGAAGTGGTTTTCTCCTGTGATAAGTTTAGTTCTTATATCATGGACTCTAAAGTAAGAGTACACACTCATCATGTTGGCTTAAAAGAAATCCTAGAAAGGACTGATGTTAAGACAAGAATGATCCGTTGGACTTTAATTCTACAAGAATTTGATTTACAGATTTTACAAAGAAAGGAAGAGATGGAGGAAACAATCATGGACACTCAAGAAGTTGCTCATCCTAAGGAGGTGTCATCCGTGTATATACCTGTGGGAACAACACTACCAAAAAGGAAGTTCTCTACTTATTCTTGCAATGGTTTTGGTGATTTTATACGACCAACTTTATTTGAAGATATGAAGAAAAAGATACTCAAATGAGTTCATATTCCCTCAATGATCATGGCTTAGGGAATCCTGAACACATCTTTGTCCTGGATAATTTTCTGCTATTTCTTTTTGCATATTTGATTTCCTCTCGTTTTTCTGAGTCCATTGCCGGTCTAACAAGATTGGTATGGGCGGCGGTACGGCCGGATCTGCCCGTACCAATGGTCGTTAAGCCCACTGATGCTTTGATTTCATTTTCGCATAATTGGTACGACCGTACTGTACAGGCAGAACCCCCCGTATGGCTGGTCGTTATCTATTCTATGACCGTCTTCTAATTTTCGTTTGTGTTTTTGATTAAACAAAAAAATGGAGCCGTAAAGTCGGTACGGACAGGCAGTACGGGCGGAACCCGCCCGTACTGCTTAGTCGATTGACTAATTACGGACTATGTCCCGTGTTGCTTTTGGGAATGACCCAGTACGGGCGCGCCATACAGGCGTCCGCCCATACCAACTGGTCGTTACGATCACAATTTCCTTCTTTTGCACCTATTTGTTTCCATATTTGTTAGGTTCTTGGGCGACCCTTTTCCTCTCAGTGAGAATTCTACCCTGCTTCTAACCCTTTATAAGTCTTACATAAAGGCTCTATCCTTGTATTCACAGCACAAATCTTCCCCACAATTACTTCTTCCTTGTGAGATCTTTGGAACCATGTCCTTCACATGGGGTAACCTTCAAGAGAAGGAAGATCCCTATGGATCATCCTCGAGGGTTATAGGAGAAGACAAAGTTGTTGTTTTAGAAGAGAAGGAATTAGAAATAAGAGGATGGATTCAAGCTGATGGAAACAATAAAGGATGGGCTTAAGGTATTCAACCTTGGCATTCAAAAACAAGGTGACTTTGATGAGGTTCAACTTGATCTAGAAGGAGATGGGGAACTCTTCTTGAAGAAAGTGAAGAAACAAGGGGAAGAGATCCAAGCCTCCCTGGACAACCTTGACCGCCACATTAAGAAGATCGAGGTAAAATCTCCAGGATCTTCTAAACATATTAAACTATTGCGTCATTACCTAGACCAGATGGATCTGAAGATAATGAAACGACTAGAAGCGAATCTCAACATCAGCCTTTGATCCATCAACACCCAGAAGAAAACAATAGAGATGTACAAGGATCTTGTTGAGCAGTTGGAGAAAGTTAACGAGCAACGCAGGATCCATATATTGGTGTTGGAGACATCAAACAAGATGCTCCGTGCAAGTCTTCGTGATTCCAGAGTTTCTCCCTCTGCAAACTAGAAGGGCATGCCACGGTACCAAATAATCGCAAGGGATTCTTTGATCCACCCAGAGTGATTACAAGCTTGGGGGGATATGTGAGAACCTTGTAATCTATCTTATAGATGTTTAATTTTCTATACGCATGGTTAGGCTTAAAATTCCAAATTTGCATTAGTTGCATCAACTTCGAGCTCCCTTTGTTCAAGAGAAGATTTATATCCGTTGAGTTATGAGACTTTATGATAATTGAAGTTGTGTTTTATTCATTGTTATTATATTAGATGATTGAACTAGGTTGAGTGGTATTATACTTGTACAGCTGTCATAATTTTAGGGACTTCCACACCAACAAAAGTATTGCTTAAGTTATGAGAAGAAGAATTCTGGTAGCATATTATAATTAAGGGTTTTTGAAAGCCATTGAAGTAGTGAGCATGATCAAATAGCTATGTTGAAAGAAGAAAATAAAAGGGATCAAGTACAAATATAGACATACAATTATCAAAAGAAAAGAAGAGATCGGCTATCAAAAGAATCAAACATAGAAAAAAAGGGGAGAGAAAATGATCATGAATCCTCATTACTAAACTTAGATCTCTATATCATTAAACTCTGTGATTATATGATATGTTGAATCACTAGAATCTTCCTATCATTTCATTAAAACTAGAAAAGGTGTGGAAGCCTCTAAGTTATGTGATGTGTAAGGGTATAGTAATACCCCCGAAGTATCTCTACATCTGATGTTGTATTCCTGTTTCAATTTCTACCTCATTTATTGTAACTAATCATGTCCCAAGAACATGATGATCCTGTCCATAAGCCACCATCTTGCTCAGGGACAAGCAAGAGCCTAGATTGGGGGAGTTGATGAGTCCAAAATTGAAGCATATTTTACTTTTGATTTTGCATAAATAGAGTAGGGATCTTTATATTTCACCGTGTCTATGCGCGCTATTTTGTTCTTGTTTCAACAGGATCCAAAATCATGGAACCATATATGGACATATAAATTAGAGTTGTCATATTGTGTAATTATATGATATTTCTAAGTGATAAAAGTCATTTTATGAATTTACCTTTGCACCTCGAAGAATACCAAACAAGGAGGAGGCACCAGTACCAATAACGACCACTGGTACGGGCGGAGCCTGCTCATACCATCCGCCCGTACCAGGCGCCATTGTGACCGCCTCGTCAAATACTTTCTCCTAGCGAAGACGGGAGAGATATCCGACATTCACAGCCACTAGAAACCACGAAAAACCACATCCAAGAGGGATCTGAAGCGGGAACTTGGCTAGGGTAAAATCCTAGCTGCTTCATGGATCATCGGAGGACAACGCATCATACCCTTCATCATCAATCGCTACATCTCCATTACTACCATTACCCCCATCTTTCATCTATTAGATCTTGTTGTAATTCCATATTCAATTGTGGTTTGCATTAGATCTACTCCCGTACTTCTACCCATTCATTTGATTATGTTGATGTTGTTGATTGCTTCCATGAGTGAGTGGTCCCTTTGTTCTTGGGAGATGGAGAAACCCTAGCACCATTATGAACTTGTAATAAAGATGATATATTCTTATGTCCATATGACTTGCTTGTCTATGATATAATTATGATTTGTGTTTGATCTCTCTCTTTATATGGTATGTGTAGTCGGCCGCACATCATTTTCCTTCAGGACTAAAGAGAGGGAGAAATCCTTTGGACGTGTCTTGGAAGCATACCTAGAATGCCCTGTGACAGATTGGCGTCGGCTCGTAACCTACACGGTCAAAGGAGGATTAAAGAGGGACTCCCTAAGCTAATTACGATATCCACGGGGAAACCCTTAATTGCGGTGGTTTGTATGGGTGACTGCTCTCAGACATCGCAGTGGTTATTTAGAGGTGACCTCACTCTTGGCTCAACAAAGTGGCTTTCTACGAGCCTTGTAGTGAACATCTTATTATGGGGCTCTCTCCACACATATCATGACACAAGGAGTATGTTATCTTGATTACATATAACAATAATACTATGCTATTGGTATATCCTACATCCCCGAGGACGTTTTTGAAGGGAATATGCCCGAGAGGCAATAATAAAGTGGTTATTATCTTATTCCATGTTTATGATAAATGTTTATTTTGCATGCTATAATTGTATTAATTGGAAACATTAATACATGTGTGTTTAATAAACAAAATAAAAGTTCCTAGTAATTCCTCTCATATAAACTAGCTCGTTGATTAACAAGATGATCAAGGTTTCCTGGTCATGGACATTGGATGTTGTTAATAACGAGGTCACATCATTTGTGAAATGATGTGATGAACATTCATCCGAAGTATAGCATTACGATCAAAGTCATTATGTTTATATTTCTATAACATCATACGAAGTAATCTTAGTCCTTAGAATATGAGATCATGTTAATTGCTAACACCGGAAGAGTATCTTGATAACATCAAACGTCACACCATAATAGGGTGACTATAAAGGTGGGTTCAGTGCTATGAAGGTGTTATGTTGAGGCTCATGGATCAAGAGTGGGATTTGTCCATCCTGATGACGGATAGATATACTCTGGGCCCTCTCGGCGATATCACATTGAAATAGCTTGCAAGCAAGTGATGTGATCACTAGAATGTTATATCACGGGAACGAGAAAAGAGTGCATGTCGATAACAAGATCAAACTAGGTATTTGGATACCGATGATTGAATCTCGGACATGTAATATATCACGAGACAAAGGGATTTAGTTATAACGTTAAAGGTTCACACGATCACAAGAGTCATCGTTGAATGCGTGGGAGTCAGTACGGATCTCCAGGTCCCACTGTTGATTATTGATCGAAGATGGGCCTCGATCATGTCTGCATTATTCACGAACCGTAGGGTGACACACTTAAGGGATACTGACACCATTTGGAGCAAATATGTTTCAGATAGAGATTTAAGAAAGCGCTGGAATTATTTCAATAGACACCGAAACTGTTTTGGGTGAAATTGCTGAAACTGGTTCTGCATGTAATATTGAAATGTTGCAGGGGGTTTTATGTGAATGTTTGTTAATTAAAGTAATTAACAAAATTCTGAATAAAAAATAATAAAAGAGTTTTATTAAATGAGAGAGCATTAAATTTGGAGAAATTTAATGCATTTAAAGTGGAGACTTTAAAAGAGAATGTGAAGGGGCACTTTAATGTGGAGGGGTTACCACCACATGAATGGGGGAGGTGAGGAGTCACCCCCATGGGGCGCCGGCCATGTGGAGGGGTACCCCCTCCTCCTATAAAAGGCCTCCCTCACACCCCTTCTTCCTCACACCTCCTCGTGAAGGATCTCTCTCCCCCTCTAGTATTTTCCCCATGGTCTCGGATTAGCAAGATACATGTTCCCGGTGGCTTTATCTGGAAAGGAGTTGCTGCTTCCGCTGCTTTTCTGGAGCGGGGGATGGAGGTTGTCGGGGTACCGGACGTGTGTGCGATCACGGATGCACCGCTGCTTTGCGGTGCTGGACTTGGTGGTGCTAGACTTGGTGGTGCTAGACTTGCTGGAGCTGGATCCGATGGACGTGCTGGAGCCGGACCTGCTGGACTTCATCACGATCTTGATATCAGCAAGTGTACGACTACATCATCCACGAGTTCCAACTTGTTAACAAAGCTTTGTTGTCTTCGAGGGTAAGTTCTCTATGGATGTATATCCACCCGTTGCTTATATCTAGTAGATAGATCTTGGCGTATAGTACCCATCGTAGGAATCTTTTTGTTTTCTATGCTGCAAACCCAACAGTGGTATCAGAGCCAGATCTATGAGTAGGTGCTTTGCATGGGTAGTACACATATGTTTATATGTGGGCGATGATGATCATGTTATTGCATCTTCTATGTATTTTGGATATTGGTGGCATAGTGGGATGAAGCGGCCCGGACCAACCTTACATGTCATCATACATGAGACCGGTTCCATGACTGACATGCAACTTGTTTTGCATAAGTGGCCGGCGGGTGTCTGTCTCTCCTGCTATAGTCAATATCTGATTTACAACGAGTTGCTAATAACTTGGTTATCCTCGTTGTGGTTCCATGTTCGTACGTAAGACCGATTCTATCTCCGAAAACCCTAAGCCACATAAAACTTGCAATGGATAAATTAGAGGCGTCTAGTTTAGATCGTTGCTGGGCTAGTGTCATTATATGGTAATGTTGTAACTAGATGTATGATAGATACTCTTACAACACACTTAACGTGTAATTTCCATAGACCTTTGCCTTACACACAAAGGAATGATAGAGATCATACCACGATGCAAATGATAGAGATCAAATGCATGGACCATATCATCTCACATTACACATATGATGTTTGCATCTTATATTGCTAGTTTGGCATTTTTGGTAGCATTGTAAGATGATCCCTCATTTAGATATCAAGATAAAATGTGTTCTTCCTTGAGTATGCACTGTTCTATGGATCGTGTTTCGAGACATCACGTGATGATCGGGTGTACTCGACTCCGTGCTTTCATACAACGGGTGTAAGACAGTTTTACACACGCGAATACTAAGGTTCTTACTTGTCGAGCCTAGCATGTACACACGTGGCCTCAGAACACGGGCCGAAAGGTTAAGCATGAGTCATATAGTTGATATGATGCCCATATAGATGCTCGCCTTTGAAGCTACACCGACTCACGTGATGATCGGACTTGGTGTAGTGGATTTGGTTCATGTAATCACCAAAAAGGCACGAGGGATGTCATTTTGGAGTGGGAGTTCATTTCTAATTTGGATTAGCCGAACTCAATTTGTCATAAACTAAATCGAAGTGATTTTGCATAATTTGTTGTAGTCATTGGCGTCTGTTCACTACCTTATGCTTAGTTTTAATTGAGATAATAGAACTATAGAATTCTGGATATTTACTTTACGAACTGGTATCGTATTGTTTTGAATATCAATTTAAAGTTTATAAGTCCTATTGCAAACTTTCAGCAAACTCTATTTACTCCATGAAGTTTTATAAGTAGTATTCAATCAAGAGTAAGAATTCCAATGTTAGTATCTAAAGTATCATGTTTGCCTCCATGCTAATTGATATTCAAAAGTTGTTTTAATATCAAGATTATATAGGAGCTGAAAATTGTGTAGAAACCATCATGTGTGAAAGATATTGTGATATCTAAAACAATGTTTTTGGTTGCATTATGATAGAGTATAATTTAGCAAAATACATGTTCTCATATTGTATGAGAATTTGTGAAGGATGGAGATGCTAGGCATCCGGATCTCCCAAAAATGTTTTTGGGAACTAACATTATACTCGTGATTCTTCCTTATAGGTTATAGTAGCTTGATCATGAAAGTTGTCATAATAAGGATGAATAGAAGATGTAAGTAAAATGTTTACTACACTAATAGATTACTAAAGAATGGATTTTTGAAAGAACACCAAACATTTGATGATGGTGATCCACTTCAAAGCGCAAGTCCAAAGGTATTAGTATTTGACTATATACACTTTGTACTGTGTGTCATGTGAATGACACCACTATTGATGTTGATAGATTCTTTTAAAACAAAAGGAATTGTTGAAAGAGAATCTATAAAATATTTGGAAGAAAAGAAAAGTTGGAGATGTCCAGCTTAGGTATATAAAAGATATACATGTTATGGCTGTATTATTTGCTTGTTAAACAATGTGGTTCTTAGGTATTGGATACCGGTATTGGATACCTAATTCGTTGGTATGAAGTGTCATACAGGACAATGCAATTCATGAACTACAATGGCCTAAGTAACTGGCAAAAGAATAAGTGATGATGTTCATCGAAAACAAATAAAGTGTTATTGTCTTTTTCGTTGTTGTCAAACCTAGACTTCAAGATTTGTTTTAATAATTGTTATTTTGTTCCGGTATTATGAGAACAATGGTTGTTCAAATAATTACCGTATTCCATAAAGGATGGATGAACTTTTACAAGTCTAGTGGGAGAAATCACATCCATAAACACTATTGCTAAAATGTCGCAAGACAAATGATTGAAATGTCACTTATGAAGTGAAATCGCTGTTTAAATTATATTGGAAAGAAAACATGAAGAAACTCCATGTTGATGGATTTTTGAAGTCTTTGATTTTGATCAATTGATGCTTTTGAAACTTTCCTCGAGATAATTGAAACTCCGTTCATAGGCCAAAGAGGAACAGATGACTAGCTTATTGGAAATTGTAAATGCTGGTGTGCATAGTCCATTATGTGTAGCCGTATGCGATGTATCTTTTTGCTTCATATGCTTTCTCCAGAAATTTGAGTGAATATATTCATATATTTACTTAATAAGGAAGAAGTATGAAATATTTGAAAATTGTTCAAAGACTTTCAAGATGAAGTGGAAAATCATTGTAACAAGAAAATAAAGACTTTATGATTCGATCATAAAGGAAGCTATTTGAGTTACATGTTTAGCAAAACACCTAAGATTTCAGGAATTGTTCCATGAATTTGCATTTCCCGATAAACCATTGGAGTATGGTATGTTCGAGAGATCAAATCAAACCTTGTTTAACATGGTAAGATCAAAGGTGTCATTTATAAAACTACCATTATGTTTTAAGGATTAAAGCTTTAGAGAATACCGCTTTTACACTGAAAAGAGCACCATCGTGATCTGTTGAAATGACACCATATGAGTTATGGTTTGGGATAAAACCCGAATTGTCTTTTCTTAAATTTTGGTATGCTATGCATAAGTAAAATGTTTACAACCAAAGTTGGATAAGCACGTCTTTGTAGGTTATCCCAAAGAATTTCTTGGGAATTTCTGCATAACACCGAGGACAAAAGAGTTTGTCGCTTGGAACGTCAAGTTTCTTGAGAAGGAATTTTTCGTGAAAAGTTAAGTGGGAGGAAAATAGAACTTTGATAAGGTTGTTGAACCTTAGCTATATGTGCTAAGTAGCACAGTGCCGGAAAGTGTCCCGGTGGCGGCCACAATGCTCATGGCTCCCATGATTACAAAGGGTGTGATCTTGGAGATTAGAGTTCCTATTGAACCATGTGGGTCGGTAAGAATCAAATAGTAAGATTTGAAACCGAAGTCGTTATTGTTTTGACAATGATCAACCGACTACATGACAAGAAGCGATGATGGGCCCTGACTCCATAAAATGACTAGAAGTCATAGAATATGTGATAGTATCCATACACGAGAAATCAAGTTTCTGAACTTGGAAGACCCTCCGGAAAGGCGTGAAGCCTATCGGTCATGTTTGGATCTATAAAGAAATAGACATGGATGTTTAACATCTATGAAATAGTCGACATGTTGGAAAGAAGTTTACAACAATGTTCAAGGAGTTGACTATGACAAGATTTGATCTTTCATAGCGATATTTAGTCTTGATGGATTAATGTAGAAACCACTACATATAATTTGGTATATGGTAGTTGAATAAACAAAACAAGGTTCTTCTAATAGAATGGTTGATACGTCCAAAACGTATCTACTTTCCCGAACACTTTTGCTATTGTTTCTCTTCTAAACTTGTGTGATTTGGATGCAACTAACACAGACTGACGCTGTTTTCAGCAGAATTGCCTTGGTGTCTAATTTTTGTGTAGAAAATCAACTATCAGGAAAAATCCTGGAAAATATGCCAAAAATCCTATTTCACGAGAAGACTCTCGGAGCCAGAATACGAGACGGAGGATGGCTGGGCCCAGGCCACACCACCTGCCGCGCGAGCTAGCCCAGGCCACGCCAGGGGGTGGTCTGGCCGCCCCAGACACCCCCTTAGTCTCGCTCTTCGCCTATAAGAAGCCTTCTGACCTAAAAACTCCGAGGGGTTCGACGTTTTTCCAGAAGGAGTTCTGCTCCGCCGCCACCACCAGATTCCACGAAACAGCACCAGAAACTCCGTTCTGGCACCCTGCCGGGACGGGGAATTGGAGGAGATCATCGCCATCATCATCACCATCGCTGCTCCATCGACCATCCATGTTTCCCCCATCTATGAGTGAGTAATCCCCCGCTGTAGGCTATGGCGATGGTAGGAATTGGATGAGATCGTTCATGTAATGGCATCAGATTGTTAGGGCATGGTGCCTAGTATCTTCTATTAGTGCTTTATGACTTTGTTGCGACTTGTTATGCTTAATGCTTGTCACTAGGGCCCGAGTGCCATGATTTCAGATCTAAACATGTTATTGATTCATTATGATAGTATTGTTTTTGGTCTTACCTGCAAGTTGTATACACATGTTGTTGTCCGGAACCAATGGCCCCGAAGTGACAGAAATCGGGATAACCGGAGAGAATGGCTTTAATGTGAGGATCACATGTGTTCATGGAGTTTTAATGCTTTGCTCCAGTGCTCTATTAAAAGGAGCACCTTAATTGCCAGTAGTTCCTTTGAGGCCCCGCTGGAAACGGGCTGGCAGGACAAAAGATGTTGTGCAAGTTCCCATTGTGAGCACGTATGACTATATATGGAACACATGCCTAGGATTATCTAGTACTTGGATGCTTTATCTTATTTATCTGCAATTTCCCTATGTTCTGACTGCCATGTGAATTGTCTTGTCCATGCAATGCCCATCCATCCATCCCTATGCCTACCGCACTCGAATCCTACTGTTTACTGCTATTGTTACTGTTGTCTTTACTTTACTACTGCTGCTACTTTACTATTCCTACTGCAAAACTATTGCTACTGATAAACTGTTGTGAGCAAGATTGTTTCTAGGTGCAGCTGAATTGACAACTCAGTTGTTAAGGCTTATAAATATTCTTTGGCTCCCCTTGTGTCGAATCAATAAATTGGGTTTCACTTCCCTCGAAAATACTGTGATACACCCCATATACCTGTGGGTCATCAAGACTATTTTCTAGCACCGTTGCCGGGGAGCATAGCTTTATTTATCAAGTTCACTAGGATTCATTATTGTTCGCTGCCATCCATCCATCATGGCAAGTCTCGTGATGGCAAGGTTCCTATTTTAGCATCCACTACAAGAAGAGGTACTGTTCTGAACACCTCTGTTGCTCTTGATTCACCACCTGTTATGAGTAAGCTCGTTACACCACCACACACACATGCTATGCATACTGCTACTATTGCTGAATCTGAAACTTCTGATACTTATGATGCTGCTTCTACTGTGCTTGATAAGAGTGGTTCATTAGGTCCTTTCCTAGATGCTACAATTGCTAGAACTATAGCTGGAAATACTGAAACTCCTAATGAAGACACTACTACACCTGTTAGTTCACCTGAGTCTAGTGAGAGTTATGATATTGAAAACAGTTATGTTGAGATGACCGATGAATTTATTAAAGAATGTAAAAACACCCATGATAGGAGCGCCGCTAAGAGTCTCCTTGAGAGGCATACTATTAGACCCAAATTGTCTCCTATTGCTAAATTTGTTGCTTCTCCCATAAACATTAAAGATAAAGATTATGATTTCTTTCTCGATCTATCTTACATAGCTATTGTTGAGAAAGAACCTTTTTGTGGGACTAAGAATGAAAGTGCGGTAGCACATATGAATGAACTTTCTACCATGAGTGGCTTGTTTTCTGATGATATTAAGATGTGTACTTACTTTGTTGCTAAGATTTTCCCTTTTTCGCTAAAAGGAGAAGCTAAAGCTTGGTTTAGTAATCTACCTCCTGGATCTATTGATAGCCCTGATTGCTTGATTAGTACTTTCTTGCAAAAATATTTTCCTCCTAGTGCTAGACATGCTATTTTACAGGAACTTTTTGATTTTAAATAGGGAGAAAAAGAGATATTGCCTGAATCATGGGCAAGGTTTTGTGCTTTGATTCATGCACAGGCTAGAAGTCCATTACCTAAGAATGAGCTTCTTGATATATTTTATAATGGACTAACTGAAGAATCTAGGACATACCTAGACAGTTGTGCTGATTCTGTTTTCAGGAATAGGACTCCCAAGGAAGCTGAGGAATTAATGGCTAAAATAAGCAAGAACTACGAGGATTGGAATCCTCCTGAACCAGCTATACCTAAAGTAATTATACCTGCACCAACTATTCCTGTGCATATTCCAACATCAAAGAAGAGGGGAGTTATTGAATTAAATGATTAGGTGATGAAGGAAGCTAAGAAATGTCTTAAGGAGAAGGGAATTAAAGCTGCAAATGTCAAGAATTTACCTCCTATAGAAGAATTATGTAAGCCTATCCCCTACTCATCCACTATTGAGGTACACTCTCTCCAACACTTTGATGAAGGTGATATCCCTTACTCTAAACCTCCTGGTCAATGCTTAGAAGAATTCGATATTTTTATTGTTAAGCAAGATAATTTTAATAAAAGGGTGCAAAATCATCTAATGGAAAACTCTAGAGCTATTGTTGAGTTAAAAGATATTGTGGAAAGGACCTCTAATGATGTTAAAATGATCGTTAAACACTTTTAAATGGTTCAAACTCATATAGATCAACTCATTAAAGTGCAAAAAGACTTGCTAGTTTACGCTGCTAAAGAGAAACATGCTTATGAAATTAGAACTAGAAGTGGTGTTGCTACCCAGGATCCTCTATACCCTGAGGGGCATCCCAAAAGAATTGAGTAGGATTCTCAACAAGCTGGAAATAGTTGTTCTACTCGTAAGAAAAGGAGAAAGAAACATAAAACTATTGTAGAACCCTCTGAACCTGCTATAGATCCTAATAGTATATTTGTCTCTGATGCTGAAACTGAAAGTGGTAATTAAAAAAATGAAGCTCCAAATGAAGAAAAAGTTGAAGAAGAACCTGAAAAGCACACTAAGAATACTAAATACACTAAAGAAGATTTTATTGCTAAGAAACATGGTAGTGAAAGAGAACCTTGGGTCCAAAAACCTATGCCTTTCCCTGATAAGAAACACAAGTCAAAGGAAGATCAACACTATAGTAAGTTTTGTGAGTGGATGAAACCTTTATTCCTGCAAATTCCTTTGACTGGTGCTATTAAATTTCCTCCTTACTCAAAGTATACGAAGGATATTGTCTCGAATAAAAGGAAGATCCCTAATGAATAAATTTCTACTTTGCTTGCTAATTATTCCTTTAATTGTAAGGTTCCAAAGACACTTGGAGACCCAGGGATTCCAACTATCCCTTGTTCTATTAAGAATAGTTATGTTAGAACTGCTTTGTGCGATTTGGGAGCTGGAGTTAGTGTTATGCCTTTCTCTCTCTATAAGAGGCTTCAACTAGAAAATTTAATACCAACTGATATATCTTTGCAAATGGTTGATAAATCTACCACTATTCCTGTTGGCATATGTGAGGATGTACCTGTTCAAGTGGCTCATAATTTCTTGATATTAACTGATTTTGTTGTGCTTGAAATGCCTGAAGATGATAATATGTCTATTATTCTTGGGAGACCTTTTCTTAATACTGCAGGGGCTGTTATTAATTGTAATCAAGGAAAGGTGACCTTTAATGTTAATGACAAGGAACATACTGTCTATTTCCCCAAGAAGATTGAAAGGACTTATGGTTTGAATTCAATTGAACATGTTGAGGGCATTCAAGTTGGAGAAATATATTGTCCCATACCAAGAGAAAAATTTGAAACTATTATGATTGGGACCATTGCTATCAAGGTTGAGGTAACATAATCATTAGTGGAATAGAAAGTTTTGTCTCATCTGAAATTGTTTTGGTAACAAGACCTGATCAACCTTGTTAACAAAAGGATTTCATTGAACAAAACAATGTTTTCACTGTGATTATGTCCGTTTACTTTTATTCTATCCATTTTAGTTTTTGCTTTCGTTTAGTTTTCTTTGTTGTTAGTTGCTTGCATGTTAGAGTGTCTTAGAACTTCTATAGTTCTAGCCTTGCTTTGTCATTGCATCATTTCCAAAAAAATCTGTCTGTTAGAAAATCATTCATCTATGCCTGAAAATTGTCCAAAAATAAAGTGTCTCGAAAAGTTCCAGAAAATTCATATTAAATTTTTATGTGAAAAAAGGGGCAGAGGAGTGCCTGGAAGGTACCAGGGGGACCCACCAGGCAGGCACACCACCTGGTGGCGCGGCCTGCCCTGGGTGGCGCCATGCCATGGTGTGGGCCACCCCTGGCCCTCCACTCACTCTCTCACTTGCCACTTTCTTCTCTCTCCCAAGTAGGCTCCAGTTCATTGCTCAAAATCGCGTTCTTGCTGTGCTTGCTCTCGATTTTTTTGATCTCCTTGCTCAGCCCATCTTTGTTGCTGAAATTTGGAGCATTTATTCTCCGGTATGTGACTCCTCCGCTTGTCCAAGTAGATTTGTGTTTAGTGGATTATATCTTGAGTATTTTGCTGCTATAGGTGATAGGTTATGAGAGCTTGTAAGCTTGATTGATGCTTAGAGATATAGTTTTGATCCATGTTTAGGCCTCTTACAAGTCCCTATGAGTAGTGCCCCCCATTATATTCACTTTGCAATCACTTGTTTAATAGGTGTTTAAATTTCAGAATATCAAGCATGAACAACCATACCTTTGGAGAGATATTTGAGAGGGATGCACCTAGGAGGTCGAGGCCCTCAAGATCAACCTCTCAGTTTAGGCCATCATACAACGAAGAACTCATTGCACCTCGCATTGGTAATGAAGGAGATGATGGGGATGCTCACCCATCCACTTTTCCTTGTTTTACTTTCTTACAAGCTGCAGGGATTCTTGATGATTTCTTGCTACTGATTCAGAGGGTTGGTTTGACCTCATATATGCAAGATGAGAGTGAGCAATACGCTATGCTCACCAAAACCTTTGTTGAGAGCTTCGTGTTCACTAACACGCCCTATCAGTCAACTGTCTCTTTCAAAATATATAATCTTCCCTTTACCATGTCATTGGAAAGATTTTGCAGTGTTGTAGGTGTAAGCATGACAGGGACCATGAAGAAAATTCAAGGGCGACCCACTGATTTGCTGGAGCTTTACTGAGGGGTGACTAATGATGATGACCGCATGGCGCAGTGCGGAAAGATAAGAAACATCCAACTCCCTGCTCTTAGATACTTTGCATATTATCTTGCTACTAGCATTCTTGGTATGGAGAATACGAGTAATATCTCCAACTATCATTTAGCCTTCCTTGCTGCTGTGCTTAACAATGATACTCGGTACAACCTTAGCTCGCTTATTCCTCGTCGCCTAGCTGCTAGGGGGCCTATCTATGGGGGCATCATTGCCTCACGTATGTTCAATGCATTAGGGCTTTCAGTGGACCCCAATGATACTGTATTGGCACCACAAAGGCTTGACCTTGTTGCTATGAAAACTCATCATTTTATCACTGCTGATTCTGATTTGGACGGTCTAGTATATAGGATGCTATTTACTAATGGGGATGAGAGGGAGATCCATTTACTGTAGTCTACTTTGTTTAGTGTTCACAGGAGACCATGGTCGCGCTCTAAGGAGGAGGTGGACGAGCAGCTCCACTTGCTGGGTTTCCACGAGCAGCACCAGGAGGATGTGCCCTCCTATGATTACTTTACGCAGTACGGAGGGACGTACTCGAGCTCGCACCAGGACGAGGGTACCTCCTCGTCATACCACAGTGACACTTCATCCTGGCCAGCTTGGGATTCACACCCACTTAGGCCAAAAGCCTAAGCTTGGGGGGAGGTACGCCGACATCGCACTCATCTCCTTATCATGTTGTGTCGGTACTTTGTGTATTCATGTTTTGTTCTCCTTTTAGTTTTCGTTCTTTCTTTTCTTTCGCTTTCTAAAACACAAAAGGACCAAAAATATTTCTGTTGTTTCTCTTTGGTTTGCTTCTTTTTCTTTTTTCCTTGGTTTATTTTTCCCTTTTTGCTTTGTTTGAACTATTCGAAAAACCCAAAAAGATTTTGCTTTGCTTGTTCTTCCCTTTTGGTTCTTCTTTTAAAAATCGAAAACACCAAAAATATTTGTTGTTCTTCTTTGGTTTTGTGAGTTTGTTGCAGGGTTTATCAGTCCTTAGTGGGATTTTGTTTCATATTATTATTCAAGCCACACAAGTGAAGAGCAATAATGAGGATTAATGACCACTTGGGGTGTGGTAAGAGGCTGGTAACGAACTCTACTTGTTTTCATTTTTGTACATATACAAATCATTGTGGGCATGTTTAGTCTATTCATGTAGGGTGTATGTTATTTATGGATGCTTAGTAGTTCTTGATTTCATATGATTAGTTCTAGCTTGCTAATAGTTTGTAGCGTGTCTTATGAATGTTTGCTTGCATTACTTTATTTATAACTTGGTATGACACCGTGGTATCCTCCTCTGGATGTTTCATTTGAATTGACTTGGCACATGCTCATGCATGCATATGACTAAAATAATCAGTTAAGCCTCGATGAATTATTTTGCCTTGAGGGTCCTGAATCACTTGCATGCCATGATTAGTCCTGTTTTGTTGCAAGCATGATTATGACAGCTATTGCTCTCTCGTTTGTCACTCCCTTACTATTGCTAGCCTTCACTTTCACTGAGTATGTTTTACTCATGTTTCCAACTCCCTAAAACCAAATATTGCCAAAGTGTCCACCATACCTACCTATTAGCATCATTTGCTATCTCCGCGCATATCCAATACGCCTTGTTTTCTTCCGAAAAAAATGTTTGCTTGTTATGAGAAAGTTAGTTAGTACATCTCTCACAAACTTGATGGCACACTTTATTTTCATGCACTTAATAAACCTGAACCATTGCGTCCTTCTTTGTTGCGTATATGCTTGCGCTTTATAAGTTGAGTTAGCAGAACCATGTATCATAGGGAACGCTTTCAGCATTGCACTGGTACTTAGTACCTCGTTGATATCATGTTCTTTTGCTCATGGATCCCGGCGGTGTGAAATAAAAGTGGAACTTGTAAGATCATGGAGTTTGTATATGTGTTAGGGAAACGCCTAGGCCGCTAGCCTAAGCCATGCCTAATCATGGTGGAAACTTGCACCATAACTATAATGAGCATTCTATGAAGCATCCTCAATAAAAATCTATGCACATAGTAAATAAAAAGATCGCTGAGATGCTCATTGTCTGCTTGCCTTGTCATTTTGATTATGGGATAGCTCCTGTGTCAAGTGCAAGGAGTACCCCATTGGCGGTTCTCTATGATACGTATATACTTACAATGACAAGAGCTTACTTGTGACTGAAGTTGAGTAGCATGAGGATCGGTCTTCGTAAGTAAGGGGCATGAGACTTCGATTTATGACTTGTCAAGCATATCCTCTTAGTTGTGTCACTTTAACCTTAATCACCTTCAAGATGCTTATGATAGGGGCAATGAGAGCTCAAAGCTAACAAGTACCATACTTTCAGCACTTGGAAGCCTTTCAAAATATTCAAAACCTTTTTCATTTCTTTGTTGAGTCTCCACTTATTCTATGAGCACCTTCTTGAGAGCATAGTTGTCATTCTTATTGTAATGTGCTTGTCTCAAAACTGGATTATTTGTGTTATGACTTTGATGCTTGTATCTTTGATATCTTTACTTCTAGTCTTCACCTGAACTTCAGAGGTGCCTTGGCATTCATCAAAGGCAAGCGAGATACCACTCTATCATACCTTGTTATGAGCATTGCAATGTTGCTTATGTTTATGTTTCTTGCTACTTATTATTTTTAAGTTGGAATCTCTTCATAGCTTGCAATGCCTATTAAGTAAACTTAGTTGCATAATCTTTATTATGAATTATCTAAGTAGTTGATCACATGCTGAGAATGTATACATCATATGAAGCAAATGTGTTCGTGAAAGTTCTTTTATCGCACTCAGTTTTCAACTGAATTGCTTGAGGACAAGCAATAAGCTAAGCTTGGGGGGAGTTGATACGTCCAAAATGTATCTACTTTACCGAACACTTTTGCTATTGTTTCTCTTCTAAACTTGTGTGATTTGGATGCAACTAACACGGACTGATGCTGTTTTTAGCAGAATTGTCTTGGTGTCTAGTTTTTGTGCAGAAAATCAACTATAAGGAAAAATTCCGGAAAATATGCCAAAAATCATATTTCACCAGAAGACTCCCGGAGCCAGAATACGAGACGGAGGAGGGCTGGGCCTAGGCCACACCACCTGGCCGCGCGGGCTAGCCCAGGCCGCGCCAGGGGGTGGTATGGCCGCCCCAGACACCCCCTCGGTCTCCCTCTTCGCCTATAAGAAGCCTTCTGACCTAAAAACTCCGGGGGGGGGGTCGACATTTTGCTAGAAGGAGTTCCGCTCTGCCGCCACCACCAGATTCCACGAAACAGCACCAGAAACTCCGTTCTGGCACCCTGCTGGGACAGAGAATTGGAGGAGATCATCGCCATCATCATCACCATCGCTTCTCCATCAACCATCCATGTTTCCCCCATCTATGAGTGAGTAATCTCTCGCTGTAGGCTATGGGGATGGTAGGGATTGGATGAGATCGTTCATGTAATGGCATCATATTGTTAGGGCATGGTGCCTAGTATCTTCTATTAGTGCTTTATGACTTTGTTGCGACTTGTTATGCTTAATGCTTGTCACTAGGGCCCAAGTGCCATGATTTCAGATCTGAACATGTTATTGATTCATTATGATAGTATTGTTTTTGGTCTTACCTGCAAGTTGTATACACACGTTGTTGTCTGGAACCAATGGCCCCGAAGTGACAGAAATCGGGACAACCGGAGGGAATGGCTTTGATGTGAGGATCACATATGTTCACGGAGTGTTAATGCTTTGCTCCGGTGCTCTATTAAAAGGAGCACCTTAATTGCCAGTAGTTTCCTTGAGGCCCCACTTCAAACGGGCTGGCAGGACAAAAGATGTTGTGCAAGTTCTCATTGCGAGTACGTATGACTATATATGGAACAGATGCCTCGGATTATCTAGTACTTGGATGCTTTATCTTATTTATCTGCAATTTCCCTATGTTCTGATTGCCATGTGAATTGTCTTGTCCATGCAATGTCCATCCATCCATCCCTATGACTACCGCACTCAAATCCTACTGTTTACTGCTATTGTTACTGTTGTCTTTACTTTACTACTACTGCTACTTTACTATTCCTACTACAAAACTGTTGCTACTGATAAACTGTCGTGAGCAAGATTGTTTCCAGGTGCAGCTGAATTGACAACTCAGTTGTTAAGGCTTATAAATATTCTTTGGCTCCCCTTGTATTGAATTAGTAAATTGGGTTTCACTTCCCTCGAAAATATTACGATACACCCCCTATACTTGTGGGTCATCAATGGTTACCTAGGACGTGTACATGACACAGTCCGAAGGGTTTTGTTAATTCAAAGGGTGCTAAAAGGGCATGGAAACTTCAATAGTTGAAGTCAGCATAGCGGAGTTGGAATCTTCACCATGATGAAAATGTTAAAGGAGTTTAATTTCATCGGAGATGATGAAGATGCTTGCATTTGCAAGAAATTAAGTGGGAGCGATGAGAAAAATTTCCAATACATTATGCAGAGTACATATTGTTGATTGGAAATGATGTATCTTTTATTGACACAAGTTAAGAATTTCATTAAAATAAGATTTTCGATGAAAGACTTTGGCAAAGCCGGAATATTTGGCATCAATATCTATATGGATAGATTGAGGCGCTAATATGGTTGTGCCAGACATACATATATGATATATTGAAAGGGTTCAATATGGAAACAACAAGAAAGGTTCTTGCTGCATGGAAAGGATTGTATCAAGATTCAAGTGTTTCAACACTTGGTGAGTAAAATCATATGAAGATTTTGATCAATTATACTGTGATATGTATATATCCAGAATGTATTATGCTCTAAATGTTATGAGCACATACCAGAATGATTCATAAGATGATCATTGGACGATAGTAAAGATATTCTTATGAGCTTTGGAAGAACTAAGAATATATCATCTATAAGTGACAAATAGTTAAAAGGTAGTTCATTGTAAAGTGTTACATTGATACTAGTTTTGTCACAAGATACAAATTAATTTTTTTTCTCAATTTAGACTATGGGTGGCACAATGTAATGGAAAGGATGTTGTTGGGGATATACTTTCCGGGTATCGTCATAGTTCCTCACTGACCAAGGTGGCCCACTTCGGGTTAGAGCTTTGCTTCATGGGCGGCCCAGTCAAGGAGAAGAGACGGAGTCCAGTCCGGCTACGGGAAGGCCCAGAAGACTTACCGACATAGGCCCATAGTGTTACTTGTAGTTCAAGATGTACTCTGTAACTGACTCTTAGTCGTAGCCGGACAGATCTCTCCTGTAAACCCTAGGCCCGATATCTATATAAGCAGTCCTAGGGAGAGCCTTTAGGGCACCCTCAATAGTCTACAATCTCAACTCGCATAGGCGAACCCTTGTAACCCATATTCCCGCTCTGCCATATTACTGGATTGATAGTAGGAGTAGGATCCATCCAAAGCCGGCGGATTCGAACCTGGGTAAACTTGTGTGCTCACCGTCTCGGAACACCGTACGTCTCACACCCCTCTCTTCCGCATGCCTCGAGGACCCCCTCATGGCGTACTTGTCATCAATCCGACGATAGTTGGCGCTCACCGTGGGGCTAGTTGGCGCTCACCCTGGCGAGAATCGAAAGACCGCAAGGACGATGATAAGAAGAAATGTCGAGAGGAGGACCGCCAAAGAATGCCACCTCCTAGACACGCAAGCCGTCCGGATGACGGGCGAAGGAACGACGGACACCGTGCCGAGACAAGCCGGCAGGGGGTTCGTCACAATGAAGACCCTCCCCAGAACCAGAATAATGACGCTCCGGACGGAGGCGGGCGATCAGCCGGAAATAGCCCAGCTGCTCCACCTTCTCCGCCAAGTAGCCATCACAACGACTCCCAAGGAGGCCAAGGAGTGCGTCGTGGTGGAGGAGGTGGTGGCAGAAGCCGATCTCCGGCTCCAAGGCACAACCACAGCCGACACTCGGGATGATCTTTATCCCCGAATGATGCAAGGCACAGGATCAACTCCAATATAGAGGTGCGGCGCTACGAAAATGATGATATATACGTGGGACCAAAGTGCTTCGGACCACGTATAAGAGCTACAAGATTCCTGGAAAGATTTGCTATCTCACAACATATCCAAGCCTACGACGGCATTGCTCGGCCAGATACCTAGCTACAGGATTTCTTCCAAGCTTGCTACATCGCCAAGGGCGGAAACAGCCTGGTAGCAACCTGATATCTCCCACTCATGTTGCGGAAGACGGCACGATCATGGCTCAATGAACTTCCGGAGAACACCATCCACAACTGGTATGACATGCAAAGTGCGTTCTTTCGGAATTTCGAAGGCACATACCGGAGGCCCTGTACGGTGGGAGACCTACAGCGTTGTACCCAGAAAGCCGGAGAAACTTGCCGGGATTACCTCAGATGATGCATCAACACCAAGAATTCCTGTGAAGGAGTAAATGACCAAACTATGATTGAAGCTTTCATTCCAGGTCTCCCAATTGGTTTACTACATCATCGCTTGAAGTGTGACAAAGTCACTGATCTGGGAGAGATGGTAGAAACAACGAGAAAGTATGCAGATGCTGACGATGACGCAGAGGGACTACTCAACACCCTGGCTGTGCCACAGTCGGAAAAACAACCAAAGCAACAAGCTTAGAAGCGCAAGAATACCTCGAAAGAAAAACCCAATGTGGAAACGGCAGTGGTTACTACTACTTTTGGGTCTAGAGGACGAGGGGGACATGGCGGAGGCTGCGGACGCGGTCGTGGGACTTTGAGAGTTCAAGGTAGAGGAGACCAGCAACCAGGCAAAACCTACTCTTGGGCCGACATTGCCAATAACCCATGTGTGCATCACTTAGACGCCAATGGGGGCTCGTCCCACACAAACGTCGAGTATCGTTTCAACGACGACATTAAGAGAGATGATACCGCTAGCTAAGCTAAGCGGAAGAAGGGAAAGAAGAATCCTCAAAAGGATAAAGAGACCAAGGAAGATTCCGACATGGAGGAAGCCGATGCTTCAAATCCCAAGCCGGAAGGGAACAAAAAATTTCCGACCAAGAAAGACACTTACGTCACCTTCCTCGGATCTCAACCAGGAAAGGTCAAGAAAGCAGTTCTACATGAGCTCAATGCAACAGTTCCGGCTGTCCCTCAATTCTTCGACTAGTCGGAGGTGGCAATCACGTTTGACCGTGCTGATCATCCACCTAAGCTTCACAGGCGAGGAAAAGATGCCTTAATCGTCAATCCACTTATTGACGGTTATGGTTTCTCCAAGACTCTCATGGATGGTGGCAGCAGTATTAATATTCTGTATGTTGAAACGCTACGCCGGATGAAGATCTCGGAGACCCAGCTGAACCATAGCTCTGTGATCTTTCACGGAGTTGTCCCAGGAAGACAAGCTAATTCCCTAGGAGAAATCACTTTGGATGTTACCTTTGGAACTCCAAAGAACTATTGGACGGAGGCACTTTCCTTCGAAGTGGTCGCGTTCAAGAGCATGTACCACGCTATATTCGGACGTCCGGCTTACTCGGCTTTTATGGCTTGTCCATGTTACATTTACAATATGATGAAAATTCCAGGTCCCAACGGCGTGATCACTATCAGGGGAGACCCGAAGAAAGCGCGAGAGTGCGAGGATGGAAATGCCACCTTTGCTGAAGTCGTGCTGCACGCCCAGGAGTACCAGGAGATCAAGAAGAGCATAGATCCGTCCGAGATGCCCACAACGAAGAAGGAGGTGACAAAGCTGAGTCTGGAGTTCAAGGCATCAGAAGAGATGAAGAAGACGTTGTTGAAGGATGATGACCCCTCCAAGGTGACCCAGATAGGCGTAGGCCTAGATAGCGCATAGGAAAGCACGCTCGTCAAGTTCCTCAAAGCAAATCAAGATATCTTCGCATGGCAGCCATCTGACATGACCGGAGTACCTAGGGAACTTGCCGAGCACTCTTTAAATGTAAACCCGAACGCTAAACCCGTCAAACAGTCCCTACGACATTTCGGCGATGAAAAGCATAAGGCAACAGCTAAGGAACTAGCCGGATTCATAGAAGAGGTCATCCACACTGAGTGGTTGGCCAATCCTGTAATGGTCCCTAAAAAGGACACCACTGATTTAAGGATGTGTGTTGATTATACTGCCTTGAACAAGGCTTTTCCAAAAGATCCGTTCGCTCTGCCTAGGATTGATCAAGTTATCGATTCTACAGCAGGCTCGGAACTCCTCTGTTTTCTCGACGCATATTCCGGTTATCACCAAATTCGGATGAAGGAATCTGACAAAGTTAAAACTTCATTCATAACCCCCTTCAGAACCTTCTGTTTTGTTACGATGCCTTTTGGGCTAAAGAACGCAGGAGCTACGTACCAACGCACAATGTAGTGTTGCCTCCACGATCAAATCGGACGCAACGTACATGCATATGTGGATGATATTGCGGTAATGTCCAGAAAAAGGAAATGCTAATTTCTGACTTGGAGGAAACGTTTGCCAATCTACGAAAATACAACATAATGCTTAATCCGAAGAAGTGTTTCTTTGGAATTCCAGCCGAAACATTGTTAGGTTTCATCGTGTCTCAAAGAGGCATAGAGGTGAACCGAGAAAAAATCAAGGCTATACTCAATATTTCCAGGCCAACTCACCTGAAGGACATACAAAGACTAACTGGTTGCATCACTGCAGTCAGTCGGTTTGTAAGCCGGCTTGGTGAAAGAGCCGCACCATTATACAAACTCCTGAAAAAGACCAAGGATTTTGTGTGGACCGACGAAGCTGAAGCTGCATTACAAGACCTTAAGAAAGTACTCTCATCTGCTCTTATCCTTGTTGCACCGGAACCATAGGAACCGATGTTGCTTTATCTTGCTGCGACAAACAAAGTCATCAGTATTGTCATGGTAGTGGAGAGACCGGAGGAAAATCAGGAACACTTGGTGCAGCGTCCGACTTATTTTGTCAGCGAGGTCCTAACAGAATCAAAATTGCGGTATCTGCACTATCAAAAGCTAGCTTACGGTGTGTTCTTAGCATCTCGTAAGTTACAACATTATTTTCAGGAGCATCCAATTACCGTGGTGCGCACATCTCCCATGAGAGATATAATCAACAAAAGTGACGCCACAGGACGCGTCACCAAATGGGGCATAGAGCTCTCAGCTTTCGATATTGAGTACAAACCTCGGACAACAATCAAATCCCAAATCCTTGCCGACTTTGTTGCTGATTGGACAGAGACGGAGGAGAATATGACCCTCCCTGAGTCAGAATATTGGACCCTATATTTTGATGGGTCTAAGGCTCGTGGGGGCTCAAGGGCTGGCGTGGTGCTCAAATCACCCCAAGGAGATAAACTTTTATATGTGTTGCAGATCCACTTTACAACGACAAATAATATTGCCGAGTATGAAGCACTATTGCATGGAATCCGGATTGCTAAGGATATCGGCATCCGACGTTTGATGTGTTACGGAGATTCGGATCTTGTGGCTCAGCAAGTATCGGTGTAATGCAAATAAACACATGTCAGCGTATAAAGCTGTCGTGGACGATCTATCTAAATCGTTCGAAGGGTTTGAGGTTCAACACATCCCTCGAGCAGAAAATGAGGAAGCAGATGCACTATCTCGAATAGGCTCTGCACGGAAAGAGGTCCCGGATGGCGCTTTTTTAGAGCACCTCAAAGTTCCCTCAATAAAGGGAGTGGACGAGGAATATCTGACCAAATCCGATTCAACTTTGATAGCAGTTCTGGCTGTAATTCCCAGCTAGACTCAACCCTACCTTGACTATTTGGTAGATGGCAAATTACCCGAAGACGAGGTTCTGAGCCGATAGATTATCCGACGAGCAAAATCTTATACTATAGTTAGTGGTGAGCTCTATAAGCGGAGTGTGTCTGGGGTTTTTCAGCGCTGCGTATCTCCGGAAGGAGGAGTGGAAATCTTAAGAGAAATCCACGAAGGCGAGTGTGGTCACCACGCTGCAGCCAAATCTTTAGTGGAAAAAGCTTTCAGACACGGTTTTTTCTGGCTTACAGCCAAGGCAGATGTCGAACGGCTGGTCAAGACGTGTAAGGGCTACCAAAAGTACGCCAAACAAGCTCATGTTCTGGCTGATCAGTTGTGAACAATACCTATAACATGGCCTTTTGCGGTCTAGGGGCTTGATATGGTAGGACCGTTTAAGCAGGCTCCAAGTGGATTTACTCACCTCTTAGTGATGGTGGATAAGTTCACCAAATGGATTGAGGCTAAATCCGTCACTAGTTGTGATGGAGCAACATCCAAAAGATTTGTTGAGGATGTTATAATCTGGTATGGTTATCTGCACAGTATTATCACGGACAACGGGAGTAATTTTTCTATGGGAGAATTAGCCGAATTCTGCAATGAACAAAATATCCGGCTTGACATTGCGTTAGTCGCACATCCACAGGCTAATGGACAAGTCAAAAGAGCAAATGGTTTAATCCTACAAGGCCTAAAACCGAGACTCGAAGCACCACTACGACATGCTGTGGGGGCTTGGGCAGAGGAATTACCCTCTGTAATATGGAGTTTACGAACAACTCCGAACAGGTCAACCGGATACACACCTTTCTTCTTGGTCTATGGCGCTGAAGCGGTTCTTCCTAGTGATTTAATTCACACTTCTCCTAGAGTGGCTGCATATATCGAAGAGGATGCCGAGATTTCTCGACAAAATGATCTCGACCTAGTCGAAGAAGTTCGCGTCGTTGCTGAAATGAGATCAACAGCCTATCAGCAGAAGTTACGCAAGTATCATAGCCAAAGAGTCAGAAACCAGTCTTTCAACAAGGGCGATTTGGTTCTCCGGCTTGTGCAACAAAGAAAGCACAAACTTTCCCCAGTATGGTAAGGGCCCTTTTTAGTTAGTCGAGTATTGCACAATGGTTCGTACTACTTAACTGATATGAGGCCAGTCAAAGAAAGACCTACTACTAAGAAGATAAAGAGGGCTGGAGGCAGTACAAATCCGGATGAGTTAGACAGACCGTGGAATATTTCTCTGCTACGTCCCTTTTATTCTTAGTTTATCCTTCTTTGTAATCATATATGTGTACATGTTTTGTGAGAAATAAAAGTTTTGGTTGCCTCAAGTTTTTTTGAGAAGTTTTTGCCATCTTATTTTCGAATGATCATGTCACAGTCGAAAATCCCATAATACTTGAAAGTACTTTATGCTCATGTTTGTTCTGGTTTAGATTTCCGATTCTAAAAATGCTACCTTCGGGTATAACTCTAAATTTCATAGTCTATACTTTGGTTATTTGTCTGATTGCCGGATGCGGGTATTTTCCGAGTAGTGAATTGTTGGTACTAGAAGCCGCTTTGTTTCTGAGTTTAAATTGGTTTAGCAATTGAGCTCCGTTGCTCGACAAAGTTTCTGTGCAGAAGGTTTAGCCGGATCACGAAAGGGACGAGGCGGAAAGCCAGATAAACGATAAGTATAGGCAAAAAAGTATAAGTGCTTATGCAAACATTTCAGGCACACAAAAAGTTAAAGCCAAAAGTGTTGAATAGATTAAAACTTAGCACTAGCCAAAAGTATCATGCTACATATTTACATATCCGTAATGTTTTTCAGAATAACACATTTGTTTTCTAGTGATCTATGATGCAGGAGAAGAGGTAGGCGCTGCCGGCCCGCTGGATGCATCGGCCTCGGTTTGATAACGTTCCGAGATGTTTAGATCCGATATGGTATGTTCATCGTCGGAAACATCAGCTGCTTCTACCGGAGGCGGAGGCGGTGTGTCCACGCGGGTGAAGAAGGGAGTGTCGTAGCTGGTTAAGTCAGCTACGTGACATCCATATCCGGCGCAGGAATCCATAATGGCCTTGATGTCTTGCTCCTGTCCGTCTTCATCCACAATAGAATACCCTCTGGTCACTTGCCATATCTCCATGCTTCCATGGTGGCTCATGACCATGGTGAGAGTGTTCTACGCCGCGGATCGTGCGTAGGACATGTTCCAGTCCTAGACAAGTTGCAGCATCTCCTTTGCCTTCTCCCGCACCTGAAAGTCGGACATGCTATGCATGTCTAGAACCTTGAGAGCTTCGCCAATATCCTCAATGGATTGGCGAAAGTCATGAAGCAGATCACCGACTTGGGTAAGCCGGTGGGTGCGAGGCTCGACAGAGGTGGAGTCCGTCAAGTTCAGAGGACCTATACACATAACACAAAATGGTTAAGAAAATCTGACATCGCAAGAGTCGAAGAATATAGACAATTTAGAGAGATGGAACATACCGAAGATGACATCGTCAACTTTGGTCTTCTCTTCTCGAAGACTCTAAAGTTCAGCCCAGAGCGCCTCGGAAAGATCCTTCTCTCTGCAAAGCTCATTGTTGAGATCCGAGATTTTCTGATCTTGAGCCGCAATCTTACGATCACGTTCATCAGTGGCCATGGAGGTGGATTCGAGAATTTGAGCGATGCTCTTCTCATGATCTGCTTTGAGCTTATCCAGCTCTTGGCGAAGTTCTTTATTCTCCACCACCAGGGTTTTGAGGTTCTCGTCCTCTTCAATCATAGCACATGACTGTTTTACCAGTGCTGTAAGACAAAAGAACAATAGTTCAGAAAAAATATTCGACTATGAAAATACAGGACAAGGCTTGAGTCTCAGAATGTTTACCTTCGGCCTCATCCTTGGAAAACTTTAGCTCGGCATTTTCAAGTCGGAGAGCCTTGATCTCTCTCCGCTTGTTGCAGATATTCTTCAACAAATCCTGGTTATATGAATTAACTTTCTGTAAGTCAGAATACCCAGAGTCAGAAGTCTACTGAAGACTCGGGCTAATATTGTTACTAATATCAGCACGAGCCTTAGGGGCTACACTACTTCATTCTTTGGCATCCTAAGGAAGCATACACCCGAATCGTATATCCTACTTCATGCTTGGGGGCTAGAGGATATGATATAAAGTACAATAAAGAAAACGTGAGTTGGAATTCCGACTTACATGATGTTCATGTGTGAGCTTGCTTAGGCACATGTTTAACTCGGTGGTAACCTTCTCGGCGAGGGTGAGTAGAATAACCGGAGGTGGTGGAAGCACACCAGCTCTAAGTCCCTCGTCGCAAAGGCGGACTTGTTCAAGAAGGTCGGAGTACTTGACGTCCTCCGCTTCTTGTGCGTCTTCTTTGACAGAGAGATTTCGGCTCTCTAGACATTGTCGGGCCAGAAGCTGGATTTCTTCCGCAGATTTCTGGGACATGCCAAATTTGGCAAGCCCCGAATTGTTAAGGAGGTTTTTGGCGAAGGTCTCTGCCGAGGGATCATTACCCGAAGAGGGTTCACCCTTATCTAAACCTGAGCCACCCATGGTGGCGTCAGTTTGTGACTCAAGGGTCGCTGGCCCCGTTGAAGGAGCCGGATCTTCTACGACAACCAGCGATGGAGTGATCACCGGTGTTGCAGAAGGTTGTGGGGCAGGAGTCGGAGGAGCCGCGGCAGGAGAAGCCATAGTCAGCTTCGTCTGCCGCAGGGGTTTCGAAGAAGTTCCCTTCCCCTTGCCCTTGACGAGCTGTTTAGCTCTGAGAATGTGATAAAGTAGAAAACATTACATCTCGGAAGAAAAATGAGTAAAGTACAAAGGCGGAAGTTGTGTTGAAAGTTACCTCTTCACGACTGGCACTTCCTTTGTGCTGACAGCCACTGTCAGAGCTTTGCGCTTCCTAGGCACAACGTCCGATAGTGGGACCAGTTCCTCCTCCTGAGAAAACTCCGGAGGATACCCCTCGATAGGAGCCAGCTCCGACTCGAGGAGGTCGTCAAGCTGAAAAGAAGAAAATATCTCAGTATTGCAAAATAACTTAAAAGGTGAAACACATAAAAGGGTTTATTGCTAAAGCTTACCGGAACTACAGGGTCTTCTGCTGTGTGCATATCCAGAGACACTTCCAGAATCTTTCTCTCAATCCGCTCCTTAATCAGCCATTTAATCTGGCTTATTAGTCCTGTGGCTTCAGGGCATTGGGGCTGATGCGGAGGGAGTCTTGTTTTGACGCCGTGATGGAATGCATCAGTCGGTCGCCGTGGTACTGGAGAGGCTGGATCCGGCGTGACACCCAGCACTGGACTAAGTCGGACCCTTTCAGGCCCTTGTGCTTCATCAGGTATTCGATCCGCCTCTTGGCGAGGATCAGGTCGTCACTGAGAGCCGGAGGGGCCTCGTCCCAAGACGGTTGGGCCATGGCAGCTCCGTCGATGAAAGCCGGAAAAGCAGTATCTTTGTCGGGAGCAGGAATATCCTTATGGTAAAAGAAAGTGGCCGGCCATTTTTTGACCGACTCACTAGCTAGAATAAGAGGATAAACACACTCGCGTCTAACTAAAATGCTAATAGTGCTGGTAATATAAGGATTACCGGCAGCGATGGAGTTTCTCCAAACATGAAAGTAATACCGGAACAAAGTATGACTTGGCCTAATGCCGAGATACCCCTCGCACAAAGCTGCGTAAGAACTCATCTCTAAGATGGAGTTCAGGGGAAGATGGTGAAGCTGAATGCCATAGTGATCAATCACCTCAGAAAAGAATTCCGAGGGAGGGAAAGACAAACCTCTGTCGAGGTGGGTGCCGAAGTGTACCCGCTCGTCGGTGTGCGGGTTAGGGATGGTTTCGCTGGAACCGCTCCGCCAGTCGTCGGCGCGGAGGAGGCCTTCATTCTCCATGCCGCGGAGTTTCTCGTCGTCGAGGAGGCACGGGATCCAAACCCCCCGGTTGCTCTCCTTCTCTGCCGCTGCTGTCGCCGCCGCTGCCAAGCCAGATGATGAAGAGAAAGCCATTTTTTCCGGTGCGCCGGTGACCTTAGAGGGGCGGCGCTAGGAATCTGGGAGGCGGGAGAGCTCTGTGCGCGAGGGAGAAGTGGAGGAGAAGAAACGGCAAGGGGAACAGGTGAAGATGGGAGAAAGAGAATCCTCACCCCTTATAACCACCTAACCGCACCAAGATTCGTGCAAAAGGCATTGTATAAACGGCACGCGTCGTGGAAGGAACTGGGAAGGACCCATGCGATGATTACGTCGCCTCGATCTCCGCGTACATATTGAAACGACGCCTCGATTCTGCGAACGACGGACCCACCAACGGTCGTGCTGACAGGATGTTTGTCAGATGACGTGACTTGACCATGACTAGTGTCAGATGACGTCAGAGACCAAGTTCCGGCTTAGTTTGAAAATGAAGCTGGAAAATCTGAGTAACATGTTGATAGGTCCGACTTATTTTTAAGACCCGGATCGTATTTTTTGTTTTGAAGTTTCAGGAACCCTTCAAGATTCTGCAAGCCGAGGATCAAGCTAGACGATGATGAATCCGACTTTGGATCTTGGAGACTTCCGGGGGCTGCTATTGGGGATATACTTTTCGGGTATCTCATAGTTCCTCAGTGACTAGGGTGGCCCACTTCAGGTTAGAGCTTTGCTTCACGGGCCGCCTAGTCAGGGAGAAGAGACGGATTCCAGTCCGGCTACGGGAAGGACCAGAAGACTTACCGACATAGGCCCATAGTGTTACTTGTAGTTCAAGATGTACTCTGTAACCGACTCTTAGTCATAGCCGGACAGATCTCTCCTGTAAACCCTAGGTTGGATATCTATATAAGCGGTCCTAGGGAGAGCCTTTAGGGCACCCTCAATAGTCTACAATCTCAACTCGCACAGGCGAACCCTTGTAACCCATATTTCGGCTCTGCCTTATTACTGGATTGATAGCAGGAGTAGGATCTGTCCAAAGCCAGCGGATTCGAACCTTGGTAAACTTGTGTGCTCACCATCCCGGAACACCGTACGTCTCACACCCCTCTCTTCCGCACGCCTCGAGGACCCCCTCATGGCGTACTTGTCATCAATCCGACGACAGATGTTCCATGATGGATTTAGATAAGTTCCAAAGTTGAGACATTGTGACGAATACTACAACAAAAGGCTAAGTATATGACTGCTATAGTAGTAGCAAAGGAGGGCATTTGTGTTAAGTAGTTTGTTATCAAACTAGGTGTGGTTCAAAGTGGGCTAATACTATGAAGATATATTGTATGACAATAATATCAACATATTTTATACCTGAACGAACTAAAGGTTTCACCAAAGGACTAAATTTATACAATGCCATCTCATTTGAGAATGAGTGATGCGTAGAGACGCAAAGACATGCAAATACACACAGACCTGAAAGTGCCAGATCCGGAGATTATGTTAACCACTAGCAAACGCGTATATTCAACACCTAGGTGTTGTATATACAAGTTTACAAACTAGATTATTGACTCTAGTGCAAGTGGGAGACTGAAGGGAATATGCCCGAGATGCAATAATAAAGTGGTTATTATCTTATTCCGTGTTTATGATAAATGTTTATTTTGCATGCTATAATTGTATTGATTGTAAACGTTAATACATGTTTGTTTAATAAACAAAATACAAAGTTCCTAGTAATGCCTCTCATATAAACTAGCTCGTTGATTAACAAGATGATCAAGGGTGCCTGATTATGGACATTGGATGTTGTTAATAACGAGGTCATAGCATTTGTGAAATGATGTGATGAACATTCATCCGAAGTATAGCATTACAATCAAAGTCATTATGTTTATATTGATATAACATCATACAAAGTAATCTTAGTCCTTAGACCATGAGATCATGTTAATTGCTAACACCGGAAGACTATCTTGATAACATCAAACTTCACACCGTAACAGGGTGACTGTAAAGGTGGGTTCAGTGCTACGAAGGTGTTATGTTGAGGCTCATGGATCAAGAGTGGGATGTGTCCATCCCGATGACGGATAGATATACTCTGGGCCCTCTCGGTGATATCACATTGAAATAGCTTGCAAGCAAGTGACGTGATCACTAGAATGTTATATCACGGGAACAAGAAAAGAGTGCCTATCGGTTTGGATACCGATGACCGAATCTCGGACATGTAATATATCACGAGACAAAGGGATTTAGTTATGACGTTAAAGGTTACATGATCACAAGAGTCATCGTTGAATATATGGGAGTCAGTACGGATCTCCAGATCCCGCTGCTGATTATTGATCGGAGAGGAGTCTCGATGATGTCTGCATTATTCACGAACTATAGGGTGACACACTTAAGGGATACCGACACCATTTGGAGAAAATATATTTTAGATAAATATTTAAGAAAGCGCTGGAATTATTTCAATAGACACCGAAACTGTTTCAGGTGAAATTGCTGAAATTTGTTATGCATGTAATATTGAAATGTTATAGGTGGTTTTATGTGAATATTTGTTAATTAAAGTAATTAACAAAATTCTGAATAAAAAATAATAAAAGAGTTTTGCTAAATGAGAGAGCATT
Source organism: Avena eriantha (assembly GCA_910589775.1). NCBI lineage: Eukaryota > Viridiplantae > Streptophyta > Magnoliopsida > Poales > Poaceae > Avena > Avena eriantha. The sequence continues at coordinate 197,359,017 of OU342741.1, read as the reverse complement.
AAATTTGGAGAAATTTAATGCATTTAAAGTGGAGACTTTAAAAGAGAATGTGAGGGGGCATTTTAATGTGGAGGGGTTACCACCACATGAATGGGGGAGGTGAGGAGTCACTCCCCATGGGGCGCCGGCCATGGGGAGGGGCACCCCCTCCTCCTATAAAGGCCCCCCCTCACACCCCTTCTTCCTCACACCTCCTCGTGAAGGATCTCACTCCCCTCTAGTACTTTTCCCCATGGTCTCGTATTAGCGAGATACATGTTCCCGGTGGCTTTATCTGGAAAGGAGTTGCTCCTTCCGCTGCTTTGCTGGAGCAAGGGACAGAGGTTGTCTGGGTACCGGATATGTGTGCAATCACGGATGCACCGCTGCTTTGCGGTGCTGGACTTGGTGGTGCTGGACTTGCTGGACCTAGATCTGATGGACGTGCTGGAGCCGGACCTGCTGGACTTCATCACGATCATGAGATCGTCAAGTGTAGGACTACATCATCCACGAGTTCCAACTCGTTAACAAAGCTTTGTTGTCTTCGAGGGTAAGTTCTCTATGGATGTATATCCATCCGTTGCTTGTATCTAGTAGATAGATCTTGGCGTATAGTTCCCATCATAAGAATTTTTTTGTTTTCTATGTTGCGAACCCCAACAGTTTTAGCCCTATTGAGTTCAACCAAGCTTTCATACAAACTTGTTACTTGTTTTATTTTACTTGTTTTAATTACTTTTCTGCATTCAACTATAAACCTTTCAAACACCCTTTACTTGATATCAAAGACATCTTATAAGTATACTTTGGTAGAGAGTAACGAGGGGCATAAATACCTTTACCAATAGCTCTTTGTGGGTTCGATATCTTTACTTCCAAACTAGCTACAATTGATCTGTGCACTTGTAGTCATCACCTTATATCCTTATTTTTCATGCAAGCCCAAAGTGAGATGTAACATAATCATACACGGAAGCACAAGCTTAGTTATGTTATTCTATAAGATGTAAATTACAACTTATATGCCCCATGTAAAAAGTAAATCTAACTTGAAAGCAAACTTGTGATCCTCTATTTTCCTTTTATATTTGTAACCTCACTTTTGTAAAGTAAAAGCTCGGAAATTAAAAGTGAGAGATCATGTCATAAAAATCATAGCACTAGAGTGTCTCACTAGAACACCCACATCAATAGATCAAGACTATGAAACACTACTATTCCATTCATTGTCTTTCAAGAAAATTCATGTAGTAGTAATGAGACCATGCCAAAGAGAGTTTTGTGTTAATCTTTATTTATTTTAAAGATAGTTTCCAACAAGGATCATTGAGTGATCTTGTAAGCAATAGACTACACATCCTTCACGAGTACCAATACTTTTTCCATTATGGTAATAGGTGTTACCCATGTCGTCAACTCAATAGCCAAAATAAGGGTTTTGCCATTGATCGTACGTAGGCTAGCAGAGTTGTTGGCATTCAAAAATATGTAAATAAGCTTTAAACAGAACACCCCATTACTAAACCCACGACGTTTAGCTTTGGCATGTATAAAAATTACCACTAGACTTGATTTCAATCTAACAACTCCTTTAAGAGTGCCATCAAGTCCATCAATAAATCCATAGGGATGCGTATCTATAAGTGTAGACTCTTAAGAAAATTAAACATCACCCAAGAAATTATATAGAGGCTTCATAAATATACTTTTAATCATGTCAAATATATAAATCATAGAATGTATTCTAGAGGATCACAATATTTTTCTCAAGATGCATAAAGATTTGAACATAGCGCATCAAAGCTCTAACTTGACTCTAATAAAACTTAACAAAAGCAAGTGCATCCCTTATATAAACATGAAACATATCTTACCTAAGCAAGCATTCAAAAAAAGAGGGATACGTGATTGCACAAAAATTTCATCGAACAAGAACATTGCACAAGACTATACACATGTAAAAGTAGCTTCCCCAAGCTAGAATTTTGCAAGCACAAAACTTGAAAAGATTACCACAAGAAAATAGAAAATGCAGTTATCAAAAGAGAGTGTGAGAAGTGGTTATTCCCAAGTTTCAATTAAGCAAGGGTGACGCACTTTACTGTTGATGTGCAAATAACCTCTCTTTTGATGGACATCGCCCTTTGGTTCAACGAATACTTTCTTGTTGAAGCGATTAGTTAAAAAAACCAAGTGGCTTTTTCAAGTATTTGACGGTTGGCACAAGCCGTGCACGTCATCGCACAAGGTTCAAGTCCATGCAAAAATATCATATGAAAGAAAAAGAAAACGATTTGTTGTACGAACAAGGTTCGTTCACCCAACCGAGAAAATAAAAATAAATATGAAACACTGCAGAGAATTATAGGCTAGGGAGTTTTAAAGGCAGATAAAAGAAAACAAAGTATACTCATAGTATCTCAACTTCTCCTCAGTTTTTTTGGTTGTCGAATAAGTCGGTATGACCGGGTGGTACGGTCAGGTGCGCCCGTACGGGTGGTCGTTAAGACTTCTAGAAGTTTTTCTATTTTTCGAAGCAGTGAAACAAAGTCGGTACATGCACATTGTACAGGTAGATGCGCCCGTACCGGTGCTCTTTGAACTCTCCGTAAACTTCAAGAAAATTTTCTCCTCCAGTTGTTCGCCTCATGGAGGTAGTAGGGGCGCATGGTTGGCTCTGGCCGTACCATTGCTCGTTAAACATCCAGGACACCTGAATAACTCAATTTCTTCGAGAATTTTCCTAAGGACCTGAAATGTTAGTCCAACATCCCAACAAAGTATAAAAATATTTTTATAGAGAAGTTTAAACCAGGATAAGCATCACATAATTAGAGAAACAAAAAATTCTACCTTTTGAAAATTAGTCCCAAGCCAACTCTAATAGAAAATCATACAAAGATACAAGTGCCATTGCAATATGAATGCAACTAAAATCAAGGCATAAAATTAAGAAAGACACCTACGAACTTTCAGAGTTGTCTCCCAAGAACATCTCAATTTAAAGCCATAGAGCTAGGGTACAAGAACCATCTAGTTGGAGACGAACCAACTTGCGGTGCATCGGCATCATAGAAATAAATATTTCTTCACATTTTAGCGGGAATTTATGAACAAGGTGTGGTCAGCATGTACTCTTAATTTTATGCCAAGAGAAGGTTAATGATTTATGATCAATATTCGAAGCTTTACCTTGGCTACCATTATGAGGGTGCAGTTTATAATATTATTCTGAAGGCAGTAGTTTGCATTGTGGCAACGGACTTTCCAGCACCTTATTAGTAAAACAAAGGGCATAGAAAACAGATATGGAAGGCATACAAGGTTTCGTATTGGGTTCATCATTACCAGTATCCCCCAAAAGAGTATTTAGACAAACACTACTAGAATCATCAAAAATATCTTCATGGCAATCTTCAAGAATTCTAGAATCATATAATTCCTCATCATCACTAGAGGCATGTGCATCATAAGGTATAGAATAAGGATATGGATAAGGTTTGAGAGAGGGATACCTTTCTTGCAATTCTTTCAAATTCTTCTTCTTTCTTGATCTCTTCCATTCATAAGAGCGACCCACCTAATTCAGCCTCATACTCCCTGTGTGTATACTTCTTATCAGATTCAGTTAATTCACGATTCTCCTTACCTATTTCTCAGGATCTTGTCACCGGTACGAGATGTTCAACATGGGGCTTATTGGTTTTACCCTTCTTTCCTACCTCAATGGTACAACAAGTGAAGATATGGGAGTAACAATAGAGGGTTATTCTCCATTACTAGTGATAGAAGTTTTAATATGATTAACATAATTATCTATGAAAGGCATTTCTTTAGAAATAACATTTCTAACTATGGTGTCACCATAAGGAATCTTTCCTCTACTAGTTTCATCTTTGAAGAAATCATTGGTCAAACTTTCAAGATCGGTAGGGAGAGGTTTATCCTTATGCACAATATCAACATGTCATTGATGAAAATTATTCTGCATTATATTCAAAAGCTACCAAGCCTCATCCACAGCTTTGCTATGGAAAGAACCATTACATGTCATGTCTAACTTATCTTTAGGCCCCCATAAAATATTTTCAACAATAACCAATCATCTAAATTATGAGGTGGAGAATCGAGCAACAAAGTTAAGAACTTATTGTAAGCTGGCATTAAATCTTTGTTACTGCTTTGCTTAAAAGTCATGATGTCAAACTGCCGATCATTAACTTTCTTTTCTGAAAAATAGTAATGGAGAAATGTATCGGAGATACCTTGCCATAATTTGAAGCATCCCGCAGGTTATGACTATAACCATTCTTTGGATTTTCCTTTCACTGAGAATGGAAACAAAATTAATTTCAGATCATCATCTGTCCAAATGGCCAACCTCACCGTAGAACACAATTCACCGAAGTTCTCAATATGCTCGCATGGATCATTCTCTGGATCTCCTGCAAAAGCTTCACTTTTGATGATATGTATTAGTTTAGGATTAATTTCATAATTCTCTGTTGTGACAGCGGGCTAAGTCATAGGTGAACGTGAATAATTACTATTGAAAGTAACATACTCCCCAAGATCCTTTTGTGCCATAGTTCCCATCTTTTTGTATTTTTTATTAAGATAAAAAAATAAGACCAGCAATCAAACATTAACTAATTTTTTTGTTCTTTTCAAATGTATAAAATTAGTAAGAAAATAGCAACAAATAGAAATAAACTATATGTGAGTGGGAAGGTAACAACCAAATGCTTTTGCTCCCCGGCAATGACACCAATTTGATGACTAGGCTCCTTCCTCCAACAGTAGGGTTATTGCAGTACTTATAGCAACAAATATTTATAAGAAATTTCGTCCCAAGTAAGCTTCGTGAATGTAAATAACACATCCCTGTAGCCATGTTGTCAGTGTGACCACGTTCTCACCCAAAACAGTGTTAGGAAATAGTCTACTCTATAGGTTGCTAGGATAATAGTAAGTGAGAGAGTTTTAAAGTAACTAATAACAAAGAAATGAATGAGAACAAAGAAAACCAAAACTGAAAGTAAACAAAGGGGTTGTAGATAGAGAATTGACTAGAGTAAAGGCGGTGTCTAGGCTTTCGGTCTCACTAGTACTAGAGGGACAACTATATAGTCATCTATTGGAATTACACAAGATACATCTTTAGATAAATAAACGATCCAATGATTCTGGATGGTCTCACATGTGTACTACATGGAGCCTCGCATTGTTGTCACTCGCTCAAGTTAATAATACACATCATATCAAGGATCTCATGAACTCATCGATCTCCTCCTTATCACTAGAAGTGAGAGTAATATAATAGATCAAGCTAAAAAGTATAGGGTTGCATACTAGATCATACATTACCCTACAACCGAATCAATCACTCAAATGGCCAAGTCTGATGCCTGCAACTCCTCCATATTTCATTCTCTTAGCTCCTCTTGCCTTGCTTTATCCATAATACATCACAACACCTAAACACAAGTCAAAGATAAGAGAAATTAACAAAATCCTAATAAAACTAATAGTTGTGCAACACTCATATGAAAATGGATGAGAACTAGTAATCATGCATAATAGGCATAGTTGTAGCTTGATATAGCATGAAATGAGTGGCAATATGAATAATATATGTGCTTAAATATGTGTCATATTTGCACTCATCATCTATACTTCCTCTGCAATCACTTTGCCCAAAAAATCTTGGTCGAAAAAAGTCCAAACTTTTTCTTAAACCTTTAGGTATTTCGAAAAAGGATAACATGAACATCGGTAGACTAGTTAATATTGAATTTATTAGTACTAGACAATCCCCATAAGATAGCAATTTGCTAACCCAACTAGGAAGTTTTTGCTTGAAAAGATCCTCTACCAGTTTCCATTCCTCATTTTTTTAATATGCGATAATGGATAGGAACCAAATATCTGAAAGGGAAAGACCTAAACTCATGTAACACCCCAGACTCTCCATGCACGGGTTGTCACTCCCGGTAGCTTACTAGGATCTCTAGAATAGCCCTGTAGACCAACACTAGTATTTTTTGTGCACTTTGTCCTCACTCGTGCACCCGAGGCCCACTTCCCAGTCGATCACACATCCTCAAATAGATATAGGCCAAGCATGCTTAACCTCAGAGTTCTTTTCAGATGAGCTTCCGGAAAATAAGTTGCAACTTGTTGATATGGGTATCTTATCAATCCTATTAAGCCATGCACCAGGATCTCACATACACCCACCCTTAGAAGATTGACACCCTCGTGGATCAACCACAAGCCAGGAATGTCCCCTCATAGCACAGGTCGGTGCGTTTAGTGTTGACACATGTGACATGCCGTGTCCACTCCGGTCCACACGCGCCATGCTCCACATGTCTGCCACTGACCCGCACACGCTCGTGTAACTGTGAGGGTAGGCCCTGATACCAACTGTAACACCCTGGACTCTTCGTGCTTGGACTGTCATCCCTGGCAGCTTACTAGGATCTCTAGAATGCTCCCATAGACCAACACTAGTCTTTTCTACGCACTTTGTCCTCACTCGTGCGCACCTGGGACCCACTTCCTAGTCGATCACCCATCCTCAAATTTCTCTAGGACAAGCACACTTAACCTTAGAGTTCTTTTCAGATGAGCTTCCGGAAAAGAAGTTGCAACTTGTTGATATGGGTATCCTATCAATCCTATTAAGCCATGCGCCAGGATCTCACACCTCACAACCAAATAAATTAATACTAGACTTCTCTCTGCGCTCCCGGGACGCCGCGGACAAAAAAACGTCACACAAAATGCAGAGCCCTGTCGACAAAGAAAAATGCATAGGTGAATAGTTTTGAGGCCATCATGGTGCATCTATACCTTAGTGGTAAAAGCCAAGTCTTTAGAATTTCCCTTAGACACACGAGGAGTCTAAGGGGAAGACCAACACATGGTTGAACTGAGATGCCATGTCTACGGTTGGTGGGACCCGCCACTAGGTGTGTGGGGAGTCGTATCTTGCCGGGAATGCCACTCACGCAGCACGATACAGCACGCGGACACTGACAGCTGGCCCATGGCACGTGTGTGGCCCACCGTCCTACAACAAGGGGTACGCCGATGCGCGTGACACCAACCCGTGTTCTAGAATCTATTGTCCTGACTCGCAGCAGGGCCCGCCTAACTAGATAGAAGGGCTCCATTGCAACATCGCCACATGTCCTTTTTAGCCTCCATCCCATGGCCTAAAAGAATCGAAATGATGTGGATAGCAATTTGAGCCAAAATAATCTAGTGCAGTTATTTATTCCTGATATTGCTTCTACTGACCCTTTGCCTTACTAAAATAAAAGACTTCGAATTCACTTTAAAATTTATCTTTAGTCCTGAAATTTGCTAGAAAATGCACAAGATTAGCTTCATGTTTTGCAACAGATCAGACTAACAGCTGGTGAAAACTGCAAAAAAAACTATCCAAGTGGTGCATTGTGGAACACATGGAGCAGGATATGGTGAAATATGTGATGTCCTATTCCTATATACCACACCAACCCAGCTGACCAACACGCTAAAAAATCTTCTCAAAAAACACGCCAGACACACACAGACACACACAACACGGCCATACTAAGGCACATGTGCGTGGTGCCATACTGTGGGATGAGGGAGAGATAAGTCGGTCGGTGCACGCGGGGCACTGCACAGGAGGGGAGAGAGAGAGGATGGATGGTGAGAGACAACGAAGGAGAGAGAAAACATATACTTTAGTACTACTAGTAGTAGGTATATATACCTCGTGTCAAAAACCCATCAAAGTAGCTTTACTCTAACATCGCACCGCCTTCAACTCCTACTTCGATGCTCTCGCGCTGCCTCCTATTTAGTATATTCTCATATAATCTCTTCTTGTTCTTTGTCGTTTTACTCCATTTTTTCTTTGGAAGCTTTGGGGTTAATTTTCTAGTGCCCCTGGTTTAGTATAAGTACGGACTATTCAAGTTTTGCACAATAGTCCTCTTTGTCTGAAAATTGGATCTTTGGATCCAAAATATTCGTGCTTGCTTTACAACAAAATAATTCCGGTCACTAGGAACTTTTATTTTTCTTTCTAACGAGGAATCTTCCCTGAAGTACCAAGAAAGTGCACATTAAAATTTAAGGGTGGGCATAAAAATTACATAGAGGTCCAGAAAGAAAACCAAAATATATCCGGGACCTACACTTTTACAGCACGGACCCTAAAGATACACTCGGAAATTTAAACATGTTTTTCCTAATACTAGTTCGAAACTCCCACCCCCAGCATTATTTTTTACCATGGCAAGACGCACCCATCTACCAAATATGGGAATATTATCATGAACTATGATATAGATATGGCCATGACCTAATAGGTCGTTTGGCTTGAAATCCAAGTATGTTCATACTCATTGACAACTAAGATTATCAAAACCAAATAATAATTAATAATGTTTGTATTATAATTTTTATAATGCGTGTTTTTGGATACACATAACAGGATGCCACACAAGAAATATTATACTTTTTATTCATTATTTGAATGTTATCAAAACCATGTAAACTTTGTTGGGATGCGGATGCATAGCAAGAACATGAATTTTTCAAAACTTTTGGTGGTTTTTGATGTACTGAATTCCTGGTTAGCTTCAAAAGATTTTTGGAAAATTTTAAGAGCAATCTATCACGCTTACTTTTAGGTTCGAATTTTACATGGACGGTGGGAGTACACTTTACACCAATCACCTAAAAAAGGTAAAATTACATCGAGGTTCATACGTTTAGCATGAAGCACCCTAAAATTAAGCAAAGAAAACAGTCGGGTTTGGCTCCTTCTCGAGAGAGCTGTTGATCGAGCCATACTCTTCGTACTACTTCCTCTTTGTTTGTTTTCAAAATATGGACAAATTTGGATGCATGCAAATTCTTGTATATGGGATCATCATAATCATTAAGTATGATGTAGATATGGCCATGTCCTTGGTCGTTCGTCTTGAAATCCAAGAATTTCATACTCATTGACAACTAAGCTTAAATACGTCTAAATTTTACCACTTACTTTTAGGTTTGAATTTTACACGGATGGTGGAAGTACATTTTACATTAAGAACCTAAAAAGTGGGAAATTACATCGAGATCCATACATTTAGCACAAAGCATCCTAAAATTAAGCAAGGAAAACAATCGGGTTAGGTTCCATCTCAAGAGAGAAGTTGATCAAGCCATACTCTTCCTCTTCGTTTGTTTTAACAATATGGCATAATTTGGTGGTATGCAAATTCTTGGATATGGAATCATGAATCATCAGCATAAAGAATGATGTAGATATGTCCATGACCTTGGTCGTTTGGCTTGAAATCCAAGAATGTTCATATTCATTGATAACTAAGCTTAAATACGTTTAAATTTTACCACTTACTTTTAGGTTCAAATTTTACACGGACGGTGGGAGTACAGTTTACATCAAGGACCTAAAAAGGGGGGAAATTATATTGAGGTCCATACATTTAGCATGAAGCACCATAAAATTAAGCAAGGAAATCAGTCGAGTTCGGCTCCTTCTCGAGAGATAAGCTGATCGAGCCATACTCTTCATACTACTTTCTCTTTGTTTTTTAAATATGGACAAATTTGGTGGCATGCAAATTCTTGGATATGGGATCATCGACATAAAGTATGATGTAGATATGGTCATCACATTCGGCGTTCGGTTTGACATCCTAGAATGTGCATACCCATTGACAACTAAGCTTAAATACATTTAAATTTTACCACTTTACTTTTAGGTTCGAATTTTACACAGACGGTGGGAGTACATTTTACATCAAGGACATAAAAAGGGGGGAAATTACATCGAGGTCTATACATTTAGCACGAAGTACCCTAAAATTAAGCAAGGAAAACAGTCGGGTTCGAATCCTTCTCGAGAGAGCAGCCGATAAAGTCATACTCTTCATACTACTTCCTCTTCGTTTATTTTCAAAATATGTCCAATATTGGCGGCATGCAAATTCGTGGATATAGGATCATCATCAGCATAAAGTATGATGTAGATATGGCCATGACCTTGGTCATTCGGCTTGAAATCCAAGAATGCTCATACTCATTGACAAATAAGCTTAAATTTGTATAAATTTTACCACTTACTTTTAGGTTCAAAGTTTACATGAACAATGGGAGTACATTTTATAATAAGGTGAAATTACATCAAGGTCCATACATATAGCATGAAGCACCCTAAAATTAAGCAAGGAAAATAGTCAGATCGGCTCCTTCTCGAGAGAGTAGCTGATCAAGGTATAATCTTCATACTAGATACTTCCTCTTCGTTTGTTTTCAAAATATGGATAAATTTGGCGGCATGCAAATTCTTGGATATGCGATCATCAACATAAAGTACTACCAAACCAAAAGAATCTATACCTAATAATAAAGTACAGATCGCTTCTGTCAACCAGCTTTTTTCTGGACGATTCTGCCCCTAAATCTTAGAGATATTTACCCACCATGCCACCGGTTAGTCAAACTGTGTTTCCTTCTATTCCGTTTCGTCCGATCAGAAACAAGGACTTCCAATCCTTGTCCCAACGTTACTTATCTTCTCGGGCGAGCGGCCCACATATCCCTCTGCTCTAGAGATCTGATGTGAAGCCACAGCTTCTTCCACCACCATCTCCGAGGAGGAGCGCAAAACCCAAGGTGTCAGACCTCTGCATCTGCTACATCACACGCCAAGACGGTGGAGAGGATGCAGACAGTGGTAGCTAGCCTGGGCCTCCGTAAGGAAACCCCACCCACGCTCTCCCCCATCCCGCGTCGCCGGTACGCTCAACTTCGGTGACGATGCGGCCAGGCCTCGCGTGACACCGGCTGGCTCCTCCCCGTCGAGACCTCCTCCATCCTCTTGCTGCAAGCCTCGCCCCAATCCTTCTCTAGTGCCCTTGTGAGTGATGACCGACTAGTCCCAAAGGCCCTTCACGTCCTCCTGACCAAGAGCAAGGGAGAAGCCCTCCTCCTACATGGCTGCATCGCACTGGCGCAGAAAAATCCCCCTCACTCAAACTAGCACCCTCATCAGCGGGATGTGGACGCCAGGCCGATGAATTTGTCCCAGGAGTTTTGGCCTTCTCCAAGAACAAAGAGAGAAGATGCGTCCGGGACAGTATCTTGGACGAGTCTAGGCTAGGCATGGCAGCAAGGGCTGCTGGTCGGGGCATCACAGGAGGGAAGGGGCCAGGCGTATACCAGATTCCCTCACCATATTGCCGCCGGCCTGCCTTGCTCGCCTCTCTGGCATCCCCAAATCATGTATGTACTACTGCGCCTCTGTCTCCCTGGACGATATTCCCTCTCGGCATTGCCTGACTACCTGCCGAGCTTCCGGCGAGCAGCTTACCACGCCGGGCTATGCTCCACCTCGGCGGCTGACCTGCTGGTCCACCTACAGACCATGAGTACGCGGTGGTGGTGAACCAGGGTGCGTAGAGGATATGGGTGCAGGTGGTGGACGTGGTGGTATTCGTGTGGCCAACACACGGGCTCTGCATCTGCTGCCCACTTCAGGCTAGGAAAAATTAAATTTTGAAGTAGGTTTCATTGAAGAATAGATAACTGAGTGCCGAAGACGAGTTTCATCGCTGACCCAACGGGGAGACAGTGAAGCAATCCCTGGACTAAAAGCGATGACTGCGGTAATGCATGTGTATCACGACCTTATCCATCTTGAAAATGACTATAGCTGAAACCTCTAAATTAGACATATCTAGCATTGTAGAAGATATAAGAGCTTTGCTTTGATTGATGCCTAGCTTTCTTGTTGCAAATGTGAATCGATCTTTAAATATAGTGGCTGGCGAGCTAGCGATTTGTGATAATGTTTCGATCGGTACAACTTCTCCTTGTGTGGTGGGACTGACACAACGTGATTGTATTCTAAATTGGATTCTTATTTTATAATATAAAGCCCATGTTCAAAAACAAAATAGCCATCAAACAGACCTACTTCCTCAACCTTATTTCAGATTCTTGTTGAATACAGAATTTTTTCCACAATGAAACTGTAATTTTTGCAGGGGAAGAAATAGCAGAAGACGGTTTATGAATGCAAAATACAATAATATGTGTAACCTGATTATTAACTACATCACGACCGCTGATAGATCAAGGAATTATGATCGCTTCAGAACACATGATTAATTAAGGGCGCCTAGGTGCGCGTATGTCTAAGATGATTTTCACTGTTTTGTTTTGATTTTCGATTCGGGTTTAGCCGGGTAGATTTAATCAATCCGCATTACGACTACAGTCCAACGCTATATCCGATTTTATCCACTTTGTCTACTCCACGATCTTAGGGAGGCAGAGGCCTTTCTGGTGCGTTGAGCTAGAAGTGATGGCAAATGCTTCACCTGGCTTCAACACATGTGTCTAAACATGGATACACTGAAGGAATGCCGACAGAATTAGTTTTTCTCCCGTTGCAACGCACGGGTACGTTTCCTAGTAATAATAATTTTGTATTATACTTTTTATAATGTGTGTTTCTGAATACACGTACCATGATGCCACACAAAAAATATTATACTTTTTATTATTTATTTGAAATGTTATCAAAACCTTGTCAACTTTGTCGGGATGCGGATGCATAGTAAGAACATGATTTTTTTAAAACTCTCGATGTACCGAATTCCTAGTTTGAAGTTTAGAAGAGGATGGAAAACGTTACACTTCCTTAATAGAAAAAGGGTGGGTGGGTGGGTAAGAAGAAAAATGGAAGCAGTCCTACTCTCATGTTTGTTTTTCCCTAGTATACATAACTACCAAAATATTTGCTAGACAGACAACGGCCATTTTGGCTGAGACCCTGAAGGACGGGATGGCTCTGATACCAATTGTAACTACCTCGGTGAATTACGCTCTTAGTTAATGCCTGGATGACCGAAAATGGTTAAAATAGTACGGTGGGGCCCAGGGGCACTCACGGTAGACCTTTCGGCCGTCCTAACCACTTTCAAACAACGGGAAAAGAACGAGCGGCGTAATCGGCAGGCGAAGGGTTCAACTACATACACAAATGAGTATGTATGCAAGCCACATACAACAGTCCTCAGAGCCATTCCATCTAAAAGAAATAGAAATATTGCAACGCCATACGGCAAGATCCAAATGTCCTAGATAGATCTAATAATTTAGGATAGCTCCTCATACATCACACATCAGAGTATCAGTCGGAAGCGGAAACAAGATCCGAGTACGGATAAGAAGCAAATTGGCATAAGATGCCCCATAAATAAACACATCTCGCCCACAGATCACACGGATCCCCGTTCCTGGAATCTCTACACCGAATGATCGTTGCCAACATCATCTGTCTCTTCCACCCAGTATCCATCTTGCGGGTACACCTGTTCATCTGAATCAAACAATTTATCGTGTGAGACCCTAGGGGTACTCAGCAAGTCTTTATGCCACTAAAGGGGACACAACCTGGGGTGACGCAATTGCAGCAAAAGATAATACCTAACAATTCTACAGATACTCGCTAACCTTCCGCCTAACCAATGATAGACGGAAGTCCGTGAATTAAGAACAACAGTTATAACAGTATAATTAACAGATCCATCCTCCTCCTCGCTTACCAACGAGGAAGCGGATGAACATCCCCCATCATCCGTTGGCAGTTTTAATAACCATTCCATGAGTATTGCACTATTTACTAGTCAAGTACTTAGTCAAATTAAAAGCGGTACTTTAATTATACTTGTCTATGATCGAGAAACTGTGCTCCAAGTCGTCCATAACCGCGGACACGGCTTTCAGAAAGATTTACCCTGCAGGGGTGCACGAATAGCAACACACACTCGATCAACCTCGGAAAAACCAAATCAAAACCCAACGAGGCATTCACGACAAAGCAATCACAGGATTCAGAAATATTTCAGGGGGCCACCCCATTAAGCTACCCGCAACGAAGTTGGCCGGCTCCGAGACGGACCCAAGGTTTGTGTGGACAGCGGTAAACAACTAGGAACCCGAAAATGTGACTGGGCTTGTCGATACAGCGAAAACGTGTCACGATCCAAAACAGTACAGGTGCTCCTCGCACAATCTTAAATAAAGCAGTAACATGGCATAAGTACAAAATAGTAATGAAGCCCCAAACTAATTGTGGCCCCAAGAAATAAGAATGAATCAAGCTCTAGCTCGGGGGGTCCATAAGGCCTCCCGGATGTGGATAGTGCGAATAAACAAGGAACAGGAATCAAGTACTCGGGGTCCTATGGGACACAAGTGAGCATGAAAAACCAAATAGCAGATATTGCTCACCGGTGCCTCTTTCATTAGTTATCCCATTACTACTCAGGTTATGTTGTTTAGGTACCTCGTTATTCATCAGACACTGACATACCCTACTCCTGCTTTTCTACGACTCGCATGGCTCAAACAACTCCTGTAGTAATGGCTCATGGGACCGCAACAAGCTTGGTGTGGTTTAAAAGGAAAGGCCATGCAGTACTTGGGATTCAGTTTAATACAATCGCGACTCAATGATGCAAGAATAAGATAGAGGCAATAGGTACTGTATGTATGCAAGCATGTGGTAGTGCTTGCCTGGCAGCTCAGTTGAAGCGAGAGATGGATCTGGGTAATACTCCTGTGATTCCTGGTAATTCTCCTGCTGGGCGTCTATTCGAAGAAGAACCGAACAAACAAGGGCCAACATAAATAAAGTGCACAAGCATATGAACTAAAATGCAACAAGCAACCAAGCATGCCATGATGAATGGTGCACAAATTACATGGCATTAAAGTAGCATGGCAAAGGTGAGGTGTGGATACAAGAAATAAAGCACTTTATTATTTATTTGACCAAGTTTTATTGTCATAAACAGTTCAGATTTTTAATAGCAACATGATGCATGCTTCAATTCAGAACAAGGACTGCATAAATAGAACGGGCTCGTCACGCTGATTGATTTAGACATATTATTTGTTAAATTTGGAGTTATAAAACAAAAGTTATTAATTAATTAAGGATAAGGGCATTTTATTGTAATTTTATTCGTCTCGAAATTTAAAGTGTTCAAAATATATTTTGAAGGGCGTATTTGAATTCCTCACATTTTTCTGATTCCAAAACATATATTACTTGTATTATTTGGATTTGTATTTTAAAAATTATTTGAATCTGAAAAGAATTTGAATTTAAATCAATTGGAAAAAGATTTAATTAAAAACAGACAATCGGAAAACATTTTACACCGCAGGTAATTCTAGCCTAGACGCTGACGGGTGGGGACACAACGGACTAGGGCCACGCGCGCGCGAGAAAACGTTTTGCACCGGGCGGAGGCTAGCCCAGGCATTGACAAGCGGGCCCGACGGCGAAGCTGGCCCCACGAGTCAGCGAGGGACGTGGGAGTAGCCCGTCGCGCAGCGGGGACGGAGCGCGGGTTGAGAACCGGGTTTGCTTGGGGGTTTTCTGCAAATTGCCAGGCGGCTGACAGGTGGGGACACTAGGGCTACTGGGGACCTGGGCGTGATCGCCAAATAGCGCGGGGGTCCTTTTTGCAAAATGGTCGCGCGAGCGCTGTCTGAACTGGCGCTGTCTTCTCTGAATCTCGACGACGCCTGACGACGGCGCAGACTTCCGGTGAAGGTGGCGTCGCATCCGCGGCGAGATAGCCCTGGCCGCCAAAACGGAAGTTGTATAGGGCGGCTCCGGCTGCTGATTTCGTTTAGGGAGGGTCATCGGTGGCGGCCTGTGCTGGACGGGGCTCGTCGGTGAACAGAGGGGGAAGGCGCTACCTCGGTCTACCCTATGGTGGGGCACCTCGCCGGCGGAGGCCAAATACTGGCGGCGCTAGGCTCGTAG
Organism: Avena eriantha; assembly: GCA_910589775.1. NCBI lineage: Eukaryota > Viridiplantae > Streptophyta > Magnoliopsida > Poales > Poaceae > Avena > Avena eriantha. The sequence goes on along the minus strand of OU342741.1, from coordinate 197,343,164 downwards.
AGGGGGAAAATGGAAGGGGCGAGGGGGAAAGCTCACCTTGTCCGATTCCAACGGAATTCGGAGGCAGGGACGGCCGGAGCGGAGGGGAACGGCGGAGCTGCTGCGGCGGTGCTGGCGGCTTGTGGTCGAGGGACGGGTGCGGGCAACCCTGGATCTCCTGGCTGGCGGAAACGTCGGCACGGACTGCGGCGGCGCTTCCCGGCGTGTCCCCGGTCACCGGCGAGGACGGAAACGACGTCGCGGCGCGCGGTCTGGCAGCGGCACGCGGGAAAGAGGGAGAGGAAAAGGAGCAGAGCTAGGGTTAGGGAAAAAGAGGGCGGCTCGGCGCGAGGTTAAGGAGGAGGGCTGGCGTGCGGGCGGCGTGGCTGACGCGGCAGACGGCCACCTGCCCGCGTCTGCTTTCCGTCTGCGGCTGCGAGAGAGAGGGAGGGCGACGGCTTTAGACGGGGGAGAAGAGGAACAGGGCGGGGCGTCGGCGCTGAAGCGGTACGGCTGAGATGGAACAGGGCTAGCTAGGGAGTGAGAGAAAAGGCTTGGATTTAGGCTGAGATGAGGTGGAGGAAAGGTAATCATGAAAAAGAGAAAGAAAGATGTATGGGAGGAATCCTTCATATAATCACAATGGACAAAATAAAAGAACAAGGTCCTGATGAGAGTATGGGGATGGTGGAATGTAAGGAGATGGTCCACAAAGAAAAGATCCAATGAAACAAAAGGAAAACCAAAGAGATAAGGGTGGGGAGGAAGGTTGCATGGCCCATGCAAAAATAATAATGCCATTATTTATTTTGTGAAAACAATAATAATATGATGGCATTAATCTTATGCATTTCCAAGAAGTGGAATAAAACCATGCAAAAGAATTAAAGGACTAGATCCACCCCATCCCACATGAGCTAGAACAAAAATAGTAAAAGAAAGAGAAACAAGCTCATGGTTAATGGGATGGTGGACTTATAAAGTGGTGGAAGAGAAATATGGTGGAATGGAAATAAAAGATATGCCCCCAACTCAACTTGGGCATTGCACAATATATCAATAACCAAATACAATATCAAGAGGCAAATACAATTAATAATGCATATGAGAGAAAAACCAAAAGAAAGAGGGATTTATATGATGCTCAAATGCAAGGTGGCATGATGACATGAGCATGATATAATTATGATGCAATAATAATATATATGAAGTAGCCAATATCTTACTAGGACAAGTAGCATTACAATTGTTAGACAATTGGGGTGCTACAATATAGAGTAGAGACTATTACATTCAACAAATCATTTTGTGCCCTCGGTTTCTTAGTTGTACTCAGTTTTCCCCAGCCGCTTAACTTTTCTGCACTTTTGCCCATCTCCTTGTACGAAACTCTCACACGTTCTAAAACTCATAGTATGTCAGCCTTGTCATTACGTGCTGACAAGTGGGGGCCCGTTCAGTCGGGTCCCGTAGTGGACCCTCGCTGTTACGTGCTGACAAGTGGGGTCACGTTCTGTCGGGTCCCGTAGTGGACCCTTGCCGTTACATGCTGACAAGTGGGGCCGTGTTCAGTAGGTTCTTGTAGTGGACACCTCTCTCCACTTATCCAGATTAGCATGGGACCCACAGCTTATCCACATGAGTGTCGGACCCACAGCTTACCCCGGTTGACGTTGCAAGATGGGACCCCGACCCAGCCCCGCGCCCGCGCCCGTGCCGTTGCCTGTCGTGGTGGTGTCACGGCAGATGCCATATATAGGCTAAAGGTGGGGACTAATACTCGCTAGGGGAATCCAGGGAGGGATAGTGAAGTGATTCTCCACGCAAGAACTTGTATTGATTTACTTCCAAGGTTACAAGTGCTCCTAGAGCTGTATTGGCGAGAGGAGGAAGAAGAAGCTCTCTTACTCTCACCCGCAGATCTCACATGAAACCCTCGCTGTTACGTGCTGACAAGTGGGGTCACGTTCTGTCGGGTCCCGTAGTGGACCCTTGCCGTTACATGCTGACAAGTGGGGCCGTGTTCAGTAGGTTCTTGTAGTGGACACCTCTCTCCACTTATCCAGATTAGCATGGGACCCACAGCTTATCCACATGAGTGTCGGACCCACAGCTTACCCCGGTTGACGTTGCAAGATGGGACCCCGACCCAGCCCCGCGCCCGCGCCCGTGCCGTTGCCTGTCGTGGTGGTGTCACGGCAGATGCCATATATAGGCTAAAGGTGGGGACTAATACTCGCTAGGGGAATCCAGGGAGGGATAGTGAAGTGATTCTCCACGCAAGAACTTGTATTGATTTACTTCCAAGGTTACAAGTGCTCCTGGAGCTGTATTGGCGAGAGGAGGAAGAAGAAGCTCTCTTACTCTCACCCGCAGATCTCACATGAAACCCTAGACTAAAACAGAATCGTAGAGAGACCAACCCACGTACCGAAGCCCTAGCCTCCCTTTTATAGGGGAGGCTCGGTCCCTGCCTAGGGCATACGTGGAGGCATATTCCTAAGAATATGCCTCCTCCCAAAGTGGTAAGCAGACCGGGGTGCTTTTTCCCCGCGTCACACATGCTTTAGCTACGTGAGCCTCTGCAGCGCCCTCGTCAGCCGACACGGGCATCGTCAACCCTGTCGGCCATGACCCGGTGGTCCCGCTCTTGCCTGCTTCGCTCATGCAGTGCGTACCGGCCCCTCCTTTTGACCAGCAAGATTCCTTCCTTCTCCTAGAAGCTTGCTGTGACCCGGATGATGGTTCATCTAGCCACACATGTTCCTGCATACAAGTAAACATGCAGTTCCGACTTACTTCTTAAGTCGGATGAGACCTAGTTAGGCGAACGCCCCCAGGTCCGGATTACCCTGTGATTCGGCCTGCCTTGAGGTGACCCGGCCAGCATCTGCTTTGGCCTTGCCGAACCTCGGCTAACTCGGCCTTTATACCCCGGCGTGACCCTACCCGGGGGTATCCCCCCAACATTAGTCCCCGAAGCTGGTGCGGTCTTAGCTGCCTTGGCCGCTAAGGCCATACCAGGTTCAATTTTGTGCCCCGGTCATTGTTGCCGAGTTACCTCTATACCCCGGACTGCTTGGATTTACGTTCCCTTGGCACATTTCAAGTTTCCACTTGTCGGCCGGGTTACCACAGTTCCATCCGGGTCTTGCTTCCTTCTCTCGTACGCTAACCCATGTGAAGGGTAATCATTATGTCGTCTTATTTTAAGGGATGGTACAGTAACTGCCGCAGTAATTGTCAGTTATCACTATGCGCGGGTCACGTCACGCCTGCCTCCTCGTTTACCTCATCAGTGCGTCATGTCACAGGACTCTCTCCCTCCTGTGGCCTTCCGTGTGGCTCCTCACTAATTGGTCCGGATGGGTAATACACGGCCACAACATGTGGCCGGTCCACAGGGCGCGATCCCACTCACCCCTGATGGGAGTGGTTAAATAGCGGAGGGGTGCCTCCCTTAGGATTTTTCCCCCGCCGCACCCCTCTGCCCGCTGCTATTCCTCTTCGTCTTCCTCGCGACCGTGCCGCCGCCAGGACTGCCAAAAAGCAGCGTCACCGCCGCACTTCTCCGTTGCGCCTCTGCGTCACTGTCACTGCGACACAAATCTCCCGCTACGGGTCCTCGTCAATCCAGGCCACTGTCCCCCGCCGCCTCTAGCGCCAGCGAGGGCTTCGAGGAGCAGATGACGGAAGAAGAACTCGCCATTGCTGAACAAGAGATGGAGGAGGACGCCGCTGCTGCCGACCGCGGCGCGTGGGCCGGCTCCTAGGTCTGCCAAGACGATCTGGACTGGCTCTACCGGACCAGACGCATCCCCGCCGGCGTCGCCGCTCGCCTCGCCTCCACCGAGCTAGCTCCTTCACCCAATCCCGGGGAGTTCGTTGTGTTCCTGTCTCACTTTCAACGGGGCTTCGGACTACCGGTGAGCGATTTCTTCCACGATTGGCTCAGTACCTACCATCTCTAGCCGCACCATCTTCCAACCAATGCCATTACTTCTCTCTATGCCTTTGCTTCTACAATCGAAGGCTATGCCGGATTATGGCCCACGAAGGAGCTGTGGATCCGGTTTTTTGCCCTTCGTTGCAACGTTATTCCCGACATCCACACTGATCCGGAGGACAAGTGGCTCACTCAATTCGGAGCGGCCTCCATCTCACCCCGGAGGTTCTCTGTTTTCCCCTGGGTCACAGGGCTAGAATCCTGCAAAGGGTGGGCCCGGACGTTCTTTTACGTTCGGAACACGGGCACCGAAGATTTGATCCAGTTGCTCCCCTACACACCGGGTCCGCCGAACCCGGATCTGTGGGATGTCGTTCCCAGGAAACCTACGGCCCTGGCCAACCAAGTGAATAAAAGGTTCGCGGAGCTGAAGGAGCTCGGGTTGCGCAACGAGGATGCAATGATCACTTTCGTGCACAACCGAATCTCCCCTCTCTAGAAGCGCACCCACAAGGTGTGCCATATGAGCTATGGCCGCGATCGTAACCGGACTTCATCCTTCGAACTGAACAACACGGAGATTTATCGCCGGGTTAAGGCTCTCTTCACCACTCACAAGGACTTCTCCTCTGAGTGGAATTGGGGGATTGAGCATTTCTGCCGTGACCGGCTTCCTCCCGTGGTAAGTTTCATGCTGCAAACTTACCCCGGACTAATCACGTGTCTGTTATTGTTGCATTTTTGACTCGTTTGTTTACTCTTTTCCTCAGCTATTCCTTCAGCAGACCCTCGAGGACGGCACCGATCCGACCCTTAAGTGGGCACCGGACCGGGTGACTTCGGACGAGGAGGAGCCGGACCAAGAGATGTTTCTCCCCATGACCGACGCCACGAAACAACCCACGGGTAACTTCTCTTCTACTAGAGATTGGCCCGATGATGAAGATTACTCGGATATCGAGATAATTGAACCCTTTGAGGTTGTCCCCCTTTCTTTTGCTTTTCCACCATCAGCTCACCCCGGTGGTCATATCCACGAGGATCCTCCCCTCGCTACGGATGAGCCAGTTCCGGTGGCGTCGAAGAAAAAGTGCGGGGCCTCCTCAAGCGATTCCTCTGGACCTTCCCAGCCCGTTAAAAGGCGAAAGAAGGCCCCAGCACGAAGGGTTCGGAAACCCAGAGCAGCCGAAACCTCGGATGTGTAAGTTCTTATTTCTTCTGTAACTCGTTCTTCCTTACTTCGTCGTAATTTTTCTTCTGACGTTACTTGATTTCACAGGGCTCCGGTGGAGGTCCCTCAAAGTGGATCCAGTATCTCATCTCCTCTCCGGCCTAGCCCTTCACCCCGTCGTGATGACGAGTCATGCCCGATGAGCCCTATTCCAGAGGGTTCTGCGGCCGCTCCGAGTTCGGCACCACCTCGGCAAGAGGAGGGTAATCTTGGAGTGGGGGAGACCGGCCTAGCCGGAGCAACGGCACCCACCGCCTCGACAACACCTCAACCAGCAGTCACTGAGGCTACCTCGGCCCCAGCACCAATTCCAGTACCAGCAAGCAGACCAGCAGCCAGACCAGCACCAACTTCAACCTTGGCATCAGCACCAACTCCGGCAGCGAAAGCTCCAGTGCCGGCACCAACTCCAGCTGCGAGAGTACCAGCACCTAGTTCCTCTGCATCTTCCGAGTCTTCTCAACCCCGGCAAGGAACTACCCTAGCAATTTCTAAGGGGAAAACCACTACCACAGCTTCCTCTACCCAGCAAGCCAAAGGAAAGAAAGCTCCGGACGCTGCCAAACCTACTACCGCCGAGTCTGGGCAGCGCACCCTCATGTCAATGCTCCCCAAGAAGACATCAGCAGCAAAGGATGTGCCTGCTGAGCCAACCGAAGCCCAACAGTTGGTTCTGCACACCAGCCCCGCCCTTGCCTTGGTGGAGAGGAAGGAAGCACATGCTAAGGGTTTGGTGACGCCTCATATGCCCACGGGAGAACGGTACCCTCCGAGTCTGATGGAATTTGTTATGAATTGGAACAAGGCCGAGGTAGTCCAGGAATCTGATCTCCCGGAAAAGTTCGGTCCTGCCGAGTTTTCCGCTCAGATGAATACCGCCGCAAAGGCCATTAACCTCGCTGGAAGAATGATGGAGGTACGTCGTTTCTCCTTTGCAAAATGTAGATAATAACCATTAGTCCCCGAGCCTCCGGGGGAGTAACTTGTTACTCGGTCGTATGCTCTTTTATAAAACTAACGTAGCTCCATGATAACTTCGAACATGCACACACCTAGAGCCGGGTTAAGTTCCACTTGGCCCGGATTTTAGTACACTTCGAACATGCACACACCTAGAGCCGGGTTAAGTTCCACTTGGCCTGGATTTTAGTACACTTCAAACATGCACACACCTAGAGCCAGGTTAAGTTCCACTTGGCCCGGATTTTAGTACACTTCGAACATGCACACACCTAGAGCCGGGTTAAGTTCCACTTGGCCCGGATTTTAGTACACTTCGAACATGCACACACCTAGAGCCGGGTTAAGTTCCACTTGGCCTAGATTTTAGTACACTTCGAACATGCACACACCTAGAGCCGGGTTAAGTTCCACTTGGCCCGGATTTTAGCACACTTCGAACATGCACAAACCTGACTAAGTTTCTGTGTATCTTTTAGGTGACCACCAACCGCCGGAGTGCTGAATTCCAACGCTTGCTGGATACGCACAAGAATCTTCGCACGAAACAGGCTGCACTCATCGTGGAGTACGAGAAAAGGGGTAAGTTCTTTTCTCATTCCTTTCCTCATTTTTCTTCCACTTCGCTTGCCGAACTAATCTGATTGTTCGGTTTCCGCAACTAGAGTGGAAGCTGAAACAAGATAATGCGGAAGAACTTGGAGCAGATCAAGGGTACGTCCTTCTTGTCTATTTTTACCATGGTTTTCATCAGCTTTCCTCCTTGGCTCGGCAGAGATTCATACCTCGGCTCTGCCGGGCCAACACACGATTTCAGCATTGCTTGAAGAAAGTGTGTCTGTGCCTGACGTGATGCTGCATTTTCTCGAACAAGCAGGGCAGCACCAAGCCGAACTAAAGAAGAAAGATGACGAGCTTGCCCTCCTCCGGACCAAAGACGATGAGATAGCCAAGCTCAAACCTGAAATGGCTAAGATGAAGGCGTAGCACCAAACCGAGTTGAAAAAGGCTGGCCAGGACTACACTAAAGAACGCGAGCGCCTCAAACTCCAAAATGCTAAGGACCGTGAACTTCTTCAGGAAGCCGAGGTCAAACTTGAGTCGGCAAATGCTGAGCTCGAGCAACTTCGGAAGAGGCGTGAAGCTTGCACCAAGGAATTGACCCGGATTCACAGTCACATCTCACGTAATTTATTTTCCTTTATCCGCCTTATTTCTTCGGGTCAGTTCATATACCTTGTTTCCTCAACTTTTTCCTTTGCCTTGTTTCCCAGGCCACTTTCCAGAGGGTACTGCTATTGCCAATGCTGCTGTGGCCAATTTCCGCCGAGAAAGGGGTACTCCGGTCGCTCCTGAGGGTGAGAGCATTCCCTTTGACATGGAGGACCTGTTGGTCAGCTTGTCGTCTCGCGTGGAAATCATCAAGAACTACGGCAGGGACCTCCTCAATGTTGCAGTCCAGGTCTTCAACGCCTTCTGGCCCGCCGATGATGCTCCGGAAAGAGTCATACAGCTCGCTAAAAGGCTTTTGGAAATCGAGACCCAGCTCGACCTCTGGCGAGAATCCGCTGGACGTGCTGCAGCCGATACCATCCTTCACCACGTTTTGACGTGGTATGAGAAGATAGATCTCAGCCTCCACACACGCCTGTGCACCGGATCCAAATGGACAGATGACCCGGAGTGGGTAGCTCGGCGCCAGGCTTGCGCCCACAGCCTCATCAAATATGCCCCCATTCACGAATGGACCAAGGGGCTGAGCTTCCTGGAAGTCGCAGGCGAAGAGGAAGTTGAGAACGTTGAAGATGATTCGGGTGAAGACGAAGAGGACACTACCTCGGATATCGAAGAGGGTGATGATGATGCCGAACTTCCTCCCGCTGCTCCTTAAGTAAAAAAACACTTGAAAATTTATGAGATCCCCGGTATGCCGGGTGGAATTGTATTCCAAACACATGTGATATTTTGCTACTTAGTACTTATGCCGGATTAACTTGGGCGTAGTCCCCGAGTTTCTTTTTCTTGTTCGTTCAATCTTTTGGCTCGGATCGTGTCTACCTTGATTCGGTTTTACGACTTACAAATCTGAGCTTAAATATTATCTTAACAATACTAGGAAACTTTTAGACTTAGCTCAAAAATAAAACTGCATAATAACTTGAAAATAAATACAGGGTTAGTCCGAAAAACAAACGTCGGCTCGAATAAATTCTTTTCCTTAGTCGTTTTTCGTGTGCTACGCAATTCCAAACTTGTTCTCTTGCTTGCCATGAAGCCAATTCTTGTTGGACAGCAGCAAGTCGAAGAGTTGGGTTTTTGGTGCTCACACACTACTAATCCGAGCTAAGTAGAATAACTTACTCCAGCTGACGCACAGAAAATAACAAACATTATTAAGGCGTCCCCGAGTTACTGCTCGAGGTGTCAACATTTCATTGATAAGCTCATTTCCGACATACATACCGACATATGAGATAACCCGGATACATACACTTCTTAGCTAGGTGTAGAAAGGCCGAAGTAGAGCTATGTTCCATGGTCGCTTAGATTCCTCGCCGGACATGTCCGCCTTGTTCTTTTCCTGTGGCTTTGCATCTATAAGATAGTAAGAATCGTTGTGCAATGCTTTGCTCACGATGAACGGCCCTTCCCATGGGGGGGATAATTTATGCATTCCAGTAGTACGTTGTACCAGCCGGAGCACCAGATCGCCTTCCCGAAAGACTCAGGGGCACACTTTCCGGTTATGATAGCGTCGGAGATTTTGCTGATATATGGCGGATCTGGACAGTGCCAGTTCTCTCGCTTCTTCCAGCAGATCAACATCATTTTGCTGGGCTTCTTGCACTTTGGCTTCTGTGTATTGGGTGACCCTAGGCGAATCATGCTCTATGTCGGCTGGTAATACAGCTTCTGTCCCATATACCAGAAAGAACGGCGTATAGCCTGTTGATCGATTCGGAGTTGTTCTTAAACTCCACAGTACCGCTGGTAATTCTTCTATCCAGCACCCCGCTGATCTTTGCAGCGGCTCAATGAGTCGGGGTTTTATCCCGGATAATACTAATCCGTTGGATCTTTCCACTTTCCCGTTCGATGCGGGGTGGGCTACCAAAGCTACGTCTAGCCGGATCCTCTTATCCCGGCAGAAACGAGCGAATGCTCCTTCCGCAAAATTTGTGCCATTATCAGTTATGATACTGTGTGGATAACCGTACCTCAAGATGATATCTTTTAGAAACGTTACAGCCGTAGCTCCATCACATTTTCTTATAGGCTTTACCTCAATCCACTTCGTAAATTTGTCCACCATTACCAGAATGTGGGTCATATTTCCCCTTGCTGGTTTGTACGGGCCAACCATATCCAAGCACCATACGGCAAATGGCCAAGTGATTGGGATGGTCTTGAGTTCCGACATTGGCATGTGTGTCTTGGTAGCGTACCTCTGACAACCATTACATTTTCTCACCAGATCTTCTGCTTGCTCTAAGGCGTTTGGCCAGTAGAATCCGTGTCGGAAAGCTTTTGCTACCAAGGCTCGGGATGAGGCGTGATGCCCGCATTCCCCCTGATGTATATCTCGGATGATTTCAAGCCCTTCTTCCGGGTCAACACACCGCTGGAGGACATTGGTCACACTTCTTTTGTATAACTCGGAATTGATGATCGTGTAGGCCTTTGCCCTCCTCTGTGTTTGCCTGGACAGCACCTCCTCAGTAGGTAACGTTCCATCCTTCAGGAATTGAAATATAGGCAGTGCCCAAGCCGGTATTGGCCGTACGGGGAACACGTCCTCGTCTATCTCCATCTGATCCACCGGCATAACTTCAACCGGACCATGCTGAGCAGTCCCCGGGTCCTGCGAAGCAGTCCCCAGGTTTTGCGCACCACTTCCTGTGTCAATGTCCATGGGCACAGCTCCGGATTCTGTGTCCTCCGGGACGTAGATTGACTCGGATTCTGGGGATGGCCTGATGGATGGTTTCTTGAGGTGCTCTAATGCTACACCCGGTGGGATTGCTTGTCTGGTTGACCCGAGCTTCGACAGCATGTCGGCAGCCTCATTTTCCACCCGGGGTACATGATGAAATTCGCATCCCTCAAAGTAACCAGAAATCTTCTGCACATGAAATCTGATAGTGCCATGTTTGGATCAAGGGCGTCCCACACTCCGGATACTTGCTGCACCACCAAATCCGAGTCGCCAAAGCATATAATCCGACGTATACCAATTTCTTTTGGTACCTTGAGCCCATGCACAAGTGCTTCATACTCAGCGACATTTTTTGATGCGGTGAAGTGGATCTGCAGCACATATTTCAACTGGTCCTTCTTTGGCGATGTGAGTACAACTCCGGCACCTAGCCCGGTTTTGGTCTTTGATCCGTCAAAGTGCATCCACCAATAGTTCGGATCCGGAAGTGGTGGTTCGTACTGCACCTCAGCCTAGTCCACGAAAAAGTCCGCCATAGCTTGAGATTTGATGGCTTCTCGTCTGTCATATTGCGGAGCATAAGGAGCTAGCTCAATTGCCCATTTTGCAATTCTGCCGCTTGCGTCCTTGTTACTCATTATCTCGGATATGGGGGCCTCACATATGACCCGGATGGGATGCTCCTCAAAGTAGTGCTTCAGTTTCTTGGCGGCCATGTACAGGCCATATGCCACCTTTTGATAATGTGGGTAGTTCTGCTTTGAGGTTGACAACACTACGCTCAAATAATACACCGGCCTTTGCACCGACTTACCTTCCTCATCATGCTCCACCACTATCACTACACTTACAACTCGGTTGGTTGCGGCTATGTAGAGCAACATTGGCTCCTTTGATAGTGGTTAGGCTAGCACTGGTGCCGTGGCTAACATTTTCTTTAGGTGGGTAAAGGCTTCATCAGCCTGCGGTGTCCAGATGAACTTATTCGACTTTTTCATGAGTTGGTAAAGAGGCAAAGCCTTTTCTCCCAACCGACATACAAACCGACTTAACAAGGCCAGGCAACCTGTAAACTTTTCGACATCGTTAAGACACTTTGGCAGTTCCATTCGCTCGATGGCCCGGATTTTAGTTGGATTAACCTCGATACCTCGGCTGGAGACGAGAAAACCGAGCAATTTTCCAGCCGAGACACCGAAGGTGCATTTTTCCGGGTTAAGTTTCATCCGGAACCTTCTTTGGTTTGCAAACGTTTGCCTGATATCGTCAAGGAGCATTTTGCTTTCCTTGGTCTTGATAACCACATCATCCACGTACACCTGTACATTTTGACCTATTTGGTCGTGCAAACATTTTTGCATACACCTCTGGTACGTTGCCTCTGCATTACGTAAACCAAACGGCATGGTGCGATAGCAATAAGCCCCATATGGGGTAATAAACGCAGTCTTTATTTGATCATCCGGATTCAGAGGTATCTGGTGGAAACCAGAATAAGCATCAATGAATGACAACAGTTCGTATCCAGCAGTTGAGTCTATGACTTGATCTATTCTTGGCAGCGGGAATGGGTCTTTTTTCCTACGCGATCAAACTTAGCCGGATTAAACACAGTTCGTATCTGGTGGCAAGAATACACATACGCCAAACCACTGCCACGTTCGGGTCATCCTTCTTCTTTTCCACCAGCACCGGATTAGACAGCCAATCCGGGTAAAGCACTTCCATGATAAATCCTGCAGCTAGCAACTGAGATATCTCATCCCCAATGACTTTCCTCCTATCTTCGGCGAAGCGGTGGAGAGGTTGCTTCACCGGCTTGGCTCCGGGTCTCACATTCAAAGAGTGCTCGGCCAACTCCCTCGGAACACCTTGCAAGTCATGTGTGGACCAAGCAAAACTGTCCCGATTCTCACGGAGGAAGCTGACGAGCTCGCTTTCCTATTTATCACTTAGCTCGGCACCAATTGTTACGGTGCGCTCTAGGAATATGTCATCAACGGGAACCTTCTTGGTATCTTTCGTGGCCTGGAAGGAGACAGTTCCATGCGGGTTACTCAGCGCCGGCATATACTGCTGCGCGGACTGAGCCAATGCCGCCACCTCTTGAATTTTTCTTTTTTCCTACACGATCACAAGTGACTCGGCTAAGTTTGATCCGGCCGACGCACACTCCATGGAACGTCGGAAGTCCCCAGCAATGGTAATCACTCTGTTTGGTCCGGGCAATTTCATCTTCAAGTAGCTGATATGGCAACTTGCCATGAACTTGTTCAGCGTTGGCCTTCTGAGCAACGCATGATATGCGCTTTCTAAGTTCACCACCTCGAACTCCAGATTTTTAGTTTGGCAATTATCCCTCGTGCCGAACAAGACGTCGACCTGGACCTTGCCTATGGGCTCGCAAGAAATGTCGGGCACAATGCCATGGAAAGTTGTCCTCGTGGCCTGGACCATGTTCTCTGAGATACCCAACTTGCGCATTGTGTCCGCATACATTATATTTATGCTACTGCCGTTGTCGATCAATACCGTGGAGAACCTTACATTAATGCTAGGTCTAATGAACGTAGGATCCAGCACCAACGCATACGATCCAGGGCTTGGCATGAGCTTGGGATGATCCCTAATGCTCCAGGTGATTTCCTGATCGGACCAAGGCATGTACCTCGTCACTGCAGGCATTACTGCATTCACCTCCATATGCCTACGCTGCAAGCTTTTTCTATCTGTTTCTTCTGTGGTGAATACACAGTAGCTCTGGTGATGCTCCCTGTACTCGTTTCTCCCATCATTTCCGGGGTGCCTCTGATCCGACTGATGCTGATTTTCTACCTGATGCACTGCATCCCTTCTTTCATTGTTATCATACCTCGGCGGCGGGGGAGGCAACATTAGCTGTTGCGTGTTCGCTCCGGAGAGCAATTGCTGTCGGGGTAACTCCTACCGAGGCTGATCATTCCGGGGTGCGTGAGCATTCCCCGAACCACCTTGCTCGATCTTGCACATCCACTCGCATTGCCTCGGCGTATGACCCGCTGGGTTGTTTGGATTTGGCGTGTGAAACTTACACGGCTGGTCCAACATCGACTCGTAAGTATACCTCGGACGGTCTTTCCTTTCTTGCCACTGCTTCTTTTGCTCCGGTGTCCAAGTTTTCTTCCCATCGTTCCTTGGAGTCCATTGACCTCCAGTTTTCTGGCGCTAGCTACCCCCTGCTCCGGGTTGATCTTGATTCACAGCTGCAACTTGATGCGAACCGTACCTGTGGTCCAGTCTATCATCTCTCCTTTTTCCTCTGTAATCATTCCTCCGGGATGATCCGGATCCATCCCTATGATAGTACTCATCGCTTGACTCGTTTGAGGCGAGCCTTGGTTGGGTCGGGTCACCCAACGCATAGAATCCGCAATCCGGATCATTTCTGCCAACGTAGCCGGCATTTTCCGTTGCAACTTCATCCACAGCTCGCTTCCATATCTGCACCCCTGTGCAAACCATGCTATGGCCTGTGATTCTATCACGCCCTCGCATGAGTTTCTCACGGTACACCACCGGGTCAAAAACTCCCGGTCTGTCTCATTGGGTCTTTGCTTGCACATAGCTAGGGTCTATGGCCTATTTGGCCTATGATACGTACTCGAAAAATTGCTGATGCACATCTCCTCGAAATCTATCCACCAGTTGATGCTTCCTGGTGGCAAATTGTTCAACCACACCCTTGCCGGGCCTTCCAACATCTGGGGTACATACCGTACGGCCCATCTCAGGTTGCCTGTGGCAATTTTTACAGCCGTAGCATAGTTTATCAGCCAATCCTCTGGCTTGGTACTACCATCATAGGTCTTGGTGCCCCTAGGCAGCTGAAAGTTCGGTACTGGAGGCTCTTTCATGATCCGGGGTCCAAAACACGCTGGACCCGGTGGACCCTAACACTCAATCTGTTCCGACCTATATAGTCGATCCAGTTTCAACCTTGCATCGTCCGGCATCAAATCCCTACTTCCCAATCTCGACCCTATCACATGATAGTCTGGTCTCGGGTATCCCGCATTTGCCATCTCCGAATCACCGTCGTTGTACCGGTTTTGCTCCTGCGGCGCACCTTTCTGTTGCACACCTCGGCCGACACTGTGCTCTTGCCTTGGCATGTTCCGCTGCTGCGGTTGTCTTGCTCCAGCTGAGTTTTGTTGCCCGGCATTGCCGTTGACAACGTTCCTTTGACCGGCAGTGCCTTGGTCACGGTTACCTCGGCCAGCTTTGCCTCGGCTCACACTCCATCGATCATCATTTTTCTGCGCTTCTTTTTCTTTCCCTGCCCGTGTCGGGTCATACGGGACAATCTGTTTGTTCCGTCTGGCCGAGGTTACCACCTCTTTTCTCTTTGGACCACCATGAGGGGACGATGCGGCTCTAGCGGATTTCTCCGGGTTACCCATCGCCGAATGGACGATCTTGGAGGCCCCAGCTCTCTCCGAGTTTGCCCTGAGCAGTTCTTTGTTTTGCCTATTTGCAATCCGAACCAGCTCGTTTACCCGATCTTGCTGCCTTTGTCGGGCTTCACCCGTCAGTCCCTCTAACTCAGACGCAGCTGCATCCACTGCCCTGAGGTTCTTGACCGGGGTGCTATACCTCGGCAGCCCCATGGAAAAACAGTTTTTTGATTCCTCGATTCCAACATCACCTTCTCTGTTCATCTCGCTCATGAGAGTTCTCCCTTTGATTTTTACATTATCAACCTTGTTTGCCTTTGCGTACTCACGCAGCGTCATGTTCAACGACTGTTGGCCGCGGCTATTTTCTTTGCGCCCTCTAGTATTTTCTGCCTAGTTTCTTCCAGCTCGGCTTGTGCACGAGCCGGATCTACCGCTGCTACTACAGGGTTTGCCAAGCTATCCATTGCCTCTCTCAACACGTTTTCCGGCCTCTCTAGCGGAGGACCTCTACCTTTCCTTGGTGCCTTGGGCGTCACCTCCGGATCTGGCGCCGGATCTTTGCTCGCACCCGCACCTGGCGCTGTCATCATTACCTCTGCACGGTCCGGGGAACGAGTGATACACTCACCGCGAGCCACAGTGAGGGGCGGTTCGCCTGCTTCGACGATGCGGCGTGGATGAACGCTAGACACGTCCACCGCAACGTAGACCTTGTGTGCGCCGAGCTTGACGAAGATGCCGTTGCGCGGGAGAGGGCGCGTGCCGAAGCAACTTGCGTTGTCGCTGACGAAGTCCCGCGCTCCAAAGCGCTAAATGAGCCCAGAGACGATGCGCTCGCCGGTGGCGATGAAGTTTCCCGTCCAGATTTTGACCCCTGCTAGCGCCGCTAGCCCCACGGTGGGCGCCAACTGTCCTGGTGGTGTCACGGCAGATGCCATATATAGGCTAAAGGTGGGGACTAATACTCGCTAGGGGAATCCAAGGAGGGATAGTGAAGTGATTCTCCACGCAAGAACTTGTATTGATTTACTTCCAAGGTTACAAGTGCTCCTAGAGCTGTATTGGCGAGAGGAGGAAGAAGAAGCTCTCTTACTCTCACCCGCAGATCTCACCTGAAACCCTAGACTAAAACAGAATCGTAGAGAGACCAACCCACGTACTGAAGCCCTAGCCTCCCTTTTATAGGGGAGGCTCGGTCCCTGCCTAGGGCATACGTGGAGGCATATTCCTAAGAATATGCCTCCTCCCAAAGTGGTAAGCAGACCGGGGTGCTTTTTCCCCGCGTCACACATGCTTTAGCTACGTGAGCCTCTGCAGCGCCCTCGTCAGCCGACACGGGCATCGTCACCCCTGTCGGCCATGACCCGGTGGTCCCGCTCTTGCCTGCTTCGCTCATGCAGTGCGTACCGACCCCTCCTTTTGACCAGGAAGATTCCTTCCTTCTCCTAGAAGCTTGCTGTGACCCAGATGATGGTTCATCCAGCCACACCTCTTCCTGCATACAAGTAAACATGCAGTTCCGACTTACTTCTTAAGTCGGATGAGACCTAGTTAGGTGAACGCCCCCAGGTCCGAATTACCCCGTGATTCGGCCTGCCTTGAGGTGACCCGGCCAGCATCTGCTTTGGCCTTGCCGAACCTCGGCTAACTCGGCCTTTATACCCCGGCGTGACCCTACCCGGGGGTATCCCCCCAACATTGCCTCCCCTTTCTTCTTCTTCTTCTTATCCGGCGACGGTGGCCCTTTCTCTATCTTTACTTCGGCCCCCCGTTCATCCTAGTCGTAGTATGGTGTCGTCCCGTTGACCTGTATGAAGGATGACAATGGCAACCGTGCGCTTGCTATGGACAATCAATTGGCGCAACTCGGGAGCTCAATTGGGCGCGTGCTTTCTATGGAGAATGCGGGCGGCAAGCCATTATGATGATTTAATTAGTTTATCGAGTTAATGTCTCGGCTGCAATCAAGTGAATCTATGAGGTGAAAGTCAAACTTTGAGATCTAGGGAGATGGATGTATAAGAAATAAGAGAATGACACAACTCATGAACACTTTCAAATTAAAAAATATATAGCTCTTAATGTAAAAGAGTGTTTATAATTGACACAACTCTTGAACACTTTGAAATTACAATTTGGACATGATAATGTTGTCCCAGGAAAATCTTGAGAGTTTACCATTTTAGAGCATGAAAAGTGATCCCTAAACTAAAATATTTATGCCTCGTGCATATACAAAAATTATACACCTTCGAACACTGTGAAATCGCACTTAGTACATGATAATGTTGTGCTAAGAAAATCTTGAGAGTTTGTCATTTTAATGGAGTGAAATATTATGCATAAACTTGGATATATGAAAATTATACACATTTGATCACTGTGAAATTGCACTTAATACATGATAATGATGTGCTATAAAAATTTGGAGAGATTATCATATTCATATAGTGAAATGTAATGCATAAACTTGCATATACGAAAATTATACACCTGTGAACTCTTTGAAATCAAACTTAGGACATGATAATGTTTTGCTAATAAAATCCTGATCATTTATCATTTCCATAGAGTGAAATATAATGCATAAACTTGCATATACAAAAATTATAAACCTTTGAACACTTCGAAATCACACTTAATACGTGATAATGATGTGCTAACAAAGTTTTGACAGATTATCATTTTCTCCCCCATTTTCATAGAGTGGAATGTAATGCATAAACTTGCATATACAAAAATTATACACATTTGAACTCTTTGAAATCGCACTTAACACGTGATAATGTTGTGCTAAGAAAATCTTGAGAGATTATCATTTCATAGAGTGGAATGTAATGCACAAACTTGCATAAACAAAAATTATACAACTTTGAACACTTTCCCTTCGAATTATATTCAAAATCATTTCTTCGTGGAGTTAAATTACCGGTGGCAAACTTGTTATTTTTCATGGATAGAGGGCTGCCCCTCGATAGATATAGGGGTTATCTTGTCCGCTAGATCTCGGAGGATCAACGGTTGGTGGGCAGATCTGCGTGACAACTATCTCAACCAATCAGAGATGAGCATAGGTGTGAGAGTTTGTGACTAAGAGAGAGGGGAAAATTGAGTAGAACTTAAAAACCAAGGGCAAAACTGAGTAGAACTTCAAAACCAAGGGCAAAACTGAGTAGAACTTCAAAACCAAGGGCAAAACTGAGTAGAACTTCAAAACCAAGGGCAAAACTGACAAAGGGATTCAAATATAAAATAGAAAGAGATTTAAAAAATGGAAAACACTTCTTTTATACAATAAAATACATCTTGGCATACATCAAACTATTTGCAATTCAAATATACACCGGTTTGACAATTATTGCCTCATTCAGACAAACTATGTTTTGGGGAGGGATGTTTTGGGAAGAGGCTTGAGTAGAAAACCATGAACCTTCATAGATAGTAGGTGATTTGAGAAGTGGTGATTTAGGTTAAAACTTGATTTCTATACATTTCTTATGGTGGCAGATCACATAATAAGACTCCCTGGGTAGATGCCACTATGTTTTGATCTTTTTGAATCTGTTGTGCATAAAATGACTCAATTTGCTAGCTAAAACCCATTCGTTGACTCTCTGTTGACCAGCCACCGGAGGGTAAAACTGAGTATATTGCACATGGCAGTGTTAGTACTAGAGGGCAAAACTAAGTACAACTAAACTGCCAATGTTACACTCGAGGGTATAAATGAGCATAACAAAGCCGGCGGGGTTAGACACGAGGGAAAAAACGTGACTCACGGTACGCGTGTGGCCGTGCACAGTGCAGTAGCGTACGCAGTTATGCGGTGCACAATGGTGCAACGAAATGTCCCTTCCCTTCTCCTTTGTAGAGGCCCCATCACTCTCACTCATCACTCACTCACGCAACCATCTCCATTGTCCCATCACCTTCTGGAAACCCTAGAGAAAACCTCAACCACGCCGGTAATGGAGAAGAATGGCGCGGTGGCCATCGTCTCCTCCAAGGCCGCCGACAAGGAGGACTTCTTCCCTGTACAGGCCCTGTTGAGGCAACGAAGGCGGCCGCCATCCCCGTCTAGACCCCCGTCCCTGCTTCCTCCATAGCCACCAGCGAGGAGGCCCCCGCCGGTCTCGGGCAGATCCCGCTGGGCTGGGACCCCTACAAGGAGGAGTATTACATCTGGCCGAAGAACCCCTACAACACGAGTATCGTCGACCCATGGTTGGAGGTAACTAGGGTTTTCTCCCCTTCCCTTGTTCTTCCCCCATTCCCATCGTTGGATGCTAGATCGTATGTTATTAGGGTTCGACTGTTCGTATTTTTACAGTAGCTAATCCTCTTGTGTTAGGTCTCGTATTTTGATGAATCCCCCTATTCGTATTTCAATCCTATTTCATTTGTCCTCTGAGTTGCAGTTAAGGGATTCCCTAGTTAGTACTAGCTCTGATCTGTAGTTGGGATCCATATTCGATTTGGTTTAAGATATGGGGATTGGGGAATAATTAGGGGATCTCAATCGGTTAATTTATGCAAATAATCAATCCCGATAATCAAGATATCTCAATCATGACCTTATTGCACTGTACTATTTTTTCCAATAGGAGGATAGTAGCAATGAGGAGTCCAAGGACACCAAGACTCGTCAGGTGCTGAGGAGGCTAAAGTTCAGCCAGTATGACAACTTCTTCACTGGTGATGTCTACAGGTGCCCCTTCTGCACCAGGAGGCTCCACGCCACCGACTTCAACTCCCTCGTGAAGCATGCCGATGACGTGACGACCTATGCAAGTCGGTGAACATCCACGGCTTCAGAGCCAATCACTAGGCGCTTGTTCTTCACCTCCGCAACCTCCAGAAGGTGGCCATCGAGGAGGGTCGCATGCCCCCGATCAATCCCAAGGCGCCCAAGGTCAAGAGACTGGGCAGCAAGAAGTGGAGGAGGCGCCAGAGGGAGTAGGCGGAGGCCCTCCTAGCGGAGGCCATGAGGGGCCACTAATCTTGTGTTGCTGCTACTGCTATAAAGCAACTTATTTTTTCTTGTTTGTGTTGAACTTGTCCGTTGATGCTACTGAGAAGCCTAATTGTTGAACCTCGTTAAGTACCGTACTATATATATCCTATATTACCTACTTTATCTTCATCTTCTCCGTTTACGAAATGTATTTATGGTGCTGGTTAGATTTGCTGCTCTAGATTTGCTACCAGATTGGGAAAACCAAGGGCCAAAAGGAACAATGAATGAAGAGAGAGAGGGGAAAACCACAACTAGATTCGCTGGTTAGATTTGCTGCTCTAGATTTGCTACTAGATTTGGTGCTCTAGATTCGCTACCTTTTTGGGCAATGAAATACAAATGTTAGCGAGAGAGAGGGGGAAATGCGCTCTTAAAAAAGGACAATCATAGAAATAACAAAAAAGAAAACTTCCAATTTATACGACAGGGAGCACGTAGCCATCAAACGCGCCCCACATGGTCCCACACCACGTCCCCCATAACGTGTTCCTAACAAACCGGCCCCACACAGTCCCACATGGCATGGCCCCACACGTCAGCACAATGTGTTCCTGACCAAACGGCCCCACGTGGTCCCAGACCATGCGGCCCCACACGTCAGCCAATGCTCAACCTAATGGCAGCTGTCGTGCGAGCTCTTTGATGGGTTTCTGAGAAGGAGAGGGGCTAAGGTGAGGAAACGTTAAGTGGCTAGAGAAAACTGAATACAACTAATGAACGAGGGGCGTGAAAATAGAAACCCCTTTTAAAAACTATAAATATTGGATGAATTATTAACCTTTCATGAATATGTAAGTTTTTACAAAATAATAATTAATGGGAGTACTGACAAGGCGGGCCCAACTATCTGTTATGTTGTTAGCAGAGCTAAATGGTAACTACATGACCAAGTGGTGGAAATTGCAACAGATCAGACCAACAGCTGGTGAAACTGCAAAAAACTGTCCAAGTGGTGGTTTGTGCAACACATGGAGCAGGATATGGTGAAATATGTGATGTCCTCTTCCTATATATGCACACCAAGGAAGCTGACCAACACACTACAAGACTCTTCTAAAAAAACATGCCACACACACAGCGCGACCGTATCAAGACACATGTGCGTGGCACCATGTTGTTAGACGAGGGAGAGATAAGTCGGTGGGTGCGCGCGGGGCTCTACACAGGAGGGGAGATGGAGGATGGATGGTGAGAGATGAAGAAATAGAGAGAAAACATATACTTTAGTACTACTAGTAGTAGGTACCTACACCTCGTGTAAGAAAACCCGTCAAAGTAGCTTTACTTTGACATCGCACCGCCTTCAACTCCTTCTTCGCTGCTCTCATGCTACCTCCCATTTAGTATATTCTCATATAATCTCTTCTCGCTCTTTGTTTTTTCCTGCACTCGCACAGCCATCAGTCATCACAATGCTGCAGAAAAGTGCTTCTGCCTCTGCCTCAGCTACCGATAAGCAGCTTATGATGCACATTAGCCCAGCTATTGCGATGGCCACCTAGAAAAGTTCTGCTGGGAAAGGCTTAGTCCCGACTCGGACTCTAAGTAGTGAAAGCCTCGTCTCACTTGCTGAGTATGATGACAACTAGAACAAAGTCGCTTATGGCGAAGGTACCTCCGGTAATCCTTTTCCTCAGAAGTTTGGCCGGCAGAGATTGGAGAGAGGATGTTCACTGACAGGAAGGCTCTTGTAGAAGCTGAAAAGATGATGGAGGTAAATATATCTGCTCCATTTTTTCACTTGCAATAGATAACACATGACCACTTGTCCCCGAACCTCGGGGGAGTAATGTATTACTCAGCCAGATGCTCCTTTTAGACCAACACTCTGTAACTTAGTTTTGGACTTTATCATGTCCGAGATATTAAGCGGATTCAATGTAACTTAGTCAAAAAAACATTAGCATTGAATATTCAGCCACCGAGATTCGGATTGAGTTTTACTCGGTTCGAATCTTGAGCAGAGTTGAATATGCACTCACCTAGATTTGGATCAAGTTTTACTCTGTTCGAATCTTGAGTAACCTTGAATACCCAACCACCTAGATTCGGATCAAGTTTTACTCGGTTCGAATCTTGAGTAACATCAAATACCCAGCCACCTATATTCGGATCGAGTTTTACTCGGTTCAAATCTTGAGTAACATCGAATATCCAATTTACATAGTGACCAACAACTTTATCTTTTTCAGATCTCCAAAAACAAGCGCGCCGCCGAGTTTCAAAGACTCCTCTTTGCGCACAGTGGCCTCTCCAGTAGACACAAGAAGGTGTTGCTAGAGTTGAAGAATAAAGGTATATCTCTGCCTCATTGCCCCAGTACTCTGTTATTTTTAACTTGTCGAACTAAGTTGTGATTTGCCCTTTGCTAGATGAGGTTGAGGCTTAGAACAAGGATCTGCAGAAGCGCATTGCTGACCTGGAAGGTATGTTGCCTCATGTACTTCATTTTTGCACTTCCCCCTTCTGACTTGCCTTGTAATTTTTACCTCAGCTCAGCTAGATCAAAAGCTCTTGCAAAGTCTAATCAAGATTGTATATCTATGCCTGAATTGATAACCCATTTTCTCGATCAATCAAGAGAACATCAAGCTCAACTGAAGGATAAGGACGACGAGATCTAAAGAATGAGCATAACCTTGATAAGCTAATAATGAAGAACTAAAGAGACTATAGAAAGCTAAGGTTGATAAGCTCAACCAGGAGTTCTCTAAAGAGAAAAGTCGGCTTGCACTCCAACTTGAGAAGGAGCATAATCTACTCAAGGAGGTCAAGATCAAGTGACTCGGTTTCCATTGAGTTAGAAAAACTCAAGAAGCAAATGGTGGCATGGTTGTCCGAGCTCACCCAGATCAACAATATTGTGGCTCGTGAGTTTACCCTTGTTGACTTTTTCCTTTTCTGCCGAGGTTTCACTTATACTCTTATTGCTTTTCCTGACTCGTTCTTTTGTGCTTATTCTTTTAGGTAACTTACCCGAGTCCAAAACTCGTGCTGCTACTGCTATCCGAAAGTTCCGGGAGAAGAGGGCCGAGGCTGGTCCTATCCCACCAGAGCACAATATTGATGATCCCTTGGTTGGTCTCTCGGCTAGCCTTGGGCCCATGAAAACTTTTGGGGTGGACCTCCTCGATGCTGCTATCTGGGTTTTCAAGGTCCTCTAGCTAGAAGGTGTAGGGGATCGTTGCGGAAAAAAAAAATTTCCCTACGATGGAACCCCAAAAACTGCCTAGGATCTATCTATGTAGTAATGCGGTAACAGCCGATGCGTAGAGAATACATACCCTTGTAGACCGTACACGGTTAACGTTCCGCGGGGAACGTGGTTGAAGTAGTCATACTCGTAGCTAACCTCAAGGTTGCGAAGCTCCTCGCAGGTCACCCCTTGCTCCTTCTTGATCTTCATCGTGCAACAGCTCTGGCTCACGACATTTAAGCGCCCCAAGTTTTGCGCCTCATGTCTTCGTACCTATCCGGTGCATGATGAGACCTCCGGCTCCCCGATCCCATCGGGAGTGCGGAAGTTGATATCCGGCTAGGAATCCCTGCAGCACAATGGCGTACTGCAGGTGTGCCTCGATTGCACAGCCCAGACTTGGGGCCATGGTCACGAGGTATAGAGAGAGGGAGGAGGAGAAAGTCAACCAAATGACTTCTCCAATTGTGTGTTTAATCCCACTCATGGGCACCCCTTTATATAGGCGGAGGGGGTGTGCCCTCCCCCATTGGGTTAGCCATGTGGGACTATTAATTAAAAGAAAATAACAAGAATTTTCGTCCTGGCCGGATGGGCCAAAAGTCAGCCCAATAGCCAAAACAGAAAATGCCTAAATAAAAGGAAAAGGGAAAAGCAGTAGCAGCAGCCAGCCGGGTGGGCCGGCTCCACACCGGCGGCCCAGCTAGCTGGCAACAGCCAGCACTGCAGCAGCCGGGTGGGCCGGCGCCCGCCCCCCGCGGCCTAGCTCCCCGCCCCTGGCGCCAGCTCCCCGCGCGCCCTCGTGGGCCGGGTCGAGCTGGCCCAGGTGGCGGCTGGCGGCTGTGGCCCGCCCCCGCGCGGCGCGCTTTATCCGCCGCCTGTTGGCGAGCATGGCCCAGCTATTTGCCGCCAAGTGCGGCGGCTGTTATCCGCCGCCCACTTGGGCTAGCTGTTTTTTTTCTTTTTTCATTTTATTTTTCTGTAGCTTTTATTCTAGACTATTTCCCTCCGGGATTTAGCCTAATAAAAAAGTTTCCTTTATAAATCTTAATCTAAATATTATTTATAATATATTAATTCACAATTAACATATAATAAATATATATTTAAATTCTCATTTATCCGAAAACACTTTTCCGGTCTTTTCCTTTATCCTTTCTCCCAACAACTTCGGATCTCTCCGCGGAACGATTCCGGCTTTCTCTCTTTCTTTACTATGATTCTATCTTACAAATGATCGCTCTCATCGTACTCTTAAGTGTATCCTCTCATGGCTCGGGAATGCTCTAGACATGATTTGTATCAATGATCAACAGAGGGACCAGGGATGTCCATGTGACCCCTATGCATTCCTGATGACAATGTCGTTTGAACCGTCTAAATGTAGCATCCTCTTCCTTTTGTTTCTCGATACAACTTGTCTGAGATCCGATCACTGGTATCCCATACCTTGTTCAATCTTGTTCACAACAAGTTCTGTTTTCTTGTTACCGTGATATTACATCCTCGTGACCTAGTCACATGTTGCAACATTTATAGATGTAATCTCACCAAGCCGGCCGTATGTATCTTTACCCGTCATGTGGGTGAACAAATCCCGGTCTTGCAGTCACATGTCGTCTACTGTTCCTTTGGAATACCCAACGTACACCTTTATGGCCACCGCATTACTAGATGACGGTTGATGTAGTCTAAGCAGCCTAGGGAAACAGTGAGTAATATGAGCTCACGGTCTAAGGAGAAGGAGTCTAGGTATAGTTGTTGCAACAATGAACTATATAACTTGATCGTGTTGTAATCCTTTGAAAGGATCGTATGGGCACCTAGAGGGGGGTGAATAGGTGCTACTTCAAATTTTACTCCTTTTCAAATTACGGTTTGACAAGAAAGGTGAATTCTCCAGATTATGCAACTAAGGTGAATTTACCTATATGACAAGCAAGCACTAATTAAACAATAACTAGATAAGTAAAGTGTAGTAAAGGGTAGAAGGAACCAAAGTGGACCACACGGAGACACAAGGATTTGTTTCCCATAGTTCCTTCCTTTCGAGGGGAAGTACGTCTATGTTTGGAGAGGGGGTGGTTTCAAACCACCAACGCCACGAGAGGCCTCCCTTGTTCTCTGATGAACCTCACCCCAACGTGTTCGATTCACCTCTTCCACTATACGGCAACCTTCGAGGTGGAAGCCGGCACCTTTAAAACGAGTTCGGGGCACACATCCACAACTTAATTGGAGGCTCCCAAATACAAGCAAGCTGTCAAACAATCAAAGACAAGCTTGTAAGAACCAAATCAAAACCTAGGGTTTCCAATGAAACACTAGAGCATGGGGGCCCTCAAGTGAATGAGGGG
Source organism: Avena eriantha (assembly GCA_910589775.1). Lineage (NCBI taxonomy): Eukaryota > Viridiplantae > Streptophyta > Magnoliopsida > Poales > Poaceae > Avena > Avena eriantha. The sequence goes on along the minus strand of OU342741.1, from coordinate 197,318,105 downwards.
GAAATAATGATCTCTCTTGGTGAAGCTGTAGATCAAGGCCTCCTCCTTCGATTCTCCAAAGATCAAAGACTTTGGATGGTTGGATGAAGAGATCTTGTTGATTTGGTGGCTCAAATGGACATGGTGTTCTTGAGGTGGACGAGCAGCTGGAACAAGAGGATAAGGTCCCCTATTTATATCCCTTCTGTCAGCGAACCGTTTTTCTAACCATTGGAGAAGAAGCAGACCGGAGACTCCGGTCACCACACCGGAGACTCCGGTCTACACCGGAGACTCCGGTCCATCTCTGGACCAGCCTCCGGACCCCTTGACAGAATGACCCAGCTCAGTTGGGAGCCAAGTGGACCGGAGACTCCGGTCCGTCTACACCGGAGACACCAGCCTAAGATAGATACCGGAGACTCTGGACCAACCTCCGGACCAATCTCCGGACCACCTTACTGGCTATCCTGGGCATGAAAACAGAGGCCACTCCGGAGACTCCTGGGGAAAATCCAGACCACACCGGAGACTCCGGTCTGTGTAGACCGGAGACTCTGATCTGGAATTCCCAGCTTGCAAGATCAGATGCAGGGAATGATCCGCAGGCCAATGGTCCTTTTTCCTTTGTAGAATACCACCCTGTAGACAATAGCAAACTGTGAAAGGGTCTACTAGTTGTTAACGAACACCAAAAGTGATTATGATAGTAAATGTCCTTTCAATCTCCCCCTATTTGGTGTTCGATGGCAACTAGTGAATTTGCATGAACAAGAGTTCGCAATTATGTATGACAGAGTATGGACATGCTCCTCTATCTATGTGCACAAAGATAAACAAGTAAAGCAGGCAAGGTATGTAGAACATGGATAAACCACATAGGTCTCACATGAGTTACAATAAAGTTGGAGCACCCACAGAGTCATACACACACACAAATAGCAAGCAGTGTTCCACAAAAACATAAAGCAAATAGAGACGAGAAGGCAAATGAATCAAGTAGCCCCCAAACCCATGCAAATCCCGATGACAATGTCTTCTCCTCCTTTGACATCGAAACACAGAAAAAGGGAAAAGACCTAAGCTAGCTTCCCAACGGATCAGTAGTCCTCGTCATCATCCTCCTCGTCCTCCTCATCCAGATCCTGATCCTCATCATCATCATCATAGTCCTCATCATCATCTTAAGCTGCAGGCCCTTTGCCGTGAGGGCGAGAAGAGGAAGTACCTTGATACCCAAACCTAGATGTGACATCAGAGAAGGTCTTCCAATCCACCAAGCTATCCTGATGGGCATTCCATGCCCCAAACGAAAGAGTGTGATCTGACTCGGTGGACGGCTGAGCCCCATGCTCATCAGTGTGCTCATCCTCACCTTCCTCATCATACGCTTCACCCTGAGCCTTGATCTCCTTGAGTAGTTTCTCGATGCGGCGGTTTCTCTTGTAGGAATCATGTTGTTGCCTGCGGATGTCCACATTCATGCAGCATAGGGTCCTCTCCTAGAATGAGGCCTTCTTGACCCTCTCATGTACATAGTCACGTGTCATGGGTGGAAGAGGTGCATTGGAAGCATTCTTCCTTCGAGCCCTAGGAGGTGAGGGGCCCCGGTCAGTCTCTGAAATCTCCTCTTCCACATGTGTAAGGGAGCGTCTAGGAGGAGCACTCATAGCCCTTTCTACTACAGAGATACGAGAGTGTGTTCGGTAAGGTTGGGAGGCATAGCAAGTGGCGAACCATGTGGCTGAGTGTTGATGAGTCTCATGACCAGAGGTGCATATGGAGGGGCCTTCCTGTATAAGATGGCATGATACATCTCCTCAAATATGTAGTCCATCACATCAATAGGATCAGCTTCAGCATCGGGGCCAGCCATGTAAGTCTTGTGGGTGTGATACAGCAAGTTGACCAAACCACACCTGATGGCATCATCATTCCCAGCACTAGGGGAGATGGTCTGGCGGAAGATCCTCAACATCAGATTGTAGAGAGGCTTGAGTCCCTTGGACCCTCCCACAACCCCTTCACTACCATATAAAGGGGCAAGCTTGTTCTTGTTCACCCCAAGAGCTGTTGAGTGCATGAGAACTCCAACATGAGTAGATACCCCCTGAAAAGTCTCGAAGATGGATTCAGCAAAGTCATAGAACATGGCAGAGCAGCGGTGGTTGCCAGTCATCCAAGTCATAGTCCTGGCTTGGTCAGTCCTAAACACAACTGTGGCGTAGAACTGCTGCACGAGGGTGATGTTGTAGTCTTCACGGATCTCCATCAAGTTGAACAGCCTCAACTTCTCACTAATCCACAGAACATCAGAGAAGTAGGGGCTCTTCCTCATCTGCTCAACACTCAAGTACTTCTGGGGGCATGCGGGAGACCTCTTGAGCACACTGTAAATGTCTTTCATGAAGACAACTTGCTCCTTCCTCCAATAACAGGGGTCATCACTAGTGCGAGGCAATTCATAGAAATTGGTCTTCCGCAGCTCACGATACTCCTGCTTAGACATGCGAGCCAACGACTGAATGTTGTCATATTTTGCCCTCTTGGCACGTTTCGCTTCCTCAGCCCTTTCCTGCTCCTGCTGCATATACGCTGCATCACGGGCTTGCTGTCTGCGGTTGGATGGGGGCACAATGTACTGACCCTTAGACTCATCATAGCGAGGATCCCCTCTCTTCATCTTGGCCTTGGTGCGAGGAGGACGACGAGAGCCAGGGCCAGATCTGTCCATGGAGAAGATTCCACCGGTGGGAATCACCCAATGGTGGCAAGGAGATGATTGGCCAGTGGCACGGCGGATCCCGGGGGCTTCTTGACCTTCGGGGAGAAGATTTGGGAGAGGAGGCGACGGGGGCAGAGAGGGGAGGACGGGGGTGGATGAATGAAACTGCTGTTTCAGTTCACCCCGTCCTCCCTTAAAGTGGACATAAACTGCCCAGACCAGAGTCTACGGTCTACACCGAGACTCCGGTCCACACCGGAGACTCCAATGTGAACACACCAGAGACTCCGGTCCTCCTTGACCAAATACTTCCAGGATGTGTGTATGGGGACATATATTAGTTAGAGAGGGTTTTCAAGACTGAGAGGGGGCTTGGGTTAAGATGACATACTATGAAAACTCAAGAAAACCACGGAAAACTCTCCAAATGTTCATCAAAGTGCCAAATAAATCCGAGCTAAGAGCCAATTCTTCGAATGAGGAGAGGGTGGTGGCCGAAGCCACCATGTAGGAGTTTGTGGCATGAAACCGCGAAGAATTATCCTTGGGTTCATAGCCACTACTCATCAATGATGCTCACATATCACTAAATGATACTACGAGAATTGAATTTCTTAATGTTGGCATTACGGGGGGAGGGATAGTCCAATGAATTAGAACCGCACTCCTCCTATTTCCATGCCTACACCTACACCAAATATGGGTCAAGATATAGGTGAGTATGCAAGGCAATCAAGTCAAGCTCCTAGAATCCATGATATTTAGTTTATTCCTCAAATAACAAAACCTTGCTTCATCAAGTGGCTTCATGAAGATATCGGCAAGTTGGTCTTTGGTTGACACATATGAAAGCTCAATATCACCTCGTGCAACATGATCTCTAATGAAGTGATGGCGAATCTCAATGTGCTTTGTCCTTGTATGATCCACTGGGTTATATGCAATCTTGATGGCACTTTCATTATCACATAGAAGAGGCACTTTGTCACAATGGACACCGTATTCCTTTAAAGTTTGCCTCATCCATAGCAATTGTGTACAAGCACTAGCAGCTGCCACATACTCGGCTTCAGCGGTGGAAAGAGATATACAGTTTTGCTTCTTGGAAGACCAACACACCAATGACCTTCCAAGGAATTGGCAAGCCCCGGAGGTTGATTTTCTATCATCCTTGTCACCAGCCCAATCCGAATCCGTGTACCCACAAAGAGAGAAAGTAGAGCCCCTAGGATACCAAATACCATAGTTTGGGGTATGAACCAAATATCGAAAGATTCTCTTGACTGCCATCAAATGGCTTTCTTTAGGAGCCGCTTGATATCTTGCACACACTCCTACACTCAACACAATATCGGGTCTAGATGCACACGGGTAAAGCAAAGAGCCAATCATGGACTGGTATACCTTTTGGTCCACATCTTTACCATTTGGGTTTAGTTCAAGATGAGTCTTTGTTGCCATGGGAGTGGGAGCTCCGTTGAGATCTTTCATGTTAAATCTTTTGAGCATATCTTGAGTATACTTGGCTTGGTTGAAGAATGTACCACCTCTCACTTGCTTGATCTCAAAACCAAGAAATACTCTCAATTCTCCCATCATAGACATCATGAACCTGTCAGTCATTAGCTTAGAGAATTCATCATTAAACGCTTTGTTAGAAGAGCCAAAGATAATGTCATCTACATAAATTTGGCATACAAAAAGTTCCCCATTGACCCTCTTGGTAAAAAGAGTGGGATCGATTTTCCCAACCTCAAAACCACGATCTAACAACAACTCTCTAAGGTGCTCATACCATGTGCGTGGGGCTTGCTTGAGCCCATAGAGAGCCTTATCAAGTTTGTAGACATGGTTTGGAAAGTTGGGATCCTCAAATCCCGGGGGTTGTTTCACATAAACCAATTCATGCAATGGACCATTGAGAAATGCACTTTCTACATCCATTTGTTGTAATTTAAAATTATGATGAGCCGCATAAGCAAGGAGGATACGGATGGACTCAAGGCGAGCCACAGGAGCATCGATCTCTCCATAATCAATGCCTTCAATTTGAGAGAACCCTTGTGCAACCAATCTTGCCTTGTTCCTTATCACAATTCCATGCTCATCTTGCTTGTTCTTGAAAATCCACTTGGTGCCTATAACATTGCGGCAATATTTTGGCTTTTCCACTAACTTCCATACTTTGTTTCTCTCAAAGTTGTTGAGCTCTTTGTGCATTGCATCTAACCAATCCAAATCTTCAAGAGCTTCCCAAACTTTCTTTGGTTCCACCATGGAAATGTGTGCTTGGTGCTCACCAAAGTTCTTCAATTGAGCTCGAGTAGATATCCCTCTTCTTAGATCTCCAACCACATTCTCAAGAGTGTGGTCTCTTAATTCCAATATTCTATCCATTCTAGCTTGGCGACAAGTTTCGATCTCCTTGTTGTTTCTTGGTGGGATCACTTCATCATTTTGGTCCTCGTCTTGACCATTAACTTGACCTTGATCATCATTGGAAACATTCCCTTCCATAGAAGGATAGGATTGACCTTGGTCATGATCAGTCCCACAATTGGCCAGGTATTCAGCTGTACTTATGGCAGTTTGTATAGATCTTGCTTGTGTAATGGCCTTAGCACCACTGGACATCCTGGCAAACGGAGATTCAAACACCTCTTGGATGGAGGCATCATCTTGATCAGTAGGTTGAGGGTCCACAACTTGTCTTTGGCATGGGTCGTTGTCCACCTCGACAGTAGCTTGTTGAAGTTGTGAAGATGAGGGCTCCACGTGAGTAGAGCATAGTTCTTCTCGATCCACCATAAGGGGTTCCTCAATAGGGCGGATGAAACCCGCACCCATTCTTCCTATGGCATCCTGAGGCATTTCATCATCTACATCACAAACATCAACACGCCCCGTTTGGGGACCATCATATTCTTCAAACACCACACTACAAGATTCTATGACAATTCCTGAGAGCTTGTCATAGATTCTATAAGTGTGGGATTCGAGACCATAACCAACAAAAATACCCTCTAATGCTTTGGAATCAAACTTGGATAAGTGCCCTTAATGCGATAGAAGCACTTACAACCGAATACTCGGAAGTAAGAAACATTAGGCTTGTTACCGGTAAGGATCTCATATGGAGTCTTGACCAATTCTTTGCGGAGGTAGAGACGGTTTGATGCATGGCATGCGGTGGAGATAGCTTCACCCCAAAAATTGTATGGAGATTTGAATTCCGCCTACATAGTCCTAGCCATATCAATGAGAGTCCGGTTCTTCCTCTCAGCTACACCATTTTGTTGAGGGGTATATGCAGCGGAATATTGATATTTTATTCCCTCATCACTAAAAAATCCATTTAATGTGTAGTTCTTGAACTCGGTACCATTGTCACTTCTTATTGTTAATACTGGGACATTGTGTTAACATTGAGCCATGTTGATGAAGTCGGTGAAGTTCTCTTGGGTCTCACTTTTTAACTTGAAGAAATATACCCAAGTGTATCTAGAGTAATCATCAACAATCACCAAACAATATTTCTTCCCACCAAGACTTGCATGAGACGGGGGACCAAAGAGATCCACATGAAAAAGCTCCAAGATCCTCTTGGACTTGATGTAGTTCTTTGGCTTGTGGGGAGACATGCATCTTTCCTTCAACACATGCCCTGCAAACACGATCTTTGGCAAAGCAAACATTTTCTTTTAGTCCAACAATATGGCCATCCTTGTGGAGGCTTTGCAAAGTTCTCATGTTGACATGGGCTAGACGGCGGTGCCATAGCCAACCCACATCGGCCTTTCCGTATAGGCACATCGGACATGTAGTGGTTTTCTCGGAGAAGTCCACCACATACAAGTAATCCTCGACATACCCAACGAAAGCAACCTTTAGAGTCTTGCTCCACAAGAGGATCACAATATCAACATCAATGAAGATAGCAAAACCCATCTTTCCTAGAGCACGGAGTGAAAGTAAATTATAGCCAAGGGTCTCAACAAGCATGACATCCACGAGAGTAATATCGTGTGCCACCACAACTTTGCCGAAACCCATTACCTTAGATTTTGATTTGTCAGCATATGTCACAGATATTTGATCAACATTTGGTCTCAATTCCTTGACACTAGAAGCGCTTCCGGTCATATGACTTGTGCATCCACTATCGAGCACCCATTTTGACCCTCTGGAAGCATAGGTCTACAAAAGATCAAACTAGTTTTTAGGTACCCATTTCTCAATGGGTCCTCTTTTGTTAGTAACAAGGGTCTTGGGAACCCAAATTGACCATGCGATATAACCATCAAAAGGGCCAACATATTGTGCATACACATCACCATATTAATCATGCATTAAGACATAGTGAGGGTTAGCACTAACCGCAAAATCATCATGAGACATAGTTTTGCCACTTGTGGTCTTACTTCCCACAAAGACCTTGTTCTTTTCTTGAGCGGGCTTGGCCTTCTTCTTCTTGTTATTCCTTTTCTTCTTGGCTTTAGAGACAAAGCCTAAGCCCCTTTTTTCACCATTTGACCTTTGCTTGTTTAAGAGGTCATCAATAGACTTGTTTCCTTTGGGAAAGGAAGTCTTAGCTAGCTCCCCCTTGAACCTAGCATGTTCTTCAAGAGTATTTGTACAACTATAAGGAATGAATGTACTAGGTGAGGGAGTATTGATCAATTGAGTTTGAAGCTTTTCACAAGACTTTGTGAGGGACAAGAGTTCACTTTCCAAGGCCTTGTGAGCCTTGTCAAGTGTCCTAAAGTCCTCGGCAAGTTTTTTATGAACAACATCAAACTCAATCTTATCCTTTTTAACCTTTTTGTATTTAGCAATAGCATGATCACGTTCCTTGATGAGTTTATTAATAATGAGGTCATTAGCTTCATCAAGGCCCTCTAGTTTAGTTTCAAGAGATATTCTAGTTTCTTGTTCTTCTTCTAGAGCATTACTAAGAGCTTCTACCTCAATCATGTGCTCTCTTCCTAATTGTCATCTCTCATCTAGAAGTTCTTGTGTGTGTGAAAGTTGATTTAGGAGGTCCACAACATGTTTCTTGTGTTCCCCTTGCAAGTTATTCATAAACACATCATAAGCAACTAGTTCCTTTTTGACCTCAAGAGATAACTCATCATCAAAATCATCATTGATTAAGGAAGTGGAGTGTGATGATGATAATACCTCTGTTCCTCTTGCCATAAGGCAAGTGACGTTCTTGTTGGAGATATTCTCATTTGGAGAGGCGAAGAGTGAGAATGAAGGAGTATAGGTAGTGGCAAGAGCCGCCACACCACTTGGTGTATCCTCTTCTTCCTCCTCCTCATCATCATCATCATCAGAGGAGTACTCTTCATGTGTGATCAAGACAATTTCTCCCGGCTTCTTGTTGGTTGGGTTTCTTTTGATGAAGGGTTTTTTGTATGGAACTTTGGAGGTCTTCTTCAACACAAGTTTTCCCCTATTATCTTCTCTTTTCTCATAGGGACAAGCTGCAACAAAGTGATAACGGTCACCACAATTGAAACAAGTTCTCAACTTGGACCCATTATCTCTTCTCCCATTGGGGTTGCTTCTTCGTTGCATTTCCATCTTGGCCTTGGCGGGGTCTTTCCAAAAGTTTCTTGCATAGAAGGCCATGTATTCACCATGAGCAGTCTTGACATCATCAGGGTGGCTCACTGAAGGTTCCTCATCACTTCCTTCATCTTCATCATACTCCACAACCTTGGCCTTCAAGGCAAGATTGACACCACTACTCATTCCAATGGCACGAGCATGGGCATCTTTGTCATTCTTGGCAGCAACCTTGAAGGCTGCCATCTCTTGCGTCACTTCATTGGAGGTCATGAGATGGTAGTTGTGTCTACCTTGGAGACTTTTCAAGTCAGTAGGCTCGAAGGGCATGAGAGCACTCACATACTTCCTTTTGATCCAAGCGTCATCAATGTGAGAGGCGCCAACATTCCTGAAAGCGGTGGCTGTGGATTTGAGTCTTCGATACATGTCTTCATGATCCTCACCATCCTTCATGAAGAAACCTTCGGCCTCATTTCTTAAGGCATCATATCTATTTCTCCTCATACTCTCATTTCCAACAAACAAGTCAATGAGAGCATCCCAAGCTTCCTTGGCGGTGTTGTAGTGCTCAATGTGGGGAAATTCCTTTGGCCCTACCCCAAGTTGGATCATGTGCAAGGCAGTCGCATTGAGTTGGCTATTGACAACTTCTCTTCTCGTCAAGTTGGTTGGATCCTCAATTTTGAGTCCATCATCAATAATATTCCATAAATCAATGCAGGAGCTCCGCACATGAGATTTCATTAACACTTGCCATTGAGCAAAAGTATGTGTAGCTAACTTAGGTGGGTCTCCTCTATTGTTTATATGTGGATGAGGGATAGGAGGGTCGGGAGAGTACCATCCGGGAACCGTATGGAACTCTTCCTTCCCATCACCCTTTTTAGTGGCGGAGTTAGTGGAATTATGTTCATCCCCTACCACTTCCTCCAAAGGCTTTGCCGGAGCATTAGCCTTTGGGTTTGGTGGTGTTTCCACTGGAGAGGGAGGAGGTGAGGTTTGCTTATCCTTAACAAGTTGCTTAACGAGTTGACGCAATTGTAGGATTTCGTTGCCCAAGGTAGAGCTCAAGCTTGTTTCCAAATTCTTGAGATCTACCATGGTCACCGAATGGCTAGCCTCACTTTCTCCCTCCTCTGGGTTGCCCATAATCTCTTAGGCAGTTAAGCCCGAATAAAGAGCCGAGGCTCTGATACCAATTGAAAGGATTGTATGGGCACCTAGAGGAGGGGGTGAATAGGTGCTCCTTCAAATTTTACTCCTTTTCAAATTAGGGTTTGACAAGAAAGGTAAATTCTCTAGATTATGCAACTAAGGTGAATTTACCTATATGACAAGCAAGCACGAACTAAACAATAACTAGATAAGTAAAGTGCAGTAAAGGGTAGAAGGCACCAAAGTGGAGCACACAGAGACACGGGGATTTGTTTCCCGTAGTTCCTTCCTTTTGAGGGGAAGTACGTCTACGTTTGGAGAGGAGGTGGTTTCAAACCACCAACGCCACGAGAGGCCTCCCTTGTTCTCCGATGAACCTCACCCCAACGGGTTCGATTCACCTCTTCCACTATACGGCAACCTTCGAGGTGGAAGCCGACACTTTACAACGAGTTCGGGGCACACATCCACAACTTAATTGGAGGCTCCCAAATACAAGCAAGCTGTCAAACAATCAAAGACAAGCTTGTAAGAACCAAATCAAAACCTAGGGTTTCCAATGAAACACTAGAGCATGGGGGCCCTCAAGTGAATAAGGGGGAAATGAAGATCTCTCTTGGTGAAGCTGTAGATCAAGGCCTCCTCCTTCGATTCTCCAAAGATCAAAGACTTTGGATGGTTGGATGAAGAGATCTTGTTGATTTGGTGGCTCAAATGGACATGGTGTTCTTAAGGTGGACGAGCAGCTGGAACAAGAGGATAAGGTCCCCTATTTATAGCCCTTCTGTCAGCGAACCGTTTTTCTGACCGTTGGAGAAGAAGCAGACCGGAGACTCCGGTCACCACACCGGAGACTCCAGTCTACACCGGAGACTCCGGTCCATCTCCGGACCAGCCTCCGGACCCCTTGACAGAATGACCCAGATTAGTTGGGAGCCAAGTGGACCGTAGACTCTGGTCCCTCTACACTAGAGACTCTGGCCTGAGATAGAGACAGGAGACTCCGGACCAATCTCTGGACCACCTTACTGGCTGTCCTGGGCATGAAAACAAAGGCCACTCTGGAGACTCCTAGGGAAACTCCGAACCACACCGGAGACTCCGGTCTAGAATTCCCAGCTTGCAAGATCAGATGCAGGGAATGATCCGCAGGCCAATGGTCCTTTTTCCTTTGTAGAATACCACAATGTAGACAATAGCAAACTGTGAAAGGGTCTACTAGTTGTTAACGAACACCAAAAGTGATTATGACAGTAAATGTTCTTTCATCCTTCGAGGAATGTCCAACCACATCATTCTCCAATGATATGATCTCGTTGTCAGTCGGCATAAATGCCCATGATCTTGAAACCCAGATCATCTTCGTGACCAACGAACTAGCATGAATAGAGGCTACTAGGCACTTGGTTGTTTCATACCACACTTGTACCAATGTTTCTACTTGGCACAGTTATAGCACAATATGAAACTATTATAAACTCATTAAGATATGACAATAAAAGACTATTTTTTATTTGCCTCTAGGGCATATGTCCTTCAGTCTCCCACTTGCACTAGTGTACAAATAAACTAGCTCGCATTTTACTTATATAAACCATATACCATATGCGTTTACAGATCATGCATGCTCATGGGAAACGTCATGTCCATGTACTCTTTTACCAGATCATTATGTCTTTTGCAAATCGTTAATTTCTTCCTCCATTATCTTATAATGGGTCGAAGTATTTGTTTGGCAACAAAGTGAGACTTTGTTTCTAGTGTTTATGATGACAGTTGTTTTCACCGTTGTCATCTAAACTTCGAAACACACTTTGCTATCCTTTGTGTATGAACTATAGTCATGCCAGCAGAACGAGGCCGGATTCCAGGATCTTACAGTGACGTTAGATCAACCTCGAGGGCTTTCTCATGGGCACTGGGCCCTGGGACACATCATTCTATGTTAAAAGCGAACTAGCCCTGCCATAACATTATACATCACATCAGATGTAGCCTTTATACTTCTATATATATGTAGAACCTAGTTCATGAAATGCATCTATGCCACTTACATTGCTTCTTGCCATTTATGTACAAACTTAATTCTGGTTCAGTGATCAACTCAGGAATCACTTAAAGACATGTTCTTACAGTTAAGAGCTAGTCCTTCCAACCAGAACCTTGGGTCACATTATGTCGAGTATACAACGTGGTTATATGGAAGAACCTATGACTGAGGCATAGGAGATGCAACGCATCTCTTCCTTTCAACCATAGTTACAATACTAACTCAATGCTTCATATGGTAAGAACTGCTTTCTCACCTTGTTCCATTCTGAGTTACTTCAAAATCTTGCTTAGGACATTCTGAACATCTTTCAGAATCAAGTCCAGGAAGCATTCGACATTCAGTGTTTATTAAACTCACTAATCTATCTCGATAGATCTTATTGTTTAATAACTTCAAACTTCAACCTAACTTAAACAACAATCACATCATTCACATATGTCATCCACATATCACAGAATGATTTCACGCTCCCACTCAAATATGACATTCATGTTTGAGATTCAGGGATTTCACTTAGCTCCCACTCAAAATATGTCAGCTACATATTATGAATTAGCCAAGCTGATTTGCTCCCACTCAAATCCAGGTCCTCTCGATAATCTTGGACATTCCAAAATTCTTTGATCACTATCAAATCGAGAATTCCACTAACGAGATTTCAATGACCATTCATTTCTCGTACTTAGGTCCATCACGCTTCTTTGTATTTCATCGGTATGTCTTGTTCAAAACACGACAAGTGAATCAATAATATAATTCCACAAACTTGTAGAATATATAGTTGAATCCTACTTACTTTAGTAAAAGTATTCACTGAAACTTTATGATCGTTATCAATAGTTTCTCCTCTATTTGTAGAGTTTGGTTTCACGAAACAAATTTCGCTGTGCCACTCAACAATTCGGAGGCAAGGTCAAATACCTTGTTTTGATCTTTTTACTTTCTTCCAATTGTATCTTCATCAGGACATGTTAACTTTGGACAACCACAAGTTTGCCCCTTTGTGGAAGATGCATTCATAGCTTCCTAAGAATGCTCTACAAAGACTTGTTTATTCGACACGATTTCGACTTACCGAAATCTCCAGAAACTCGAACGTGCCATAACACTTATGGTGTTGTTTCCATGAATCTTTTAGATGTTCCTTGGTATTTCAAATGAGTGTTTGCTTATTTTGATCTTTAACTCTAAACGATAACTATAACCCCTTATAAGAGATAATATTATACCATATGTATCTTAATACATAATGATTATGATGTTTAGACATTTCAACATAGTTTGAATTCATCCATTTATCATAATTTGTGAAACATCTTTCACAAGTTCCTTTTATGCAAAACTTTAACTGGAATACTTCAGTCGTGTCGATCAGATCAAAGAGACTTGTTAATTCAGTTAATTCAATATCCATTTAGTTATGAACTCATTTGAACAATTCAAATCATTTCAAACTCATGTTTCTTTAAGTAAATACTTTATTCACTTAAGTCCACAATAAATGATTTCCACTACTTGTTGAAAATACGATACATCATTATGTATAAGTTTCAACATTTCTTCACATATCACTATTTTACCAGAATGCGGAGTTTTAGTCATTCTACCCAAGAGGCATGGTTTTGCAAAGTCTCTAGATTAGGCATCTAGGACCCCGATCTTTCATAAAGAACATGCAATAACCAAAATGACTCAAACTGTAGTGTCTTTTCATTATTAAGCTTTGGATATCTTTTAGCATTCTAATCGTTTATAAATGTTTAAACTATTATCATTAACATAGTGATGAGAATAACTTATTTGTAATCGTAATGTGACCATAAGGTATTGTTCATAAGAATAGTACAAACTAGTTTATAACTTGTTCATATGAATAATCGTCTCGCAAAAAGCACGGCACACAAACTAGGATTACAAATGATATTCAAGTCCACTAATCCAAATGATAAACTTTGAGGAAAGAGGTGATGTCGGCCATCAACTTATTTGCTCGCCGTCATCAAGCCACATTGCCTCAAATCCAGCAATTCTCAAGCAGGTCATCCTGTTTCACAAAGCAGGACAAGTATCAAATACTTTGCAAACTGCAACGAGTTTTGCAAGAACCACATTTATAATTTTGTATATCTAACATATACCTTTTTCATCCATGACCTCCTTTTGCAATCAAGCCCTTCTAAGAGTTCTCAACTCTAATGCAAGATCACTAAGTGTTTTTGCAAACATTCTGGAGTCATCGAATTATCTCCTAATGGTTATTTTATCAAGAAGAGAAGATCACCTTTTACGAGGATATCCCTCAGACGTGGGTATTAATCTATGAAGTTGGACCCTTTTGCTAAGTTCCAAATTAAGAAATATATTCCCATGGTCGCAAAGGACCTCAATGGTATAGGCTAAGATCTACTAAGATATTTGCAAACAGACATCTAGACTAAGTTTATAATAAGAGATCAATTTATAATTGGTCTCCACTGAAATTGTCATCCCTTGGACGATTTTAGTGATCGCATGATCCCTATCCTCTGCACCTCCCCCGATCATCACGGCCATCAGTGCATTATCAAAGTTAGACATTCACTAATGCCAATCACATCATCTATGTGACTCATCCTCGATCTTTCAATCTCTTGTGTTCTGAGGCCATGCTTGTACATGCTAGGCTCGCCAAATCTAACTTGTGTGTATTCGCTGTGCAACATGGCTTACACCCACTGTATGCGAACGTCGATATGTCTGACCCCCGATCATCACAGCCGGCCTCATACCGAAGAACTTTCTTGGTGGTGCACACACAAGGGGAACACGGAACATTGGAATTAAATAGGGATTATCTTATTTGCTACCGTTGAGTATCTAAATACTAGCACACAATAAGAGGTAAAAACTGGCATCAACATCATATGTATAATGTGATATGACATGGTCTTTCTTGCGCCTTGATCTCCATCAAGCGCTCTGGCATGATCTCCATCTTGCCCTTGGTTTGACGCCAAGTCCACGACGCCTCCACCAGGTCGTTCATCGGAACGATGACTACTTAGCATCAGAAAAGTAAATTACTTTACCTTCGTATCGACCATGCCATATCATAATCACATGCCCCCTGCAAAATAAAGTTAGACGCATCTACTTTATGTTGGGCCACGTAGAGATAAACAAAAACTTTTTCCCTACGCGGTGATCCCAAGATCCAGCTCAGGTAGAAGGCCACGAGGATTACCACTAGACACGCAGTTGCGGAATTGATGAAGCACGTCGCTTGATGCAGTGCAGTCCTCGCGATCCGTTCCGGTTCCACGATCCACGATCCGTACTTTATTCACGATCGTCAAAGTGCTGAACGTACAGCACCTCCGCCGGTATCCACACGTACAAGGAGGAGCGCCGGCGATGGACTGCTAGATCCGGTACGGCGGTGACAGGACGGACTGGGTCTAGGGTTTCCAACACATGGAGTGACCTAACCTTGTGCTCTAAGCACCTGCGCCCCAGCTTATATAGGGAGTGAAAGTGGGCTCCACTCACTTGTGGCCCATTCACTAAAAGGCCTATAATAGCCACAGCAAGTCTCACTTGCTGACTAAGTCCATGTCTCTATTTGGGTCCAACCCAAATAGGTTTCATGTTTGGGTCTAACCCAAACTTGCTCCCGCTCTTAAGTGTGTGACCCGACAGGCTCATGGTAACCCGGACACGATTCCGAGTCTCACTCGTGATCGATCAATTGGTAGCGGCTCCTAGCAGAACGTGCCAACTCCCAAGTACCGATAAGTCATGACGACATACCTTCCAATGCGACTTTCGTCTGAGTCCCTTTTGCCTCACGATATACCTTGTCGGACTATAGGCGAATGATCGTCATCCCTTAAATAGTCTGACTCTCTTTCTCGATCCGAGATAAGTGATTCATCCGACTAACTCTTAGTTGGCTGCCTCAGTTAACACTTAATCCGAGACGCGCATGGCCATGCTTTCCAAATCATATCTTCCGAGAGGGCCCAGAGAATATCTCTCCGGACGGAGGGGCAAAATCCTGTCTTGGTTATTCACATCACGCAACTTGATTCTCAGTCGACCCGAACTCCGCCTTTATAACTGCCCAATGACGAAACAACGTTTGACAGAACCTAAGTCGGAGATCCTCAACTCGGATTGTGCAATAACCTCAGGTCTAAGGATTACATTGATTGAGACATGCAAATGATGACTTGTTCGTTGCATCTCAATATGGGTCAGTCTGACTCGCTAAACTCTTTAGCCGAATCCGTGTAAGTCGGAATAGCATCTCCATGCCCATGACAAGTGGAACCTAGTCATCTGCCGACTTTCACATTGGTCTAAGTTGTGTGTCCGGCACAACCTCAATGACCAAGGACAATTAGTATGAACAACATGAATATGTAGTTCCACAATCAAATCACGTATTCGATGATACATATCAGCAGTTCATACATGGACCATAACCTTATGAATACACAGGAATATCATCATTCATGATTGCCTCTAGGGCATATTCCCAACAGTCTCCCACTTGCACTAGAGTCAATCTTCCGACATCACATGTCCAGGCATCTGATGCCCATTGCTCTCAGGTGTGCCTCATGCTTTGGCTGTGGAAGTGGCTTTGTCAACGGATCCGTAATGTTTGCATCCGTGTGTACCTTGCATAACTTGATATCACCTTGATCCACGAACTGGCGAATAAGGTGGTACCGCATGAGTATATGTTTGTTCTTCTGGTGTTGTCTAGGTTCCTTGGCTTGTGAAATAGCACCATTGTTGTCACAATACACGTCTAACGGATTGGACGAGCCCTGAACCACACCAAGATCCATGAGGAAATTCCTCATCCAAACGGCTTCCTTTGCCGCCTCCGAGGCAGCAATATACTCAGCCTCTATCGTAGACGTAGACACCGTTTCTTGCTTGGAACTTTTCCAGCTCATAGCCCCTCCGTTTATCACAAACACATATCCGGATTGCGAACGATAATCATCCGAGTCAATGAGATAACTCGCATTCGTGTAACCCTTTACACTGAGTTCATCCTCACCTCCATAAACCAGAAACATATCCTTAGTCCTTCTCAAGTACTTGAGGATATTTTTAGCCGCTGCCCAGTGGATCTCTCCAGGGTCAGCCTGGTACCTGCTCACAACACTTAGAGCATAGGAAACATCCGGCCTAGTATAAATCATAGTGTACATGATGGATCCGATTGTAGAAGCATACGGATCGCACTCATCCGACTTCGCTCATCAGTTGTCGAAGGACACTGAGTCTTGCTAAGTTTTACGCCATGGGACATCGGTAAGAACCCCTTCTTAGATGATTCGATGTTGAACTTCTTCAACACTTTGTCCAAATATGTACTTTGACTCAATCCAATGAGCCGCCTTGATCTATCTCTATAGATCCGAATTCCTAGTATGTAAGTCGCCTCACCCAAGTCTTCCATCAAAAAACTCTTTTCCAATGATTCCTTGGTCTCTTGCAATATCTGGACCTCATTTCCAATCAGTAAAATGTCATCCACATATAAGATCAGAAAGTTTACTTTGCTCCCACTAAACTTCTTGTATAAACAAGAATCATGATCGCTCTTGATGAAGCCAAACGATTTGACTACCTCATCAAAGCGAATGTTCCAACTCCGAGATGCTTGCTTCAACCCATAAATGGATTTCCGAAGCTTGCATACTTTGTCAGCATTAGCCGGATTGACAAAACCCTCGGGTTGTATCATATACATGTCCTCGGTTAAATTTCCATTAAGGAAAGTTGTCTTGACATCCATTTGCCATATCTCATTGTCGAAATAGGCTGCTATAGCTAACATGATCCGAACTGATTTAAGCATCGCTACAGGAGAGAAAGTCTCATCGTAGTCAACTCCTTGAACTTGTCGGAACCCCTTCGCGACAAGCCGTGCTTTATAGATAGAAACATTTCCATCCATATCAGTTTTCTTCTTAAAGACTCATTTGCACTCAACGGGTCTTGCACCGTCTGGCAGATCAACCAAGTTCCAAACTTGATTTTCATCCATGGACTTTAATTCGGATCTCATGGCTCCAAGCCATGACTCGGAATCAGAACCCACCATCGCTTCCGAATAAGTTGTCGGCTCATCACTGTCCAACAACATCACATCACGAACACTTCGCAATCTAGCCGATCTTCGCAGTGTCGGTGCACTTTCCGGCTCAGGTACCACGTCTGGCTCAACCTCTAAGGCTTTTGCCGACTCGCTGCTAGCCGGCATCTCTCGAATTTCTTCGAGATGCATCGTACACCCATTGACTCCCTGATCGAGAAACTCTATCTCAAGGAAGACACCATTTCGAGCGACAAACACTTTGCCCTCTTCTTGGTTGTAGAAGTAGTAACCCAAGGTTTCCCTCGGATGCCCCACGAAAATACACTTATCCGACTTAGCTGTAAGCTTGTCCGACTGAAGTCGCTTGACACAAGCTTGACAACCCCAAATCTTAAGAAAAGATAAACTCGGCTTCTTGCCAGTCCACATCTCATGCGGTGTCTTCCCTACCGACTTTGATGGTACTCTGTTTAGTGTGAACGCTGCAGTTTCTAGACAATAACCCCAAAATGATAAAGGTAGATCTATCCGCCTCATCATTGATCGTACCATGTCCAACAAGGTACGATTCCTCCTTTCCGACACACCGTTTCTCTGTGGCGTTCCTGGAGGAGTGAGCTGGGGAACTATTCCACAACTCTTTAGATGGTCATCAAACTCATGGCTCATGTACTCGCCTCCTCGGTCCGACCGAAGAAACTTTATTTTCTTGCCAAGTTGATTTTGTACCTCATTCTGGAATTCCTTGAACTTTTCAAAGGCTTCCGACTTATGTTTCATCAAGTAGTATATCCATATCTACTCAAATCATCAGTGAAGGTAATGAAGTACTCATAACCACCTCTAGCTGTCGTGCTCATTGGGCCACATACATCACTATGTACTAGTCCCAATAAGTCAGACGCCCTTTCAAAACTCTTTGCCAAAGGTGTCTTGGTCATCTTGCCGAGAAGGCGGGATTCGCATGTCTCGAACGACTCCAAGTCGAACAAAGTTAGGAGTCCATCATCATGGAGCTTCTTCATGCGTTTCCAGCTTATATGACCAAGCCGACAATGCCAAAAGTAAGTCATATTCAGATCATTTGGTTTTAACCTTTTCACATTTATGTTATAGACAGGTTCACTATCAAGATTCAAAATAAATAACCCGTCCCGGACGGGTGCAAAGCCATGAAACATATCATTCAAATATAAAGAACAACCATTATTCTTAATATTCGACTCATAGCCTTGTCTCATCAAACATGAGGCAGAAATGATGTTTCGACTAAGCACTGGAACATAATAACAATTATTTAGCTCCATTATGAATCCAGAAGGTAAATGAAGTTGCATTGTGCCGACTTCCAACGCAGTGACTCTCGCTTTGTTTCCGACTCTAATGTCAACCTCGCCTCTTGCAACGCTCCTAGTTCTTACCAGTCCCTGCAACGAGTTGCAAATGTGAATGACTGATCCGGTATCATATACCCAAGAACTACTAGGTGCATCAGCAAGATAAATGTCTATAACATTGCAAACAAGCGTACCTGAGCCGGAAGTCACACCTCCGCTCTTGGCTTTATCAGCCAGATACTTGCTGCAATTCCTCTTCCAGTGGCCATCCGACTTGCAGTAGAAGCAAGTGGATCCGGCTGTAGGAGATGGCTTAGTCCCTGAGGAAGCGCTTTGGACTGGGTCCTCCGCCTTACCTCCTGACTTTGCCTTCTTCTTCTTAGTCCAAGAACTCTTCTTGAATTTAGCCTTGTTTTGTACCATCAACACTTGACTGGCACCTTTCTTGAGATCCGCTTCATCCTACTTGAGCATCCCATGTAATTCAGTGAGCTTCTTATCCATACCATGCATGTGGTAGTTCGATATGAACTGGCCATACGCACTAGGAAGAGAGTTCAGAATTATGTCTGTAGTGAACTCTTCGCTAATGGGGTAGCCAAGCCTCTCCAGAGACTGCACGTAACCAACCATCTTGATCACATGCGGACTCACTGGATCACCATCCTTAAGCTTGCAGCTCAACAAAGCCTGAGAGACTTGATACCTCTCAGTCTTTGCCTGAGCCTGGAACATACTTTTGAGGCTTTCGATCATATCGTAGGCCTCAACATTCTCGAATTGCTGCTGCAAGTCCGGTTCCATGTGAGCAAGCATAAGACAGCTAATCTCCGTGGATTCATCACAAATCCGACGGTAGGCATTGGTGGCTGCGACAGTCGCATTCTCATCCGGCTCAGCTGGAATTGGGTTGTCTAGGACACGATCCCTTTTTTCTTGTTTGAGAACAATTCTCAGATTACGATACCAGTTGGTGAAATTAGTTCCATTCAACTTATCTTTCTCTAAGCTGGTTCTCAAAGCAAAACCGGAAATCTGAGGAAGACTGCTAGGTGCCATTGATCTACAACAGAAAATATGCAAAACACTTAAGACATGTATCCATAAAGAGCAAGCATATTAAACATTTTAATATTTATGCTCCCACTAGAACCAACACCCCTCCAATGGTTACTTAGTGATTCAGGACCCTAAATAAGCAAGTCGACTAGTGAGCTTTAGCATCACCGCTAGCCGTCAAGTGATCTAGGTAGACAACTCCTTGTCAATCGTATCTCATACGACTCCTGTTGGATGGGTGGCATCACATGCCCCGGCTCCCATCCGACTTTTCCCCAAGTCCCACAACCGTTGTGATAGACCTGTCTAGATTACCAAGTGCTTCCGCTGTAAGAGTCCGACTCGAACCCACCTAGTCGGAAAGAATTGATAGCACCTCAATTTTATGAGCCCACTACCAAAAATGTCCGACTTGTGATGGTGTAGCACTGGCGGGGAAACCGATTAGACCTTCTTTGAGGGATTATATTCTACCAACTATCTAATAGAGGTAAAACAGAGACATAACAATAACACAAAATAAAACAATTATAATGTGAAATGGTATGGCTCTTTTCATGGCGATCTCCATGTCCATAAAGCCTGTAATTCGACTCGTGTCAACTCTTGTCACGTGCCGTCTTACACCATGTAGCTGACTTGTACACCGACTTGCATGTCATCCGGATTCTCCAAACAGCTACACTAGCTAGTAATCCAAATTACACAGAGAATCCGACACGCAGGCCATTATACAATAAGATGACAGCACCTAGGCTCCAGCCGGCTGACAAAAACCGTGATACGCAGATCACGTATGGATTACACACATCACATGCACATAAGCCATACCATTCACAACATCATCCTGCAAAATCAAGTTATGCATAGATACGATATCTACCGGCGTTGTGAAACTCGCAACGACATCTAAGGCGCTACGACAGGGCGAAGCCGACGGTCCCACTAGCCGGATAGCGGGCGGGGATCGAAGGGGCAACAATGAACTATATGACTTGATCGTGTTGCAATGAAGGAAATATGCCCTGAGAGGCAATAATAAAGTTGTTATCATATATTCCTTGTATATGATAGATGTTTATTTTGCATGCTATAATTGTATTGATAGGAAACATCAATACATGTGTGTTTAATAAACAAAAAGGGTTCCTAGTTATGCCTCTCTTATAGACTAGCTTGTTGATTAACAAGATGATCAAAGTTTCCTGATCATGGACATTGCATGTTGTTAATAACAAGGTCACAACATTTGTGAAATGATGTGATGAACATTCATCCGAAGTATAGCATTACGATCAAGTCATTATGTTTATATTGCTATAACATCATACAAAGTAGTCTTAGTCCTTAGACCATGAGATCATGTTAATTGCTAACACCGGAAGAGTATCTTGATAACATCAAACGTCACACCGTAACAGGTGACCATAAAGGTGGGTTCAGTGCTATGAAGGTGTTATGTTGAGGCTCATGGATCAAGAGTGGAATTTGTCAATCCCGATGACGGATAGATATACTCTGGGCCCTCTCGGTGATATCATATTAAGATAGCTTGCAAGCAACTGATGTGATCACTAGAATGTTATATCACTGGAACGAGAAAAGAGTGCATATCGGTAACGAGATCAAACTAGGTATTTGGATACCGATGATCGAATCTCGGACATGTATTATATCATGAGACAGGGATTAAATTGCTGACGTTAAAGGTTCTCACGATCACAGAAGTCATCGTTGAATGTGTAGGAGTCAGTATGGATCTCCAGGTCCCGCTTCTGATTATTGATCTGAGAGGAGTCTCAATCATGTCTGCATTATTTGCGAACCGTAGGGTGACACACTTAAGGGTTGCCGGACACCATTTAGGAGCACATATGTTCCAGACAAAGGTTTGCAAAGCGCAGGAAATGTTTCGATAGAAACATGAATTGTTTCGATAGAAACCGGAATTGTTTCGGGTGAAATTGCAGAAAGTGGTTCTGCATGTGATATTGAAATGTTGCAAGGGGTTTTATGTGAATGTTTGTTAATTAAAGTAATTAACAAAATTCTGAATAAAATAAATAAAAGAGTTTTTATTAAATGAGAGAGCATTAAATTTGGAGAAATTTAATGCATTTAAAGTGGAGACTTTAAAAGAGAATGTGAAGGGGCATTTTAATGTGGAGGGGTTACCACTACATGAATGGGGGAGGTGAGGGGTCACCCCCCCCCCATGCGCCGGCCATGGAGAGAGGGGGCACCCCCCTCCTCCTATAAAAGGCCACCCATTCCCTCCTTCATCCTCACACCTCCTCGTGAAGGATCTCTCTCCCCCTCTAGATATTCCCCCATGGTCTTGGATTAGCGAGATACATGTTCCCGGTGGCCTTGCGTCTGGAAGGAGTTGCTGCTTCCGCTGATTCGCTGGAGCGAGGAGGTGGAGGTTGTCCGGTAGCTTGAACGTGTGTGCGAGGATGGATGCGCTGCTAATTTGCGGCGCTCGGACTTCCACACGATCTTGAGATCGGCAAGCGTACGACTACATCAACCACGAGTTCCTACTCGTTAACAAAACTCGTTGTCTTCGAGGGTAAGTTATCCATGGATGTATGTCCACCCGTTGCTCTGTATCTAGTAGATAGATCTTGGTGTATAGTTCTCATCGTAGGAAATTTTTTGTTTTCTATGCTACGGACCCAATAGTGGTATCAGAGCCTGATCTATGCGTAGGTGCTTTGCACGGGTAGTACACATATGTTTATATGTGGGCAATGATGATCATGTTATTGCATCTTCTATGTACTTTGGATATTGGTGGCATAGTGGGATGAAGCGGCCTAGACCAACCTTACATGTCATCGTACATGAGACCGGTTCCACGACTGACATGCAACTTGTTTTGCATAAGTGGCTGGCGGGTGTCTGTCTCTCCTACTATAGTCAATGTCTGATTTACAATGAGTTGCTAATAACTTGGTTATCCTCGTTGTGGTTCATGTTCGTAGGTAAGACCGGTTCTATCTCTGAAAGCCCTAAGCCACGTAAAACTTGCAATTGATAAATTAGAGGCGTCTAGTTTAGATCGTTGCTGGGCTAGTGTCTTGATATGGTATTGTTGTAAGTGGATGTATGATAGATACTCTTAAAACTCACTTAACGTGTAAGTTCCATAGACCTTGGCCTTACACACAAAGGAATGATAGAGATCATACCACGATGCAAATGATACAGATCAAATGCATGGACCATATCACCTCACTTCACACATTAGATGTTAGCATCTTATATTGCTAGTTTGGCGCTTTTGGTAGCATTATAAGATGATCCCTCATTTAGATATCAAGATAAAATGTGTTCTTCCTTAAGTATGCACCGTTTTGTGGATCGTGTTTTGAGGCATCACGTGATGATCGGGTGTTCTCGACTCTACGCTTTCATACAACAGGTGTAAGACAGTTTTACACACGCGAATACTAAGGTTCTTACTTGACGAGCCTAGCATCTACAGACATGGCCTCGGAACACGGACCGAAAGGTTAAGCATGAGTCATATAGTTGATATGATGCCTATATAGATACTCGCCTTTGAAGCTACACTGACTCACGTGATGATCGGACTTGGTGTAGTGGATTTGGTTCATGTAATCACCAAAAGGACACAAGGGATGTCGTTTTTGAGTGGGAGTTCATTAGTAATTTGGATTAGTTGAACTCAATCTATCATAAACTTAGTCTAAATATATTTTACAAATTCTGTTGTAGATGGCACCACCTGCTTTTAATTTCAATGTGTTCATGGAGAAAGAGAAGCTTGTTGCGAATGGTAGCAACTTCACCAACTGGGCTATGAATTTGAGGATTCTCCTCACTGCTGCACAAAAGCAATATGTGCTACAGGCGCCGCTAGGCCCCCCACCAGCTCCGGATGCCCCTGACGAGGAAAAGAACGTCTATATAACTCGTCAGGAGGACCACAACTTAGTTCATTGCGGCATACTGTATGGGCTAGATCCAGAACTTTGAAAACGTTTCGAAAATGGCAATGCCTTTGATACCATGGGAGAATTGAAAATGATTTTCGATACCCATGCTGCCGTAGAGAGTTATAATGCTTCTGAAAAGTTCTTTAGCTGCATGATGGAAGAGAACAGCTCCGTTAGTGAGCACGTACTCAAAATGTATGGGTACGCCGATAAGCTTGTGTCCTTGGGAATAACGATTCCCATTGACTTAGGCATACATCGTGTTCTCCAATCTCTGCCACCTAGCTACAAGAGCTTCGTGATGAACTATAATATGCAGGGCATGAAGAAGTCTCTTCCTGAGCTTCTGTCAATGCTTAAGACTGCAGAAGTGGAGATTAGGAAAGAACATCAAGTGTTGATGATCAATAAGACCACCGGTTTCAAGAAGGACAAGAAAGGCAAGCAGAAGGGAAAGAAGGGCGGCAAATTTGTTGCCGCGCCTGAAAAGAAACCCCGAGCTAGCCCTAAGTCTGACACCGAGTGCTACTGTTGCAAGGGGACTGGCCATTGGAAGCGCAACTGCCCCAAGTATTTGGCGGACAAGAAGGCCGGCAAGGCAAACAAAGGTATATATGATATACATGTTATTGATGTGTACTTGACTAGTACTCGCAGTAGCACCTGGGTATTTGATACGGGATCGGTTGCTAATATATGTAACTCGGTTCAGGGGCTGCGGAACAAGCGACAACTAGCAAGGGATGAGGTCACGATGCGGGTCGGCAATGGATCAAGAGTTGATGTGATCGCCGTCGGAACGCTGCCTCTCCATATGCCGTCGGGATTAGTTATAAACCTGAATAATTGTTATTTAGTGCCTGCACTAAGCATGCACATTGTATCCGGATCATGTTTGATGCAAAGTGGTTATTTGTTTAAGTCTGAAAACAATGGCTGTTCGATTTATATGAATAATATCTTTTATGGTCATGCACCTGTGTTGAATGGTTTATTTCTATTGGATCTCGATAGTAGTATTACACATATTCATAA
Source organism: Avena eriantha (assembly GCA_910589775.1). Classification (NCBI taxonomy): domain Eukaryota; kingdom Viridiplantae; phylum Streptophyta; class Magnoliopsida; order Poales; family Poaceae; genus Avena; species Avena eriantha. The sequence continues at coordinate 197,293,117 of OU342741.1, read as the reverse complement.
TGTTGATGCTAAAAGGATTAAACTTGATAATGATATATCTACATATATGTGGCACTGTCGTCTAGGTCATATTAGCGTTAAACGCATGAAGAAACTCCATTCCGATGGACTTTTGGAATCACTTGATTTTGAATCATTTGATACATGTGAGCCATGCCTTATGGGCAAGATGACTAGAACGCCGTTTTCCGGTTCAATGGAACGGGCGACAGATTTATTGGAAATCATACATACTGATGTGTGTGGACCAATGAATGTGTCGGTGCGAGGTGGATATCGTTATTTTGTTACTTTCACGGATGATTTGAGTAGATATGGATATATCTATTTGATGAAACACAAGTCTGAAACTTTTGAAAAGTTCAAGGAATTTCAGAATGAAGTGGAAAATCATCGTAATAGAAAGATCAAATTTCTACGGTCTGACCGTGGAGGAGAGTATCTTAGTTACGAGTTTAGCACACATATGAAAGACTGTGGAATAGTTTCACAACTCACGCCTGCCGGAACACCACAACGTAATGGTGTGTCAGAACGTCGTAATCGTACTTTATTGGATATGGTTCGATCTATGATGTCTCTGACTGACTTGCCACTGTCATTTTGGGGTTATGCACTGGAAACCGCTACATTCATTTTAAATAGGGCACCATCTAAATCCGTTGAAAAGACACCGTATGAATTATGGTTTGGAAACAAACCTAAGCTGTCATTTCTTAAAGTTTGGGGATGTGATGTTTATGTGAAGAAACTTCAACCGGATAAACTCGAACCCAAAGCGGAAAAATGTGTCTTCATAGGATACCCTAAGGAAACGATTGGGTATACCTTCTATCACAGATCCGAAGGCAAGGTCTTTGTTGCCAAGAATGGATCCTTTCTTGAGAAGGAGTTTCTCGCGAAAGGTGTGGGTAGTCGGAAGGTAGAACTCGAAGAGGTTATTGAACCTTCTCTTCATGAAATGGCGAGTAGCGCAGCACCAGAAGTTGTTTCGGAGTTGACTTCACCTAATGAAGGGAGAGCTAATGATATTGATCATGAAACTCCGAAAGAGGACACTACCGAACCTCGCAGGTCAAGCAGGACACGTGCAGCTCCTGAACTGTACGGCAATCCTGTTATGAATTTCATGATTGATGAAATAGATGACCCTGCGACGTATGAAGAAGCGATGATGAGCCCTGATTCCAACAAATGGCTAGAAGCCATGAAATCCGAGATGGAATCCATGTACGAAAACTAGGTTTGGACCTTGGTGGACTTACCTCACGATCGAAAGGCCGTTGAGAATAAATGGATTTTCAAAAGAAAAACTGATGCTGATGGTAATGTAACCATCTATAAGGCTCGACTTGTCGCAAAGGGGTTTCGATAAATTCAAGGATTTGACTACGATGAGACATTCTCTCCCGTAGCGATGCTTAAATCGGTTAGGATTATGTTAGCAATTGCTGCATATTTCGATTATGAAATATGGCAGATGGATGTCAAAACTGCGTTCCTCAATGGTAATATTGAAGAAGAGTTGTATATGATACAACCAAAGGGTTTTGTCGATCCTAAGGATGCTGATAAGGTGTGCAAACTTCAGCGATCCATCTATGGACTGAAGCAAGCATCCCAGAGTTGGAATCTCCGCTTTGATGAGGTGATCAAAGAGTTTGGATTTGTCCAAACTTATGGAGAGGCTTGTATTTACAAGAAAGTGAGTGGGAGCAATGTGGCATTTCTGATATTATATGTGGATGACATATTATTAATTGGAAATGATATAGATCTTTTAAACAGTGTTAAAAGTTATCTAAACAGCAAATTTTCGATGAAGGACCTTGGTGAAGCTTCATATATATTAGGCATTAAAATCTATAGAGATAGATCAAGACGTCTAATTAGGCTATCGTAGAGTACATACCTTGATAAGATATTAAAGAAGTTTAATATGGACGAAAGTAAGAAGGGGTTCTTACCTATGTTGCAAGGCAAGACATTGAGTAAGACTCAAAGTCCGGCTACGGCGGAAGAAAGAGAGATGATGGATAAAATCCCCTATGCCTCGGCCAGAGGCTCTATAATGAATGCCATGCTATGTACAAGACCGGATGTGGCACATGCTATTAGTTTGACTAGTAGGTACCAATCTGATCCAGGTTCGGAACACTGGATAACGGTACAGAACATCCTCAAGTACTTGAGAAGAACTAAGGATATGCTTCTTATATACGGAGGTGAAGAAGAGCTAGTTGCTAAGTGTTATGTCGATGCTAGCTTTGACACAGATCCGGATGACTCTAAGTCTCAATCCGGATACGTATTTCTCTTGAACGGAGCAGCAGTTAGTTAGAGGAGTTCCAAACAACCTGTGGTGGCTGGATCAACAACGGAGGCGGAATATGTTGCTGCTTCAGAAGCGGCACAGGAGGCAGTTTGGATGAAAGAGTTCATTACAGAACTGGGTGTGGTACCCAGTGCGTTGGACCCGATGGTGATCTATTGTGACAACAATGGAGCCATAGCCAACGCAAAGGAACCAAGGTCTCACAAGAATTCCAAACATATTAAGCGCCGGTTTCACTCCATCTGCGAGCATGTCAAGGATGGAGATATAAAGATTTGTAAAGTGCACACAGACCTAAATGTAGCAGATCCGTTGACTAAAGTACTCCCTAGGGCAAAACATGATCAACACCAAAACTCCATGGGTGTTAGATTTATCACTATGTGAATTAGATTATTGTCTCTAGTGCAAGTGGGAGACTGAAGGAAATATGCCCTGAGAGGCAATAATAAAGTTGTTATTATATATTCCTTGTATATGATAGATGTTTATTTTGCATGCTATAATTGTATTGATAGGAAACATCAATACATGTGTGTTTAATAAACAAAAAGGGTTCCTAGTTATGCCTCTCTTATAGACTAGCTTGTTGATTAACAAGATGATCAAAGTTTCCTGATCATGGACATTGCATGTTGTTAATAACAAGGTCACAACATTTGTGAAATGATGTGATGAACATTCATCCGAAGTATAGCATTACGATCAAGTCATTATGTTTATATTGCTATAACATCATACAAAGTAGTCTTAGTCCTTAGACCATGAGATCATGTTAATTGCTAACACCGGAAGAGTATCTTGATAACATCAAACGTCACACCGTAGCAGGGTGACCATAAAGGTGGGTTCAGTGCTATGAAGGTGTTATGTTGAGGCTCATGGATCAAGAGTGGAATTTGTCAATCCCGATGATGGATAGATATACTCTGGGCCCTCTCGGTGATATCACATTAAGATAGCTTGCAAGCAAGCGATGTGATCACTAGAATGTTATATCACGGGAACGAGAAAAGAGTGCATGTCGGTAACGAGATCAAACTAGGTATTTGGATACCGATGATCGAATCTCGGACATGTATTATATCATAAGACAAAGGGATTAAATTGCTGACGTTAAAGGTTCTCACGATCACAGAAGTCATCGTTGAATGTGTAGGAGTCAGTATGGATCTCCAGGTCCCGCTTCTGATTATTGATCTGAGAGGAGTCTCAATCATGTCTGCATTATTTGCGAACCATAGGGTGACACACTTAAGGGTTGCCGGACACCATTTAGGATCACATATGTTCCAGACAAAGGTTTGCAAAGCGCAGGAAATGTTTCGATAGAAACAGGAATTGTTTCGATAGAAACCGGAACTGTTTCAGGTGAAATTGCAGAAAGTGGTTCTGCATGTGATATTGAAATGTTGCAAGGGTTTTATGTGAATGTTTGTTAATTAAAGTAATTAAAAAAATTCTGAATAAAATAAATAAAAGAGTTTTTATTAAATGAGAGAGCATTAAATTTGGAGAAATTTAATGCATTTAAAGTGGAGACTTTAAAAGAGAATGTGAAGGGGCATTTTAATGTGAAGGGGTTACCACCACATGAATGGTGGAGGTGAGGGGTCACCCCCCATGCCCCGGCCATGGAGAGAGGGGGCACCCCCCCTCCTCCTATAAAAGGCCACCCATTCCCTCCTTCATCCTCACACCTCCTCGTGAAGGATCTCTCTCCCCCTCTAGATATTCCCCCATGGTCTCGGATTAGCGAGATACATGTTCCCGGTGGCCTTGCGTCTGGAAGGAGTTGCTGCTTCCGCTGATTCGCTGGAGCGAGGAGGTGGAGGTTGTCCGGTAGCTTGAACGTGTGTGCGAGGACGGATGCGCTGCTGATCTGCGGCGCTCGGAGTTCCACACGATCTTGAGATCGGCAAGCGTACGACTACATCAACCATGAGTTCCTACTCGTTAACAAAACTCGTTGTCTTCGAGGGTAAGTTCTCCATGGATGTATGTCCACCCGTTGCTCTGTATCTAGTAGATAGATCTTGGCGTATAGTTCTCATCGTAGGAAATTTTTTGTTTTCTATGCTGCGGACCCAACATGCAATCCTTCAAGGAATGTCCAACCACATCATTCTCCAATGATATGATCTCGTTGTTAGTCGGCATAAATGCCCATGATCTTGAAACCCAGATCATCTTCGTGAGCAACGAACTAGCATGAATAGAGGCTACTAGGGACTTGGTTGTTTCATACCACACCTATACCAATGTTTCTACTTGGAACAGTTATACCACAATATGAAACTATTATAAACTCATTAAGATATGACAATAAAAACCTATTTATTATTTGCCTCTAGGGCATATTCCTTCAGAAGGCTCCACCCCCAAGCATGTCAAGAAATTGGTCGAGAGACTGATGGATTGCGAAGAAAATGTGAGCTTGTGGCGAGAGTCTGCTGCTCGGGCCAGTGCTGATACCGCCCTATATTTTGTGCTCTCACGGTACGAACGTATCAACTTGGATGTTCTCCTAAATATGCGCATCAGTTCCAGATGGACCAATGATCCGGACTACATCAAGCAACGTCAATCCCGAGCCTATGAGATCATTCAATATGCCCTTGTTCATGTCTAGAACGAAGGGTGAACTATTTGGGCGAGGTTGATGATGAGTTCGAAGAAAACCCTAAAGGAGATGAAAAAACCCGGAAGAGGATCTAGATCAAAATGAAGGAAATTCAGATGGTGATAAAGAAACCGAGGCTGATGCCGATGCTGATACCCCGACTGCCACAACCCCTCCTCCATCAGCTGAAGCTTCTGATCTAGCTATCCCTGTGCCTGATACGGCCGTTGCTGCCTTTGATAAGGGCACTGCTGCTCCTTAGGCAAAAAACTTGAAATTTTATTAAATCCCTGGTATGCCGGGTAGAAATGTAATATACAATTTAAGTTGTTTTGCTACTTCTATGTTTTTATGTCGTATCCCTTTGGGTGGAGTCCCCGAGTTTTATTTTCTTGTTTGCTTAATCTTATGACCCAGCTCATGTCTACCATTTTTTTTGGTGTTCAACTTATAAGACCAAGATCAAAAAATCAAATTAACAATACTTAAAACCACGAGAATTAGCTCATAGTGATTCGACATAAAAGTAAAGAAAGTAAATACAGGGGTTATTCCAAAAAAAAAGTGTCGACTCACTTATTCTTCTATCGTTAGTCATTTTCCATGTGCACAACACTCGCTAGCCTTTGCTCTTGCTTGCCATGAAGCCGAGTTTCGGACAGCAGCAAGTCGAAGAGTGTGCCTTCGGTGCCGACACATTACTAACTCGACCTAAATGGATAAGAAATTTAAGCTAGCCAACATAAAAAATGTAAATGCAGAAAAAGACAATCACTACTAAGGCAGTCCCTGAGTCACTACTTGAGGTGTGCTGAGGTTTCATTAATCAGCTTATTGCCGACATACAAATCGACATATGAGAGTTCGATATACATACACTTCAGGTAAGTGTAAAATGGACGAAGGAGCGCTACATTCCATGGCCTCTTTGATTCTTCTCCTGACCTGTCTACCTTATTCTTCTCCTATGCTTGAGCATCTATGAGATACTATGCATCATTGTGTAGTGCTTTGCTCAGAATAAATGCCCCTCCCATGGAGGTGATAGTTTATGCATGTCGGTAGTACGTTGCACTAGCCGAAGCACCAAATCTCCTTCTCGAAAAACTCGAGGGTTTACTTTCCGGCTATGGTAGCGTCGGGGATTTTGTTGATATATGGCGGATCTGGACAATGCCAATTCTCTCGCTTCTTCCAGTAGATCAACATCATTTTGCCAGGCTTCTTGCACTTCGGCTTCTGTATATTGGGTGACTTAAGGCGATTCATGCACTATGTCAGCTGGTAATACAACTTCTGCCCCATATACTAGAAAGAATGGCGTATAGCTCGTTGATCGATTCAGAGTTGTCCTTAGGCTCCATAGTACCGCCAGGAGTTCATCAATATAGCACCCCGCTGATCGCTCCAGTGGCTCAATGAGCCTGGGTTTTATCCTAGACAGTACTAGCCCATTGGATCTCTCCACTTGCCCGTTCGATGCGAGATGTGCGACCGATGCCGCATCAAGTCTTATCCTTTTATCTCTACAAAATCGAGCAAATTCTCCCTCGACAAAGTTTGTGCCATTATCAGTTATTATGCTATGTGGGTACCCATATCTCAAGATGATATCCTTGAGGAATGATACGACTATGGGACCATCACACTTTATTATTGGATTAACCTCAATCCACTTTGTAAATTTGTCAACCATGACCAAGATATGAGTCATGGTGCCACGGGCCAGTTTAAACGGCCCAACCATATCCAAACACACACCGCAAATGGCCAAGTGATATGTATTATTTTGAGTTTAGAGGCCGACATATGAATCTTATTCGAATACCTCTGGCACCCATTGCATTTTTTCACCAAGTCCTCAGCGTCCTGCAAAGCACTGGGCCAATAAAACCCATGCCGGAAAGCTTTGGCGACCAAGGCTCTGGATGAGGCATGACACCCACATTCGCCCTGATGGATATCCCGAAGGATTTCCTGCCCTTCTGTCGGATCAACACATCGCTGGAGGACATTGGTAACACTCCGCTTGTATAACTCGCCATTTATTATGGTGTAGGCTTTTGCCCTTCTCTAAACTTGTCTAGAGAGAACCTCATCACTTGGAAAACTCCCATATCTCAAAAGGCACAAAATTGGCTGCGCCCATGCTGGCATAGCACGCGCCAGGAAAATAACTTCATCAACTTCCATCAGGTATGCTGAGATAACTTCTGCCAGACTTAGCTGAATAGTCCCTAGGTTATGCGACGCAGTCCCTGGGTTTGCCAAAGTAGTCCCCGAGTGACTCGAAGCATTCCCCCAATCAATATCCATTTGGACAACCTCTGACCCCGGATTTGCTGGGATATGGATTGACTCGGATTCTGGTGATGGGTTAATGGATGGTTTTTCTAAGGTGCTCAAGAGCTATGCCTGGCGGGATAGATTGCCAGGATGAACCAAGTTTGGATAACACGTCAGCTGCATCATTTTCAGCGCGAGGTACATGGTGGAATTCACATCCCTCAAAGTATCCACTGATTTTCTGCACGTGAAATCTATACAAGGCCATATTTGCATCAAGAGCATCCTAGTGACCTGAAACTTGCTGCACTACCAGATCCGAATTACCAAAGTACTGATTCCTACGTATTCCAATCTCCTTTGCTACCTTGAGCCCATGCACATGCCTCACATTTGGCTACATTGTTTGATGTAGCAAAGTGAATCTACATCACATATCTCAATTGGTGCTTTTTGGGCGAGGTAAGCACTATCCCGGCACCTAACTCGGTTTTCAGTTTTGACCCATCAAAATGCATTCTCCAATAATTTGAGTTAGGCAAGGGCGGCTCATACTGCATTTCAGCCTAATCGACAAAAAAGTCAGCCAGTGCCTAAGACTTTATAGCATCTCTCCTATCATATTGTGAGGCATAAGGAGCTAACTCAATATCCCACTCCATGACTCGTCCACTTGCATCTTTGTTACTTATTATCTCAGATATTGGTGCTTCACATATTACCTTTATGGGGTGTTCCTCAAAATAATGCTTAAGCTTCTTGGCCGCCATATAGACGCCATATGTCATCTTTTGATAATGTGGGTAATTTTGTTTTGATGCAGAAAATACCTCACTTAGGTAATAAACTAGCCTCTACATTGACTTACCCTCCTCGTCACGCTCCACCACTACCACGACACTTACGACTCGGTTGGTCGCTGCTATGTAGAGCAACATTGGCTCTTTGGATAGTGGTGAGGCTAACACTGGTGCAGAGGCTAGCATCTATGAAAAGCACTATCTACCTGCGGTGTCCAGATGAACTTATCCACTTATTCATTAACTGGTACATAGGCAACGCCTTTTCTCCTAGCCGAAAATGAAGAGACTCAATGATGCTAGGCAACCAGTGAACTTCTGGACATTGTTGAGACACTTCGGCAGTTCCAAGCGCTCAATGGATATGATCTTAGTCAGATTAGCCTCGATACCTCGGCTAGACACGAGGAATCCGAGTAATTTTCCGGCCAGGACACCGAAGGTGCATTTTTCCAGGTTAATCTTCATTCAGAATCTTCTTAAGTTTGCGAATGTTTGCCGTATATCATCTAGGAGAGTATGAATCTCCTTGGTTTTTATCACCACAACATCTACATACACTTGCACATTTTTGCCAATCTAATCATGCAAGCATTTTTTCATGCACCTTTGATATGTGGCACCTGCATTACATAAGCTGAATAACATGGTGCGATAGCAATAATCCCCGTACGGGATAATAAAGGCAGTTTTGATTTGATCAGCCGGGTTTAACGGTATCGGCTGGAAACTAGAATACGTGTCTACAAATGATAGAAGTTCACAACCAGTTGTTGAGTCAATGACACGATCTATTCTTGGCAAAGTAAATGGGTCCTTTGGACATGACTTGTTCAAGTTGGTGTAGTCAATGCACATGCGCCACACTACTGCCATGTTCGGGTCATCCTTTTTCTTTTCCCCCAGAACCGAATTAGACAACCAATCTGGATGAAGTACCTCCATGATAAATCCGGCTGCAAGGAGCCGAGCTATCTCATCACCTGTGATTTTTCTCCTATCCTCAGCGAAGTGGCGGATAGGTTGCTTCACCAGCCTTGCATTAGGCCTGACATGCAAAGAGTGCTCAGCCAGCTCTCTCGGAAAACCTTGCATGTCCTATGTGGACCAAGCAAAAATATCACGATTCTCATGGAGGAAGCTAATGAGCTCACTTTCCTATTTGTCATTCAGGCCTGCACCAATAGTGATAGTGTGCTCTAGGAATTGGTCATCAATCTGGACTTTCTCCGTGCCCTTTGTCGGCTGGAAAGACACACTCCCATGCGGGTTACTCAATGTCGGCATATTCAGCTGAGTTGACTAAGCCAATGCCGCTGCATCGTGAATCCTCTTCTTCTCTTGTGCTATGACCAATGACTCTGCTAGATTTGATCTGGCCAAGGCGCACTCCATAGAACGCCTAAAGTCCCCAGCAATGGTGATGACCCCATTGGGGCCTGATATCTTCATCTTTAGGTAGCTGATGTGGGCACTGGCCATGAACTTGGATATCGCTGGCCTACCAAGCAATGCATGGTAACAACTGTCGAGGTCCGCAACCTCAAACAACAAATTCTCCATTCTGTAATTCTCTCTCGTGCAGAATAAGACATCTATCTAGACTTTCCCAATTGGCTCGCAGGACAACTACAATGCCATGGAAGGTGGTCTTAGTTGCCTAGAGCATGTTTTCTGAGATACCCAATTTGTACATTGTGTCCTTGTATAGTATATTGATACTGCTACCATTGTTAATGAGCACCTTGGAGAACTTCATATTAATGTCCGACCCAATAAATGGCAGGTCAAGCACTAGAGCATATGATCCAGGACTGGGCATAAGCTTGGGGTGATCCTTTATGCTCTAGGTGATATCCTGGTCTGACAATACATATACTTTGGCACGGCCGGCATAACCGAATTGACCTCCATATGTCGCCTCTGCACACTTTGCCTATCATTCTCTTCTGTGGTGAACACAACATAACTCTGGTGATGTTTCCTATACTCATTTCTTCCATCATGGCTAGGATTTCGATTATTCCCTTGGTTCTGGTTGCCTACATGATGCACAACATCTCTCCTTTCTTGGTTCTCATATCTCGGCGGTGGTGGTGGTAAAACTAGTTGTTGAGCATTTCCCCCTGTGAGATGTGGTGGTTGACGTCTGAGGCGGACCCATGTCCCCCAGAGCACACAGCCGAGTCATGTGATTCGCTGGCTTACTCGAATTGGGCGTGTGAAACTTGCACGGCTGATCCAACATGGACTCATAGGTGTACTTTGGCCTTTCCTGCCACTGCTTCTTCTGCTTAGAAGTCCATTGCTTTTTTCCATCATTCTTCTATGTCCATTGCTGGCCACTGCTCTTTTGTCGCTGGGTACTCCTAGCACCTTGCTGATCTTGGTTCACCATAGTGACATGGTTCGATCCATACCGATAATCCGGCGTCTCATCTCTTCTTTTACCCTGGAAATCATTCCGACGGGATGACCCGACCCTGTCCCGGGAGTAATACTCCTCATTCGGCTCTACCGACATAAGCAGGGGTTGGTTCGGATCTCCCAATGCATATGAATCTACAATCTTGATACTTTCAGCCAACGTAGTTGGCATATCTCTCTGTATCCTTTGCCATAGTACACTCGCATGTTTGCATCCCTGTGTAAACCGTGCAATTGCCTGTGACTCGATTACTCCTTCACATGAGTTGGATAGGGTACACTACCGAGTCAAAAACTCTCGGTCAGTCTCATTTGGACTTTGCTTGCACATTGCCAGGTCTTGTGGTCTATTCGGCCTCTTTAATGTACTGGTAAAGTTACCGATGAACATCTCCTCAAAATTTAGCCAACAGTTGATACTTCCTGATGGCAGATTATTCAGCCAAACCCTTGCTGGCCCTTCCAGCATCTGAGGAACATACCTCACCGCCTATATGAGATTGCCCTGTGTGATGTGCATAGTAGTGGCATAGTCAATTAACCAATCTTGCAGCTTAGTGCTGTCGTCATATGTCTTTGTCCCCCTGGCTAATTGAAAGTTCAACACAGGTGGTTCCGTCATAATCCGAGGTCCAAAGCATGTAGGACCTGGAGGACCTTGTCCCTCCATCAATTCCGACATATAAATTCTATCTAGCTTCAACCTTGTATCATCTGGATGCAAGTTCCTGTTTCCCAGTCGAGATCCCATTGCATTTCCATGATATGATGATTCGGCCTGGGAAACCCGACATTGGCCATAGCCGAATAACCATCATTGTATCTATTCTGTGTCAGATGAGCATATTGGTGCTACATCGCTGGCCCATCACTTTGCTGCTGGCGAGGTGGGTTCTGTTGCTAGTGTCGTGCTCCTCTGGCCGAGTAATGACCATGATGGTCCGGGTTATGCTGGTTGGCATTACCATGCGCAACATTCTCCTGACTCACATTTCTTTGGCCGGGGTTTCCCTGACTACCATTATCTCGGCCAACACTTCTTTGCCAACGTGGCCCTGTACTACCTTGCCTTTCCCAGCCATAGCCGGGTCATAAGGAACCATTTGCTTGTTCCTTCTATCAGAGGTTACAACCTCCTCTCTTCCTACGCCGGGTGATGATGTTGCCCCGGCTGATCTTGCAGGAGCGCCCCCAGCCGAATGAATGATGTGGGAGCCACCTGCTCTTGTCGGGTTATCCTGAGCAGTTCCTCATTCTGCTGGTTTACAATGTGCACCATCTCAATGGCTCTTTCCTGCTGCCTTTGTCGGGCCTCGCCGGATAAACCAGGTATCTCGGCAGCTGCCGCATCTGCGGATCTAAGGTTCTTTGCGGGGATACTATACCTCTGCATGCCTATAGACTGTCGCTCACCCAAAACTACTGACCTCGGAGCACATTCCCTATCTATTTCATTGATAAGGTTTTTCCCTCCACTCTTCACACCATCTAAACGTGTTGGACTCGTGTTAATCTTGTTGGCCTTATTGTACTCACACAGGGTGATGTTCAACGTCTGCTGAGCCATAGCCACTTTCTTGACTCCCTCAAGCACTTTCTGCCGAGTCTCTTCCAGCTCGGCCTGTGCCTAAGCTGGATCTACTATGGGAGCCACTAGAGTAGTTAAGCTCTTTATGGCCTGCTGGATGATGTTATGAGGCCTCTCCAGTGGAGGGAACCTCGAACGAGAAACCTTGGGAGTTGTCTCCCCTTCCTTGACTGGATCCTTGATGGTGCCAGCTCCTGGCGCGGTCATCATCACCTTGACGTAGCTGGCGGGACGAGTGATACGCGGACCGCGAGCCGCACAGAGAGGAGGATCTGCCACCACGATGACTTGCTGCGGGTACGCGCAGGAGACGTCGACTGCGACGTAGACCTTGTACGCGCCGAAGCTGACGAAGAGACCGTTGTGCGGGAGAGTACGGTTGCCGAAGTTGCGCATGTTGTCGCTGACAAAGTCTAGTGAGCCAAATCACTGGACCATTTGTCGCTGACGAAGTCTAGTGAGCCGAATCACTGGACCAAGCCAGAGACGATGTGCTCCCCTAATGTGATGAAGCTTTCCGTCCGGATATGAACTCCAGCTAGCGCTGCTGCTAGCCCCATGGCGGACGCCAACTATCGTGGTGGTGTCACGACAGATGCCATGGGTAGGCTAAAGATGGGACCGTATGGACACTTGTGGTATCCGGGGAGGGATAGTGCGGTGAATCCATACACAAAGAACACAATAAAACACACAATATAACCAGGTTCGAGGCTCTCCTAGGGAGATAAAACCTCTACTCCTGCTCTAGATCTTATATTATGATCTCTGGACCAGTACAAGTGCTCCTTGAGCTATATCGAGAGGAGGAAGAAGATGAAGTGCTTTTGCTCCTCTCTCCCTCTAGGGTTTATGCGTACTGCTCATGGATCGACCCTCTCCTTGGAGGCCCTGGCTCACCTTATAAAGGGGTGGCCAGGTTACATCTAGGGCATACGTGGCCTGAATATTTCTAGGATATGCTTGTTCCGAAATAGTAGTCCGCTGCACCCCTTTCCTTAGTCGCCAGACTCTGCACGACAATTGCGCAGAGTCCACGATGTGTGGCCTCCAACGGTCAGGCATTGTCACGTCCGTGAACCATCGCTTAGACCTCGTTCCAGATGCCCTTGTCTCTAGCGCTTGTCTCTCAGAAAATCCGGGAGAGAGAGAGAAAAGTGTTGACCTCAGGGCCGGCTCACTCCTTCCTAAGCACGCCACCCCCTGACTCGGCCCAGTCCGGATGACTCGGCCAGGATTGTACCTGCACACGGGAACAACGTAGGTGCTGCGCCGACATACGATATATGTCGGCCAGGTCTTGCCAAGCCAGTCCGGCTTTGGGCAACTCTGCCGTTATTCGGCCAGCCCCTATATACCACGGACAACTTATACCTCAGCTGGCTTATACCTCGGTGGACTCTGTCTTTATACCATAGCTTGACCTATTTGGGTCATCCCCCAACACCACCAAGATTGTGGACGTCGACTCCAACAAAGAAGACAACGATAGTGACATGGTTGACTGGTTTTCTATATAATTTTGCATTTGTTTTTAAGTCAAAATCTGTAATGGACCCAATCGTATTGGGCTCGCCGGTGTGGGGAGCCCTTCCTCAAATTGGGCTGCGCGTGCCGGCGTTGCCCATAGCGAATTGCCAACTACGATTTGGGGAGCGAGGTGGAGATGCTCTAATATGTAAATCCAACCGAGACTATTTCAATCTACTGGACATTGTGTGGTGTATTTTATTCAAGGAATATATTCTTGGAAATTAAAAAAATGAATATGGATGTTTCGAACATTGAGTACCGAGGAAACTTAATCAAAAGCTGTACACTTTATTTTTATACAACACATGTGAAAGAAAAAGGAGAAAATGCATTTCTGTGTAGACACCGCTGATCCTGAATTATGCCTTCCTCTTATTAATCAAGGGATCCGCGATCACTTGAGGCTTAAAATCTGGCTTCAAGTACTCTGAAAGCAAGTTAGCATACATGTCATACCGAGCAGTCATGCGAAAAGCCCACTTGTCTTTGATCTGGCGGCATAAGTTGAGGTCCATGTCAGATATCATCAAGCCATCTCGGTAGCGAGATAGTGACGGGGTGCAAGAAGCATCAGGTGCTGAGAAATGGCTGGATCCGTAAAAATGACCAAAGTCGGCATGCTGAGGTTTCCCATCACCAGAGGTGAATGCGTTCGGGAATACCTCTGTGCCTACCCTATTAATTGATCCGACAAAGTAGCTATTTGCAATTGCAGCATTCCTTGCCTGAAATGGCACCAACTTAGCATCAGGGTCGTTCCAGCGAGAATAATAATAGAAACGTTAACAAATAATACGAAGTATGCATCCAAAAATTTCAAATGCTTTAATGGAAACATGTGTATAGTTTTATCTGACCTCAATAGGCCACATTGGCTCACTGAGTTCACCAACGGTTGCAGATGGGTTGAAAACTATTTCAGCTCCATTGAGGCCGAATGCAAGCCAATTAAGGGGATGATGCCTGCCATAGCAAATGTTTACAGCAATTTTGCCATAAGCTGTTTCAAAGACCGGATGCCCAGTGTTACCTTCCATATAGTATGTGCTCTCATTGAAGTCCCCAACTCTTGGGATGTGATTCTGGAGTGGTGTTCAGTTAGAAACTAGAAAAGCTTTCAGGTAGAAAGAAGAAGAAGTAAACCAAAAGAAAGGGTATGGATGTGCATACCTTCCGATGAATGCCAATTATGTTGCCATTATTTCCGATCACAACAACGGTATTCCATATAATCTCTCCATGGTTTATATCCCTTTCGAGGACCGGGCTAACAATTACCATGTTATATTTCTGTGCAAGGTCTTGAAGGAATTGAGTAGACTCTCCATCAGCGGGCTCGGCAAACTCACACCACCGTTTTTCACGGGTGCAGAAGGCAAAAGGCATTGTCCAGGCTTCCTGAAATTCGGGGGGTATGAATCACAATAAAATGATACGCTTCTCTGTGGGAATATAAGAAAACATATCTGGAAGACAGCAACATATAGCTACTTTCGACTGGCTTGAGCTTTTCCAAGAAGCTAGCTTTTGGTCATTGTGGCGACAAAACCTAAAAAGGTAGCATCTCAAAGAAGGTGGAGAAGTTGTTTGGTAAGAGTATCAGCCTGTAAGGCTTGTTTGGATAAAAGAATACTTGAGGAATTGCAAAACAAATGACATTTTTTCTTCAGTGGTGCTTGGACTGTTGGGTGATTAAGAAGCCACAAAAGCGAATCGTCAACAGCTTCTAGCTTATTCAATTATTACTTGGGCTTCAATTTCTCAAGATGATGGTAAGAGAAGACAACCGTTTAATGATGTCTTGAGCTTTTAGCTGGCAGAAGTTGAAGCTCAGGAAATGCCAAGCAGAGTATTAGACACTTAGACTAATAGGAGAAACAATATTAATAAGAAGACCAGGTTTGACAATGAAGATACAGATATGAATTTCAAGGGCCAGGTCAGGTAATATTAGAAGTACCTGTAAGCACAGGATATTGACACCAGAAGCACCAGCTGCATCTATGATGAGTTTTACTTTCTCCATGATAGCCTTCTTTTGATCAGCAAAATGACAAGTCGTTGGAACAGCAATTGAGTTCTGAATCAGACCAACGCGAACAATTCGTGGTTGCCTCATATGTTCTTTGTCAGCATTAAAACGGAATGCCTGTAATACAAGTAGCTAACCGCTTAGTAGTTTCAAGAAAGGAAGCAGAAAGAAATAGTTTCAGTTGTTAGCTGCTGCTAGTTTTCGAAGGATACGATTTCCACAGATTACACAATCAGTTCATAATCAACCATTGCTATTTAGAATAAATGCAATTTATTTGTGATAACCTGCACATCAAAATCATGCGCTTCTGCAAGAGCTTTTGTGGCCCCAGGCAGTGAAATGGCCTCAAGAGGGCGTGCACAATTCAGCCCCAAAAGCAACCGGCTTGCCTCCTGTCAGCAAGTAGAGAATATGAGTTAAAGAAAGCTCAGTATATGAAAAATGAGCCAAAATAGATTCCTCAAAATGGAAAAAAAATGAACCTCAGTATATCCCAAAAAGCATAGGGTGAAAATTACAGGTACCAGAATACTATAGATCACAGACATATTCACATAACCGCACAATTTGGACAAACACAGAGATAGATAGTCTATTGGCCAAATGGAGTGTCTCAAGTGGGCAGTTAGAGCAGAGTAGCAGAAATAGTTAAACTCCTAGCCTCTGATCTTGTGGCAACAGTATGCCTGCCTGACTAGGGACTCTCGAAATACATGCAAATTCCTCGAATATAGATTTTATACGAAGGAGATTGAACACAGGCAGGACATACATGTAAGCTGTGATCAATCACCCAATCAAAATAATTACAGTAAATCAATTATTCCACTAGAAGATTGTGGCTATCTTACAGATTATTACTTTGTTTCGTGCTGGGAAAGTGGGAAGCAACCAACTGAACTAAACTGTTCGCAAAGTTCATCGTTATATGTATCAACTAAACCACGCGGCGCGATTATTACATCAAGATCTTTTCTATTTTCACGAATATATTTCCAAATTCACCCAATCAGGCGGAGCGAGCGACCCTGACCTTGAAGAGCTCGGGGGAGAGGTTGGACTCGAGGAGCCTGTGTAGCGACTCGTACCCTCCGATCGACCCCTCCGCCGCTTTCCCCTCCTTCTCTCCGTGCGGTGGCTTGCCGTTGGAGCTCTCCATCTTGTCCTTGTCCTTGGGGGTTGAGGTGAGAGAAGCGAGTAGGAGTCTCTCTCTCTCTCTCTCTCTCTCTCTCGGGATCAGAAATCGCACTCCTCCTTGCTCGTCTTATACAATCCCTCCTCGCTGCCCGCATGTGATTTGATTCGGTTGGCGTCTTGTTTGATTGGAGGACGTGATCATGTGATCCTCGTCTGATTAGCACTGCGGCAAAGCGCTAGAGACAGAAACAGTGGAGGGTTCAATCACCTCTTAATACGCAAACAAAGAAGGAAAGCGTACACATGCCTAGGAAGGCGGGTTCCATCGTATCATGAAACGGACGGCTGAAAAAGCAAGTAGCAGATAGGCCGCGATAGCTGTACACCCGACCTCCGTCCTCCACGATGGCGGCCGCCGCTGCCGCCTGCCGCCTTCTCCGGCTGGCGCCGCGCCGTCTCCGGAGCCCCAGGCACTCGCCGCTTACTGGTCTCACCCTCCTTCCTACGCCGCTCGCCGCCTCCTCCGGGTGGCGCCGCTACTGCGCCGCCGCGCAGGCTTCCGCGCCTCCCCCCACAGCTAATGCGGCGACGGGGGAGACCGTGGGGGAGTTCCGGCGGAGGATAAGGGTGTCGGAAGTGAAGGGCGGGGAGGACGAAGGCGCCGCGTGGGTCGGGAAGGACCTCACCGTGCGCGGGTGGGTGCGCACCTGCCGCGCCCAGAGGACCGTCACGTTCGTCGAGGTGAGAGGAGAAACCAGACTCTTGTTGCTGCACTTGCCAATCGCCATGGTCTCGATGCTACGTAGTTTCCAATTGGCATGGACTGACCAAAGTGGCGAGGCATATAGTTTTTGCCAATTTGTTTCTGCGGAAATGTTGATATACGCTTCAGAAAACCTGCATTATATGATGGGTTAAACCGACCATGGCATACCTGTGTTTCCTGAAAAAAAAAGGATTATCAGATTAGAATAGATGGACATATATTTCAGTGACTGGTGCGCAATGGCTTCATGCATTTTTCTCTTTTCACCACATATTGGATAATTAGCCTGACTGCCATATATTATATATAGGGTATATTCCCCCAGCAAAAAGAGTATATGCCCCTTTTGGCTCCGTAGGTAAATCTCTGTGGGACCTACTTGGTCAACGTTTTGAAATTTTGACTAATATATGTAGGATTATATAGAATGGCTAAGTGGAAATAATGTATTTGTACTTGTAAAATACTCTCAAAATATTCATCTGTATTCATTTGCTAGCATTATGATGCATAGTCAACGTGTTGCATTAGAGACAGAAAAGTCAATTCAACTTACTTTTGTGTACAGAAGGAGTTTTTCTTTTCTTCCAGGGTCTAATACATCCGAAGACTATTTTTTAGGTTAATGATGGCTCTTGCTTGTCCAATATGCAATGTGTGTTAACTCCTGAAACTGAAGGGTATGACCAGGTATGCACTTGTCTACTACTTCCTAGATTTAGAAGTTGCAAATTGCTGTATCAATAAACTACAATCATCTGGAAGTACGTAGAGAGTAAATGCTGTTTATGCTATGCGTCTTCCATTATTCTTGTGGTCAGGGAAAAAATGTTGATTAGTCCAGTGCTTACGTTGTGAAAACATCAGGGCCAACTCTGATGTTTCTTTCATGCCACCAACAAATCTTAATCAGACTGGTCATACTTCTATCAAACATTCATTTGGACAAAGGACATCAATTAAAAGGATAATGAGACACTGTTGTGCTTCCAGCATGCACCTTAGCTCTGGGCTTGTTGTGTATATAACTCTATATTGTCTAATTGTATTTGAATGCTGTAAAGTGCTGTTTTACCCATAATTGCGGAGGTTGTGATCTGTTAATTTTATTTATGCTTCTTATTATACATTGCATTAGTTGCAGTTAATGGTTAAGTGATTGTAATACATTCTACTGGCCGATATTTGCAACAATGGATGTCAGATAGACTCTATCACTACCGGCGCATCAGTGTTAGTGGAGGGAGTTGTAGCAAGCAGCCAAGGTGGTAAGCAGAAAGTGGAGCTAAAGGTTTCAAAGATCATTTTGGTAATTCATTCTGCCTATATTTTTCCTTTACTTTTCCCTTTTGGTGTGCATGCCTCCTAAGTCTTGCCTGAATTATGAATTTCTGTTTAAATGTCAACTTCCTATTTTGCGTGTTGGGCGTTGGGTACAGTGGGAAATACTTGCTCAGTGGTAAATTAAGATCTCTCTTTTGAATGCTAAAGATGCTAAAAAGGATTGGTGCAGCGTAGTGTTATGTGTACGAATATAAGATTTGGTAATACTCTAATAAATCTGGAAGATTATTTAAATAATTGACTGGCTCCTTTGCTCTTTTACTTAGTTCCATGTTGCTATTTGTTCATTTCTACCCCCCTTGATGTAACTCCCTCCTCTAAACTTTTTTTGGTCAGTATATAATAGAAAATCCACACCGTAGGGATTTTTCCCTACGGTAATGTTGTAAAAAAAAGATTATTTAAATAGGAAGGTTAGTTATTTGGTGGCATATACATTGTATTAAGCACTCTTGAGGTGTACTAGTGAACTAGGCCATAAAAACATGTCTAAAAGCTGTCAAAAAGAATCTGAAATTAATTTATGACTTCGATATAATGCACATCTAACACATCATCAAATCTCATCCAAATTTGATCCACTATTTAAACAAAAAAGAAAAATCAGGCTATGAATAGTATCAAGCTCAAGTATAGAATGAAAAATATCCTCCTGGCACTTCACATGTAGTTTTGTCTTTTTTGTTTCTTGAGTTGCATACTTGCATGTCGAATTTGGACCTAAAAATTTGTGAAGTTGTATATGCATGTTAGTGTAAACGTGGTTGATTTTTTAATGAACCACCTGGGATGTGCACTAATATACCTGTAACTGAAATGTAACATGCCTCTTAGGAGGATTTTAACCAAAACCCTATCTTTTCAATGAAATGAAACTCAAAGTTCCTTTGCGTTTTCTCTAAAAATAAATGTGGTTGATTGTTTTTAAAGGTTTTGAGTGTTAAACTAGGAATCTAATGCGCTAGTACACCTCAAGGTGGTAATGCACCCATTATGCCTATGACAGAGATAAGATTAGATATATAGATCGATTCCGTATCCTTTGGATTCTTAGGGACCAAGTGCATCCTCCTATGTAAGGGACATCATATGTCAACTTTCAACCAAGCAATAAGATAATATTCCCTCCATCCTAAATTAACTGACTCAGCTTTGCCTAGATACACATGTATCTACACACTAAAACACGTCTATATACATGCGTATCTAGGCAAAGTTGAATCAATTAATTTGGGACGGAGTGAGTAGTTATCAGTTTATCATATCCATCCTTCCTCCCTAGCAAATGGTCTACTACCCAATCCCCTACATTATGCCAGCTGGCCTTCTTCAATGGCAGATTGGTAACTACCCAGTTTGTTCCACAAGTTAAACCTCCTACAGTAAGTAATGTTTTTGATGGATTCTATGCTGTAATAGGCTAATAGCCATGGTGTATACCCTTTACCCCCTTTGCTATCTTTAGACGAGAAACTGTGATACACTGGTAACGTTGATGGTGCATATGTACTTCCCTTTTTTTGTCAAGTTGCAGCCAAAAATAACACATAAACATAATTCTAGTGCATTTTTTTTGCTTCTGATGTAGTTTTTTACCTTATCTCCTTGCAGATTGGGGAAAGTGATCCCACATCTTTTCCCATACAGAAGAAGCGAGTATCAAGAGAATTTCTGAGAACTGTGGCACATCTCCGTCCTCGGACAAACACTTTTGGCGCAGTATGGTCTTGTTGCTAGCTCTTCCTTTTTCTGTTTATTTCTTCTCGAGGCATTACCAGTTTGATAATGTTTTGAGTTCATTTAGAGATGCTTTAGCCATGGGTCTTGGAAATTATTCATGCCCTCTTGGCCCATTACTTGACCAGTGACTTGTCTGCTGTTTCTGTTATATCGGCGTATAAGTTAGCACGTAAGTTGTAGCAAGATTTGTTATGCAAAGATTTCGGAGTAGGCGACTATATGGTGCTAGTGAGCTGTTCTACCAATTTGTAGGACCGCAAAACTTTTGTAAGACTGCAGCAGACTATGGACACATGTAGACATGGACATGCCAAGGCAATGTGTATGATCTCTTGTCAGCGGCAATCTGACAATCTTTGCTGCAGATGTAGCATCACTTTCCAGTCATAAATATTATTATACGTGTTGATAGTTTTATCTGTTAAAACAAAATGGATTCTGGTTTGGACATGTCTTTCTTACCATGCAGTTATGGATATAAGAAGCTGGCTAGTGTTCTATGCTTCTTCTCTATTATATAAGTTTCTAGTAAGGATTGCTTACTGACCAGTGTGGTGTTCATTTAGGTGGCAAGAGTGAGAAATGCTCTAGCATACGCTACTCATAAGTTTTTCCAAGACAGTGGATTTGTTTGGGTATCAAGCCCTATCATTACTGCCTCAGATTGTGAAGGAGCGGGGGAGCAGTTCTACGTCACTACTTTGGTTAGTATCTCTTCAGTAAGCTTGTACAGATAGACTATTTTCTGTGTGAGATATTCTGCTCGTCATTGTGTTTACTTATGCTGATTTGTTGTGTCCATATTATAATAGTATTATTTACAAAAAAATGAATAAGCTTCTTTTATGTTAAGCGCAAAACTCTGGCTGGGCTTTATGCTACAATACTATTAGGTCGGTCAGTTGCCTTATCCTCATGTTCGGAAGGTATATGTTTGTAGTTTTCGTACCTTTGTAGCTGATTAGAAGAACTTCACATTGTGTTGAATAATAAGTATATAGAAGAAGATGGCATTTGCAACTGGGATGAGAGCCCAAATGATAACATGGGTTGGTTCAGACGGAAATCTCCCCATGCTCAGCGTTTTTTGTTTTCTGAGCATTTCATATTGCTCAAGTAAAAAGATTGCAAGGAATTGACTTGCTGCTTATGTAACTAGGATAAGACTAGGACGAACTGAGTACAACTTAGGAACACCCTGACCATTATGGCAGACTTAGCGGAATGTTCCTAGGACTATGACTATGACTCTGAACTCTGAAGCATATTCCATTGCTTCTGGTGCAAACGTTTGTGGAGGCTAACACTGGTAGTTCTTTCCACAAAAACCGTTCACAATAGAAGTGTAAGATAATCACGTGCACTACCACGTTGGTGTGTATTTGTTATTTGGTCAGTTTTGAATAAACTAAGTTCTACAAATCAGTTATGCGTAGGTCGAATAAGTTGCATTTTTTATTGTTAGTCTACAGGTATTTATCTGTCCACATTTGATGAGATGATTTTCCTTAGAATGATGAGACACTCTATACTTTGGCTTTTACCACTGATTTTTCCTCATTTATTTGTGTTTAAGTTGTTCAATTTGTTTCCGTCTGTATTCCAGCTTTCAAACAGCGCTGAAGGTGGCTGCCCAGTCAACAGCATTCCTTCGAAGGATGGAAAGGTCGATTGGTCACAGGTAAACTTTAGATCTTTGATATTTTCTCAAATGCCAAATACTTTTTAGTCCCTATAAGCAATTTTTATCTGTATCATTCTGGTGATATATACTATTGAGCAGGCTGTTTGTCTTCACAGAACTGTTGTTCAAGCATGCTTAATGCTTCCATTATTTTGTCATTTTTGTAACATTGGTTATTTGCATGTAATTATGCTAGGATTTCTTCTGCAAACCAGCATTTCTGACGGTGTCTGGACAACTGAATGGTGAAGCATATGCTTCAGCTCTGTCTGATGTAACTTCTATTTCCTGATGATTCGTTTGAAACAGTTAGCCTTATAGTTTTTGCCAGCTGCAACCGAATCTCATTCTGTTCCATTCATGGCTTTCTACAGATTTACACATTTGGTCCGACGTTTAGAGCTGAAAATTCGAACACTTCAAGGCATTTGGCTGAATTTTGGGTATCAAAACATTCTTTTACATTTTATTTTGAGAATCGTAACTTTGTGAACACTGAATTAACTGCTCTTTTTTGTGTCTTATGTTCTGGGGAAGATGATTGAGCCTGAACTTGCCTTTGCTGATCTAAACGATGACATGGCTTGTGCAAGTGCATATCTCCAGTATGTAGTAGGTGCCCTTGTCTATCAACTGTTGCTTGATTTTAATTCTGTTTGTAGTTATTTCTTTGTGCAGTACGGTGATACGGACACTCTATGTTTATTCTCAAGTAGGTGTCCGCACGTACCACCGTTTACCTAATTAATTTCCTTTTTCATGCAGGTAAAGTATATTCTCGAGAACTGCAAAGAAGATATGGATTTTTTTAATACATGGGTTGAGAAAGGGATCATAGAAAGACTAAATGTATACCTCTTATTTGTAACTTCCTTCTGTTGCATATATGGCACTGGTGTATATCTTTGTTTGACTCAATGGGACACTTTTTACTAATCCTGAAATATTGTTTTTTTCTTG
Organism: Avena eriantha; assembly: GCA_910589775.1. Taxonomy (NCBI): domain Eukaryota; kingdom Viridiplantae; phylum Streptophyta; class Magnoliopsida; order Poales; family Poaceae; genus Avena; species Avena eriantha. Next base: position 197,269,859 of record OU342741.1, on the reverse strand, counting down.
CTCCCAGAGTGTAGTTGAGAAAAGCTTTGTTCAGATGTCATATTCTGATGCTATCAAGCTACTCATTGGGTCCAACAAGAAATTTGAGTTCCCGGTAATTCAGGACTTTTATGAACACTGTTCTCATTGTTACCCATGGTGCAGTTTTTTAATTTAAATTTCATTAATAGTCTATGGAAGTTCAAGTAAATACTTCTGCATAATGAAAAATTGGCTGCATACTTTGGCTTGTTTATTGCCAATACATGGGACTGTGGTTGGCGTATGCTTGTTTCTGGCTGAAGTTGGATTAAGTCTGCATGTTAATGTTGACTGAACAAATTTTGGTTGCTTGTTATTGAGGATGATTTGATTGGTTCGTATTAGTATCTACAAATTTGTCTCTGTTCTTTCTACTTGTGCAGATTTAAGCTCCACATACTGCAAAGTCTATTATGTAGGCTTTAACTCCCCTTTCCTTCAAAGGGTGAAAGGCAGAAATCTGGTGATTATTATTATATAATAATGATGAAACTCCTTTCTGATTCTTTCTTCTGAAATACTTTTCACAGGTAAAGTGGGGGTTGGATCTGCAAAGTGAGCATGAAAGATATATCACAGAAGTTGCTTTTGGCGGGCGTCCTGTAATAATTAGAGATTATCCAAAGGTTTGTATTGGACACCTGTATTTAAATTGTTCAGCAAGAAAGTAATCATGTCTTGAATTAACTATCATTATCTTTAGGATATTAAAGCATTCTACATGCGACAAAATGATGATGGGAAAACAGTTGCTGCAATGGACCTATTGGTTCCCCGGGTAAGCACATAGGCAGGACCTCAAACATCTCATCCTGTTAAACTTAATATACAAACAAATCAAAGTGGAAGAGAAGGCTTTTATAAATTTGAACAAATAGCTTTGTCATCATATTTATGCTTTTGTTCCCTTTCAGGTAGGTGAACTCATTGGAGGAAGCCAGAGGGAAGAGCGTCTTGATTACCTTGAAGCACGGCTGGATGAAGCAAATCTAAACAAAGATAGCTATTGGTGGTATTTGGATCTACGGCGATATGGATCAGGTTAAGTACTGTAACCATGGAAAACTGATTAAGTTCTGATAAATTATGTCTGTTTGTGTTCCAGATCATTCAAATTTTCTTAGGTAGCTATATCTTATTGTATTGTGCATTTTGTTCTTGTCATGGGACCTAACAAACTTCTACCTTTTCTGTTACAGTTCCTCATGCCGGTTTTGGTCTTGGATTTGAACGACTTGTACAGTTTGCAACTGGAATAGACAACATTAGAGATGCCATTCCATTTCCCAGGGTTCCTGGTTCTGCGGAGTTTTAGCACTCTAAGAGGGCTTGTATAATCTCTAGATGCATTCTTGCCTCGGATTTGTAGAAAACCGTACTTTGTATTGTTCAGTGTACAGAGTTTACCTAACTGATTTCTAATCTGGAGCAACTAAGTGTGTCAGCAAATTCACTGTTTGGACCAGTGCTCTTGCAAATTTCAGGAAATGCTGTAATTTGAGTTCCAGTGTACATTTCAATAAACATACAATTTTTCCTTGGGAACTGATATCTGACATGTTACAGATAGCCACTTGAATTCTGTGGTCTGTAGTTCTTGAATGTCATTATTATTGTATTTTTTTTATCAATAGCACTCAAAAGATTCAACTAACTTCAGTGAAATTTATTTAGACCCTAGCTTTTCAGTAAGCTATTTATTTGTTCTTTGTATGTCTGCTAACCCAACAAAATTCAATCTTAAGATTACAGGAGTTAGGAGCGATGCAACTTGGCAAGTACTGATAGAAGATGTGCTGGTATTTTCTTGTAGCTAGTTCTTAACATTCTACCACTATCTGTGCTCTACAGTCTGATACTACTGAACTATTCAATCCTATCATAGTATCTCGTCAGTACAACATACAACTACTTGTTTACAAAGATCAAAGAAAGAAAACTATACATTCATGTACCCTGTCTGTCTGAGATATAAGCTTATACTACCAGAGAAGCATGCTAATTTGGAAGCAACAATGGTTTCTCTATATCGTCTGCTGTTCCATCTGCCACCACCTTGTCTGCAGGAAGAACTTGGCCTTCTTTCTTCTTTGCCCACAAGACTACGTAAAGACCGGAGAAAAGAAATACCATCCCTAGCATGCTGCAGCAAAAAAAAACCAAAAGAATCATGGTCTTTGCCATCTTGCAATCGAAAACATGAAAACCTAGATGAATCCGACATTATATGTTCCGTCAAAACGTAACTGTGATCAGTCCAGACTAGTTCTTTTCAAGAAAATTATATGGACTTTGATCATGCATGAGCATGAGCTCTATCTCAGGAAGTCAGGGTATGTATGCATGATCATTTTTTCTTCAAGAAGTTAGGCCTGATCCGAGAATAAATGTTACCTTGCTGGTTGCACCACCCGTCCCAAGAAGAGCGCGGAGAAGATTGTCGTACCAACGGTCTGCGTCGGGCTAAATAGTGAGACAACCACAGGCCCCTTCTTCTCCAGCGCCCACGTCTGGAACATGATGCAGACCGAGCCCACCAGACTGCCCTGTTGATGTATGTGAACCTTAGTAGCTGGTCATTTCAGTACATACACATCTGAAAAAATCTTCCATAATCGAGCAGCAGTTGCAAGTACCACAAACACAAGGGAGAGGATTATTTCGGCGCTGATCTGGGGCGTCCCAGGGCTGAGCCTCCCTGCAGTGGCAACCTGGAACAACCCCGTCAGAACAGCACCGATCAGCGATGTCACGGAGCAGAATGTAAACGGTGCTGGGAAACGGATCATTGTTGCTGCCTGCATCACGATGAAGAGGACTATTGTGCCTTGGTAAGAAGAGCATATGGAGGCATTTCAAGGTATAGTTAAGTTGCGATGGGTTCATGGGACCTGCAAGATTATTGTGCCAGAGAGCACGAGCACCGCACCCAGGAGGCACAGACAGCCCACCACCCAGTCCCGGTGAGACTTTGCAAGGTCTGGCAATCTTCGACCTGGTGGGGCAGCGGGGCTCTGTAGGACGCTCATGGTGATGGCTCCCCCCAGGCAGAGAAGGGTCCCCAGAGTCTTTGCTCTTGTGTATCGGCACTTGAGATCAATCTTCTCAAACCTTCAATTATGCATGAGTGGTCACGATTTCTGCCCCTGAAACAAAAATATTCAGAGGAGAAGGATACCTGAGGCAACCAGCCACGACAAAGATGAATCCTGGGGCGAGGTTCGGCATTGCAGAGGCCATGGCCGGGGATGTCTTCTTCATGCCGTGCAGCATGAGGGCTTGGAACACAGTCACCCTGCAAAGTAAAACATACACTCAATGATTCGCATGGTTCGAAGATACAAGGCGATCGAATGTGAATACTAGTTGTTTGATTAGGTGCTTACCCCCCGAGAGCCAGCAAGACGAACTCAAGGACCAGCCGGTTGCTCAGCTCCGACGGCCATTTGTTCCTGCAACACAAGAAACAGATGGTCGGCAGACTGAGTTAGCATTGGATTCTTCGATGGATGCATGCGAGATATCTCATACCTCTCGAGTTTGAGGGCGAAAGGGAGGGTGATGAGCCCGGTGGAAAGACTGCCGAAGGTGACGAGGAAGAGGGGGTCAAGGCCGAGCGCCAGGATCGGCGTCAGCACCACCATGTACGCCGCGCCGGCGAGCTGCACGGCCACCAGTCCCAGCGAGATCGCCGCATCCTCCCAACACCTCGGCGAGACGCCGGCCACAGTGGCGGCCATGTACGGCTGCCGGCTGGCCGGGGCGCTACCTAGCTAACTATACTCGGCGGTCGGTCGTCCAAGGCCGAACAGGTTGCCGGCCGGCGGTTGTTTTTCTCTTACTTCCACAGTGGCACTTCGCTTCGTGTTCGTGGTGCATGAACGCGGATGCCCCTTCCCCGCTGCGCATGTCGCGCGCCATCTCTCGCCATAAGTTTGCTATTTTGAGTCGGGACTCCAAAGACAAAAAAAAAACACCGTCACATAAATGAGCTGTGACTTCTTTTCGCTTAACTTCGTTATGCTTTAACAAAAAATATTGCGTGCAAAGAGAGCTTTTCTTTTGAACTGCAAAGAGAGCTTTACCCTTGCATATGGCACAATGTGTCTTTTTTTTCTTGGTATAAGTGTCTTATTTTCTCTTGATATTTTATCGAGCAAAAGTTTTATACTTAGGACATGCACAACCGTATGACATAATCTGCATATCAAAGGCGGAGGATAGAGAAAGGTCGAAGGAGGCACAAAGTGTGGAATGGAAAGGTATGAAACAGTGTATACTCAAACTATTTTTTATTTGCGAATTTTTTTCTAATCTGTTAATAATCGTCAATAGCTATAGAAAGGTCTCCGGACCCCCTAGCGACGACTACAAACACTAACGTGGATCGAAGGCGCGCCACCGTCCTCGTCCCTCCATCATCCAAGCCAGACAAAACTTGTCAAAATAGAGCTTTTTGCAGTAGATAGACATGAAGTAATCATGCTAAGAGCATCTCTAGCCAAACTTGCAAAAATCTATAAATGAGAAAATGATTCCCATTTAGCCATCTAAACTGCACCTAGCCAAACTTGCATCCCCTTTAGATAATCAATTTTTTTAGGGACCGACATCGGTGACTCACAAAAATAGGTGAAGATGGGTAACCTCGGCAATGCCTATGATTATGAACTTGTGTTTCGTGGAAAAGGAGAGTGCTGGGAATTTCGTTGGCTTAACAGACAAACAAGGGAGGCGATTTACCCAGGTTCAGGCCCTCGTAGAGGAAACCGTACTTCCTGCTTGTCTGCTCGTATTATCATTGGAGAGTATAAACTCGTTGAGTCGACTAGATGCGATCTTGCAGAGAGAGAGAGGTGTGCGTATTTTAAGATTGGCTGCGCTCCTCATTGGCCCCTCCTAGCCTTTATATATGGGAAGGCTAGGTCTCGGGTGTCAATACGAGTAGGTTACAAGTTAAAGTTCGTATCTAATCTAACTTTCCTTGTCTTGTTCTGCTAGGAGTCTATGTCCTTGTAGGCTTCGTATCAGCCAAATCGTCGTGGGCTTCATGGATCTTGCATATCTTCGGGTGAGGCTTCCGCTGGGCCGCACCATATATACCAATAATAGGCACCCGAAGGGTTATGCCCATGTCAGTAGCCCCCGAGGCTATGTTCGGATGCTTGCGTCCGAGCATAGGCTCAAAGTCCTTTTTAATATGCGCGAAAGGTGAACTCGAAGATTTCCTCGAATGTGTGAACTTGTTGATGTCTTGTTTGGCTGATGCAATGGATGATGTTGTCTTGTTTTTGAAGTGATGTCAGCATTTTCGTCGGGTGCTCCCGATGGGAGTAACCTTTGAGTCTACACTCGGGTAGACTCAAAGTTATGCTTCTTCATTATAGATATTCTTCCGTCAACTCCTGTTTGAAGGATTTCTGTTTTTTCTATCGGGTGCCCGGTCAACGCTCCCGATGGGAGTAGCCCCCGAGGCTATGTTCGAACGTGTGCGTTCGAGCATAGGCTCAAGTCTTCATCATTCGAGAAATTTCTCGACTCAGGTGTTGTACCTTTGCTTTTATGCCGACTGCGTACGAGGAATTTTTCTATCGAATAGGCGAATTGTAAGTTCAATAAGTTTGTCCTGGGGATTTTGGTATAACGAGTCTAGTGCATCCGACGGATCGGGAACCGGTTAATTGCTCTAGGGCAAAGACATCGTGAAACTTCTTCAAACTCGAGTCCCTAGACTCGAATTCGGTATATATTGGCGTAATTCATCTCGGGCCGTGGAGGTCTTATCGAGTACTGAATTACAGGCTCATGTTTTTATGGGTACCCAACACGTCCGTCGGGATTTTTTATCGTATCGTGGATACGAATAATAACTAGCAGAGCACATTCGGGTGCGATTACTAGGACTCATAGGACGGATCCTAGGATCTTACCTTCATGTCGAGAAACACGGTATTCAGACATATTATCGCGGTGGACGCGGTCCGAGAATTTTTGATATTTTATCGACTCCATAGGTAGATTTTGTTTTTCTATTGAGTGTGCAAAGTTGATCTTCATCCGAGGAGGTTCTCTGCTTAGGTCTTGTTTGTAGCGATGTAAGATGTTTGATGAGGATATATACATGGATTATGATGATTCTGACTGCCTGAACTGGAAGGAAATATTGAGTCAAATCAATAATGACTATCAGGTAAATTTATTCCTAATTGAACCTGATGTTTTATTTAATGAGAACTTTATACTACCTAAGTCTATGCATCTTTGTATGATCAGGTTTATTGATAACACAAGCATTGCGCGAGGAGGAGAAGAGTTGCAGCAAGAAGGACAAGCGCTGATTTCCAATATCAACAAGTGCGCGAGGGAGGAGCGGGAGGCAGGCGCACTAGGACGCAATGAGGAAATCACGTATGAGCAAGAGTGAGAGATGGCGCACCAAGAATTACATGTTTGAGGTGTTTCATGATGTTTGGACTGCGTGCCAATAACGCCGAACCCATATATGGGTCGGTATGTATCAGTTTGAGTCGAACCGAGTCAGTTTGGGCCAAGTTATGGCTGTTTTTAGGCCCGTTTAGAGGGGAGGACGTCCCAGCCCTCATATAAACCTCCGTAGCCGTCACAAGTTAGGTTTTAAGACCATGTTAAAATATTTTGGAGTTGTTTCTTTCATAAAACCTCTGGAATTACCCTGTGTTCGAATCTGCTAACTATAATTGAGTGTGATCTGTTGTTCCATTGGGAATTAGTAGATTGCATACTACCGTTCGTGGTCACGGCTGCGTGCGCAAGAGTGTGGTGTTGTGAATATCCTATAAGGTTCGAGATCTGTTGCGCTGGCATCAGGGATCGAGCGGGAGAGATCATAGCTACGCACTAGTTATCTATCATCCACCATCATCATCGCCATCCGCTTACTGAGAAGATCGGGCCACCCCATATCGATGTTTTTGTTGACTCCATTGGAGGATATGTTTTTATTGGGTGCACGATCAGCGTTCTCGATGGGAGTAGCCTCTGAGACTATGTTCGGGTGCTAGCACCGGATCATAGGCTCAGAGATCTTCTTCATCCGAGAATTTCTCCGTATAGATAAAATAAGGATCATGGAAAAAGACATGTAGATCGTGTAAAGTTTGTGTATGTATCAGCCGAAAGTATAGCTTGTTATAATTTAGAACTTGATATTTTCTTGCTAATGGCTATTGCGGTTGCACCTCTCGCGAGACCTTTTCGTTAGCCTGATGCCTATTGGGCTAGATCAGCTAGTCGGGTCAAAGTATTTTTTTTGACGTGTTTCATGGCGGAGCCAAAGAACTTTTAAATTTGCACTGAGTAGCGAAGGCCCCGAGTATCAGAGCATGATTATGTAATGATTTTTTTGATTGAGCCCCCAAGTATCAGGTGTGATAGAGTAATGAAAAGTGGACTGTGTTTAGAGAACTTAGATTTATTGATATCGGTAAGTGAAGTTGCATCATGCCGACTTCCAATGCAGTGACTCTTGCTTTGTTGCCGACCCGAATGGCAACCTCACCTCTTGCTACGCCCCTAGTTCTTACCTGTCCCTGCAACGAGTTGCAGATATGAATGACTGATCCGGTATCATATACCCAAGAACTACCAGGTGCATAAGCAAGATAAAGGTATATAACATTGCAAACAAGTGTACCTGAGTTGGAGGTCACACCTCCACTCTTGGATTTATCTGCCAAGTACTTGCTGCAATTCCTCTTCTAGTGGCCATCCGCCTTGCAATAAAAGCAAGCGGATCTAGCTGAAGGAGATGACTTAGTCCTTGAGGAAACACTTGGGATATCATCCTGAGCATTACCTCCTGACTTAGCCTTCTTCTTCTTAGTCCAAGAACTCTTCTTAAACTTAGCCTTATTCTGTACCACCAACACTTGGCTGATACCTTTCTTGAGATCAACCTCTGCCTGCTTAAGCATCCCATGTAATTCAGTGAGCCTCTTATCCATACCATCCATGTGGTAGTTCAATATGAACTGACCATACACACTAGGAAGAGAGTTTAGAATTATATCTGTCGCGAACTCTTCGCTAATGGGGTAGCCTAGCCTTTCTAGAGACTGCACGTAACCAACCAACTTGATCACATGCGGACTCAGTGGATCACCATCCTTAAGCTTATAACTCAGCAAAGCTTGAGAGACTTGATACCTCTCGGTCTTTGCCTGATCCTGGAACATACTTCTGAGGCTTTCGTTCATATCGTAGGCCTCAACATTCTCGAACTGCTGCTGCAAGTCTGGTTCCATGTGAGCAAGCATAAGATGGATAATTTCTGTAGACTCATCACATGTTATACGGTAGGCATTGGTTGCTGCGACACTCGCATTCTCATCCGGCACATCCATAAGTGGGTTGTCTAGAAAATGGTCCATCTTTTCTTGTTTGAGAACAATTCTCAAATTATGATACCAATTAGTGAAGTTTGTTCCATTAAGTTTATCTTTCTATAGGATGGTCCACAAAGCAAAACTGGATAACTGAGGGAGACTGCTACTAGGTGCCATTATCTACAACAGAAATATGCAAAACACTTAAGACAATTATTCAAAAAAGAGAAAGCGTATTAAACATTTCAATACTTATGCTCCCACTAGAACCAACACCCCTCTGATGGTTACTTAGTGATTCAGGATCCTAAATAAGTAAGTCGACTAGTGAGCTTTAGCATCACCGCTAGTTGTCAAGTAATCTAGGTAGGCAACTCCTTTCCAATCACATCACATATGACTCATGTTGGTCGGCTGGCATCTCATGCCCCGGCTCCCACCGAACCCTCCCCGAGCCCCACAACCGTTGTGATAGACCCGTCTAGCTTACCAAGTGCTTCTGCTATAAGAGTCCGACTCGAACCCATCTAGTCGAAAAGAATTGGTAGCACCTCAATTTTATGAGTCCACTACCAAGAATGTCTGACTTGTGATGGTGTAGCACCGACGGGGAGACCGACTAGACCTTCTTTGAGGGATTGAATTTTACCAACTATCTAATAAGGTAAAACTAGAGACATAACAATAACACAAAATAATCCAATTATAATGTGAAATGGTATGGCTCCCTTCATGGTGATCTCCATCTCCATGAACCTGTTCATCATGCCTTTGGCTACCGTGTCCTTCAAGTCCTTCAAACATGCTACACTGGAACTAAGGAATATACAAGAAGATGGCATCTCATGCTGACACACAGGTCGTTATACAATAACAGTGACAACACTTTGGCTCCAGCCGGCTGACAAACCCGTGATACGCAGATCACATATGGATTACACACATCACATGCACATAAGCCATACCATTCACAACTTCCTGCAAAAACAAGTTATGCATAGATACGATATCTACCGGTGTTCTGAACCTCGCAACGACATCTAATGCGCTACGACAGGGCGAAGCCGGTGGTCCCTCTAATCTCAGATCTAATCCGTATTCCGAACCATGGATTCCTTCATTGGATAAAACACTTTTACCCAAATCTGATCCCTATGTAGATCTGACCAATCTCATTGATCATCCGCACCTGATCTTCCATGCACCCCCGAGTGCGATTGATCCAATCAATCTTGCACAAAACTGATCTATCTCATAGATCGACCACCAAAATCCTAAGTGGATCCTATCCACCACCTTGTGCATATCACATAAGCATAGCTCTAGAGTCTAAAACCAGAAGCTTTCGCTCTGATACCATTATTGGGCCACACAGAGATAAACAAAACTTTTTACCCCTACGCGGTACACCCAAGATCCAACTCAGGTTATAGGCCACGAGATTACAGCTAGACACACAAATGCGTAAGTTGATGTAGCACGTCGAAGCAGTGCCGAATGATCCCTCGGACAGTCCTCCGGATCTCACGGATAGTCCTCTGCCAGATGCCCACGAACACCTTCGCCTCCAGCACCGCACGTGCAACGCCTCTACCGGTATCCACACGTACATGAAGGAGCTTCGGACAAAGGACTGCTAGATCTTGTCTAGCCCGAAATGGAAGTGGAGAAAGTGACGGCTAGGTCAGGGACTATCCCCTATCACTCTACTTATATGCACTCCTAGTTGGGCTCAACGCTTGAGGCCCATCTAGGCCGTGCTCCAATCTCCACATGGATCTAATCCACATGGGATCCTTACCCTTAAGTGTGTGACCCTGTAGGTTCACGTACACCTGGACACGACATGAGATACACCTCCAAGTATCCCATCATGGCTTTGAGTCCAACTCACTCCCATGAACACTTGGTCTCAAGTCGATAGATGGTAGCGGCCTACAGCAAGACGTGCTAACTCCCAAGTGCCGTAAAGTCAGAAGAAGAACCTTCAATGTGACTTTCATCCAAGTCCCTTTGCCTCACGATATACCTGTTAAGCTATAGGCGAGTAGTTTCCATTTAATAGCTTAACTCTCTTCTCGTACCATGATATGTGATTCACTGGACTAACACTTAGTACGACTCCTTAGTTAACACTTAACTAAGTAGCGCATGGTCATGCTTCCGAATCATATCACACGAGAGGGCCCAAAGAATATCTCTCCATTACGGCGGGGCAAATCCCATCTTGGCAATCCACGTCACGCAGCTTGCTTCACAACCAACCCAAACTCTACCTTTATAACTTGCCATTTACAGAACAACGTTTGATAAAACCAAAGTTGGCGATCGACAACTCGAATCATGCAATCACCTTAGGTCAAAAGATTCCATTGCTTGAGACTGCAAATGACAACATGCTCGTTGCATCTCAACTGTGGGCCAGTCCGACTCGCTAAACTCTTTAGCCAAATCAGTGTAAGTCAGAATAACACCACCATGCCTATGTCAAGTGGAACCGTGTCCGACTTGCACATTGGTCTAAGTCGTGTGTCCAACATAACCTCAATAACCAAGGACAATCTAGTATGAACAAGCATGAATATATAGTTCCACAACTGAATCACGTATTCAGTGATATATATCTGATGTTCATACAAGGACAACTTTACTTTATGAATACTTTGGGAAATATCATCAACCATGATTGCCTCTAGGGCATATTCCCAACACTTCTTATTCCCTCTATTTTTATCACCTCTCAAGAACAAACTGTTCTCATAACACCACAAGGTCACTCACCCAGATGACCATCACATCCCTAGCCCCTGGTTACTTAGGGAAGTCATTCAGGAGCTAGGAGGAGAGGAGATTCACAAAGAAGACATCAGCTCTAGAAGTAGAAGAACATGATCGGGAGCTTAGGGTGATCAAGATCCACATCAGGAGCACAAGGAGGAGGTCTTGGTGCCAAGAAGAGCACCAGGAACAATCAGAAGGTGGAAGAAGAACAGGACACCCAAATCGGCCATGGCTAATCAAGATCAACATCAAGCACACTCACATATCAGCAACATATACTCTGCTATAACAGGTGATCTTTAAGATCACATTCTAGCATTTATTCTTACCATTTTAACTAGTGAGGTTTGTGTTAAGGATAATGCTCTCAAGCTTGCACATAAATGATATCTCAAGCTCATCCTAGAGCTAGTAAGGAGTAGCCATAATAGCATCTATTTATTTATAAAATTTAGGGCTCGGCTTCCGCATCATAGGCATGGGGCTAAATTACATGTAGAAGCATATAATAGGGTAGCAAGTCATGCTATCTAAATTTCTATTATGCACACTTCAGTACTGGAGGCACCATAGTACAAACTTAGAGTAGCAGAAGCCACACCAATTCAATATGTAGCATCCCAATTGTCTAACAATTGTAATGCTACTTGTCCTAGTAAGATATTGGCTACTTTATATATATTATTGTTGCATCATAATGATATCATGCTCATGTCATCATGCCAGCTTGCATTTGAGCATCATATAAAACTCCTTTTCTTTTGGTTCTTCTCTCACATGCATTATTAATTGTATTTGCCTCTTGATATTGTATTTGGCTATTGATATATTGTCAAATGCCCAAGCTGAGTTGGGGGCATATCTTTTATTTTCATTCCACCACCTTTCTCTTCCACCACTTTATAATTCCACCGTCCTACTAGACCATGAGCTTGTTTGTTTTTATTTTGGTTTACCTAGCTCATGGGTAATAGGGTGGATCTAGTCCATTAAATTATTTTGCTTGGCTTATTCCATTCCTTGGAAATGCATAAGAATAATGCCATCATATTATTATTATTGTCACAAAATAAATAATGGCATTATTATTTTTGCATGGGCCATGCAAGCTTCTTCACCTCCTTCTTATTTCATGGGATTTTTCTTTGAATTATTGAATCCTATCTTGGGAGGCCATCTACCACCATTACACCATCCTCCCAATCTCATCCATATCTTTTTCCTCTTATTTTAATTCTCCATACATGATCCATATGAGCCTTTTTCCACCTAATTCTTTTCTTCCTCTTTCTTTCATGTTTCTCATCCACATTAGCTCATGCAAGATGAAGCCCTATGGATCTTCTTGGTTTGGCCTCATAAACCAAAATAAAAAAAAATCTAAAAACCTAAAACCACCTAACCTAGCTATTTTTCTTTCTCTCTCTTTCTAACTTACACTAAACCTAACTCTAATCCTCCCTCTCTCTCCCTCACTAGCATGACCACCTGGCCACCCTCTCCCTGGCCCACACCCAGCCATTTAACCCCTCCCTAACCCTAGCTAAACCCTAACCCGAGCCATGCCCCAACTAACCCTAGCCGAGCTACCCCTTCCTCTCTTCTCTCTTCCTGACCCGAGGCCCCCCTCCAGCCGAGCCTCCCTGCCTGTCCCTCTCTCCCAGCCCCACCTGCAGCCCCAGGTCGAGCCCCAGCCCAGCCGAGCACGTGCTCGAGGAAGAAAAGGAGAGAAAGGTGGCACCGAGGCCACCTTATCTCTGCCGTGCCCCGCCTGCCTTCCTCCTCGCTTCCTCTCGTTTTTCCTCCCTCCCCACGCCTCTCTGGCCTCTCCCAGATCTGGCCGAGCCGCCCCCTTCTTCCCCTTCTTCCTCTCCGACCACCAGCAGCTGACGCCGGTCGCCGGCAGCACCACCTCGTCCCCGCCGTTCCAGCCGTGCAGCTCGACCTGGAGGTGGCTGAGAAGATCGAGTACGTCCTCCTACGTCGCCCCGTGGCCGTCAGCGCGAAGGAGAGAGCCCAGCACCGCCAGATCCTCGTCGTCCCGATGCCAAACCCTAGCCGCCGGTGCGCCAGCGTCCTCGCCGTACCAGCGCCTCCCCGCCCGATCCAACACCACCGCCGAGCCCACGGTGAGCACCTCCTTCTCCCTGACAATCTCCGCCTCGCCGTACCGCCCTAGCGCCGCTGATCGTTTCATCGAACACCCACCGTGCGCCAGAGCTCGCCGCCGTCTACAGGTTTCCCGCGCCGCGCAACCCCCTATCTAGCACGTGCCCACCCACCTGTCAACTACCCGAGCCAGCCGCACCGGTTAGCACCCTCCGCGCGCACACCCGCGTCCCGGGATCGACCCCCGCTCGCGCCGCGCGCCGGATTTCCTCGCCAGACGAAGGAAAACGAAGAACAGTACGGGCTCGTGGTAATTTTCAAAAAGCCCCCCACCTTTTTGATTCCTGCGACCCGCGCTCCTAGCGACCCCACCAGTTAGCCACGCTCGCACATTTGCAAAAAACCCCTCGGCTTTTTCCGGCCGCAACCCGCGCTCCAACCCCAGCCCTACCTGTCAGCCCCTGTCCCCCTCGCCGCTGTCACGTGGGCCTGCGCCAGTTGGCCCACCCCGCAGTCACAGTGGCTAGTCCGAGACGCGGTGACAAAAGGTTTTTCCGCGCGCGTGGCCCAGACAGCACCAGGCCCACCCGTCAGTGACTGTGGCTAGAATTGCCTGGGTAACAAAAGTTTTCCCTGAGTCTGTTTTAAATTAAATCTTTCCAAATTGATTTAAATTCATATTCTTTTCAGATTCAAATAATTTTTAAAATACAAATCCAAATAATACATGTAATATATGTTTTGGAATCAGAAAAATGTGAGGAATTCAAATATGCCCTTCAAAATATATTTTGAACACTTAAAATTTTCGAGATGATTAAAATTACAATAAAATGCCCTTTTCCTTATTTAATTAATAACTTTTGTTTTATAACTCCAAATTTGACAAATAATATGTCTAAATCGATCAGCGCGACGAGCCCATTCTATCTATGCAGTCCTTGTTCTGAATTGAAGCATGCATCATATAAACATTCAAAATCTGAACTGTTTATGACAATAAAACTTGGGTAAATAAATAATAAATTGCTTTATTTCTTGTATCTACACCTCACCTTTGCCATGCTACTTTAATGCCATGTAATTGTGCATCATTCATCATGGCATGCTTGGTTGCTTGTGGCATTTTACTTCATATGATTGTGCACTTTATTTATGTTGGCCCTTGTTTGTTTGGTTCTTTTTCGAATAGACGCCCAGCAGGAGAATTACCAGGAATCCCAGGAGTATTACCCAGATCCATCTCTCGCTTCAACTGAGCTGCCAGGCAAGCACTACCACATGCTTGCATACATACAGTACCTATTGCCTCTATCTTATTCTCGCATCATTGAGTCGCGATTGCATTAAATTGAATCCCAAGTACTGCATAGCCTTTACTTTTAAACCACACCAAGCCTGTTCCGGTCCCATGAGCCATTACTACAGGAGTTGTTTGAGCCATGCGAGTCGTAGAAAATCATGAGTAGGGTATGCGAGTGTCTGATGGATAATGAGGTACCTAAACAACATAACCTGAGTAGTAATGGGATAACTAATGAAAGAGGCACCGGTGAGCAATATCTGCTATTTGGTTTTTCATGCTCACTTGTGTCCCGTAGGACCCCGAGTACTTGATTCCTGTTCCTTGACTATTCGCACTATCCACATCCGGGAGGCCTTATGGACCCCCCCTGAGCCAGAGCTTGATTCATTCTTATTTCTTGGGGCCACAATTAGTTTGGGGTTTTATTGCTATCCTGTACTTATGCCATGTTACTGCTTTAATATGATTGTGCGTGGAGCACCTGTACTGTTTTGGATCGTGGAATGTTTTCGCGGTATCGACAAGCCCAGTCACATTTTCGGGTTCCCGGTCGTTTACAGCCATTGACACAAACCTTGGGTTTGTCTCGGAGCCGGCCAACTTCGTTGCGGGTAGCTTAATGGGGTGGCCCCCTGAAATCTTTCTGAATCCTGTGATTGCTTTGTCGTGAATGCCTCGTTGGGTTTTGATTTGGTTTTTTCGAGGTTGACCGAGTGTGTGTTGCTATTCGTGCACCCCTACAGGTTATGGACGACTTGGAGCACAGTTTCTCGATCATAGACAAGTATAACTAAAGTACCGCTTTTAATTTGACTAAGTACTTGACTAGTAAATAGTGCAATACTCATGGAATGGTTAATAAAACTGCCAACGGATGATGGGGGTTGTTCGTCCGCTTCCTCGTTGGTAAGCGAGGAGGAGGATGGATCTGTTAATTATACTGTTATAACTGTTGTTCTTAATTCACGGACTTCCGTCTATCATTGGTTAGGCGGAAGGTTAGCGAGCATCTGTAGAATTGTTAGGTATTATCTTTTGCTGCAATTGCGTCAACCCAGGTTGTGTCCCCTTTAGTGGCATAAAGACTTGCTGAGTACCCCTAGGGTCTCACACGATAAATTGTTTGATTCAGATGAACAGGTGTACCCGCAAGATGGATACTGGGTGGAAGAGACAGATGATGTTGGCAACGATCATTCGGTGTAGAGATTCCGGGAACGGGGATCCGTGTGATCTGTGGGCGGGATGTGTTTATTTATGGGGCATCTTATGCCAATTTGCTTCTTATCCGTACTCGGATTTTGTTTTCCGCTTCTGCCTGATACTCTGATGTGTGATGTATGAGGAGCTATCCTAAATTATTATATCTATATAGGACATTTGGATCTTGCCGTATGGCGTTGCTATATTTCTATTTCTTTTAGATGGAATGGCTCTGAGGACTGTTGTATGTGGCTTGCATACATACTCATTTGTGTATGTAGTTGATCCCTTCGCCTGCCGATTACGCCGCTCGTTATTGTCGCGTTGTCTGAAAGTGGTTAGGACGGCCGAAAGGTCTACCGTGAGTGGCCCTCGGCCCCACCATACTATTTTAACCATTTTCGTTCATCCAGGCATTAACTAAGAGCGTAATTCACCGAGGTGGTTACAATTGGTATCAGAGCCATCCCGCCCTTCAGGGTCTCAGCCAAAATGGTCGTTGTCTGTCTAGCAAACATTTTGGTAGTTATGTATACTAGGGAAAAACAAACGTGAGAGTAGGATCGCTTCCATTTTTCTTCTTACCCACCCACCCTTTTTCTGGTAAGGAAGTGTAACATTTTCAATCCTCTTCTAAAATTCAAACTAGGATTCACGTGTTCTGGGTTCCGTAGTACCATAGGTTGTGTTTGTGTTTGTGTGTGTGTGTGTGTGAATTCCTTGTCTATCTGTTGCATCCAAATGTTATCACTATCTGCCTTTTGGTTATCAACTGTTGGTACATTCCCTACCGACAGGCCTTTGTAAACCGACGCGATCTATTCTGACTCGTTGTATACCGGTGCGATCTATCTTACTCTTTGTTATTCGACGTTATCTTGTCGGGGTGTTCTTTTCCGTAGTTAACAATCTTTAGGTTCATCTTAAGAAGAAGTTGTTGGGATATGTGTTTTACTGATTCATGTGCGGAGTAATGATTTGAGTGCGGGATGGAGTCGCGACCATACCACTACTTTTGTCATTTGCTTTTGTATATTGAACTAGTAGAGTTACTAATCTTGATTCGTTAAGTGGTTTTGCGCATATAGTGGTATTTTAATGCCGAAATTTGCAGAAATTTTTTCTTTGTTAGTTTGTATACCACACTCCTTGTTCAGTCGTGTGTGTTATGCTTAATATCTTCTAGTTGCCTTGAACTTTGTTGATATTTTAATATCATCTCAGCGAATTGCATTCTTTAATCTTGATTAATTCCATTTTGGTACTATTTTGGATTATTATCATTCTCCATTATAGTACTGACTTGTGTTTTATATCAATCACAGGATGGCACCACCACGCCATTCTGAGGAGGATATACCACCTGAACTCGGGGCCGCTTTGGCAAGTATTGCAAATGCTTTGGGCACTATGCAGCAAAACCAGCAGCGCTTCGAGGAAAGCGTGAGGAGGAATGAGTTTGCTCCGCTACCTCCACCTCCCAAGTGAGGAGACATCAAGAGTTTTCTCAAGTTCAACCCACGTCAATTTGAGGTGTCTGATCAGCCACTTGATGCGGATGATTGGCTGCGTGAAGTGTCAAGGTTGCTGATGACTGCGGATGTTCCCGAGCAAGAATGGGTCAAATGTGCCACTCACCTTCTGAAGGGAGATGCAGCTCTCTGGTGGGAAAATTACCTCAAGGCAGATCTTTCTGGTTTTCAGCCTACTTGGGAGCGGTTCACTGCTGCTTTCAAAGAGCAATATCTGTCAGAAATTGTCATGGAAAGGATGAAGGAAGTGTTTCTCAACCTCAAGCAGGGCACTGACAATGTCAACACCTACATCAGAAACTTCATGAACCTGTCTCGTTATGGTGGCGATGAGATCTCTGATGACAAGAAGAAGCAAAAGAGGTTTCGGCAAGGCCTTAATGCTTCCATCAAATATGCTATCACTCATGCAAGGCCAGCATCTTTCCTGGAACTTCAACACACAGCTCTGCAGGAAGAGGCAAGTAGGCAAGTGTTTGAGGAGTCAAAGAAACACAGCCGTGATACAGCAAGCTCTTCTGCTATGACAGCTCCTTCTAAGCGTCGTGTCTGGGTTCCTAACACCCCACCGTCGCTCCCTGCTCGACCAAGACCTTCAAGCTACGCACCAAGGCCACCAAACTCCTTCACTGCGGCTCCCAGGGGCTACAACCACAACTACCCTGGAGCGCCTGGCGGAGTCCCTGGCTACGTTGCTCCACGTCCACCTGGTGCTTGCTATACTTGTGGAAACACTAGGCATCAGCACTGGAATTGTCCAATGAACAACAAAGCTCTTCCACCACCACCTCCAAGACCTGCGGCAAGTGCTCCTATGATTCGTGCACCTCCACCTCGGGCTCTCAACATCAACACTAAGCCGGGATCTACGGTTGCTCGTGCCAACTGTGTCAACGTCGCTCAAGCTGAGCATGCACCTGGAGTTGTCATGGGTATGCTTCCTGTTAACTCAGTTCCTGCACGATTTTTGTTCGATTCTGGTGCTTTACATTCTTTCGTTTCTCACAAATTTGCAAATGAGCATGAGCTTGTTATAGACCAGCTGGATAAAAAGTTAATGGTTCTTTCTCCCGGGGCAAGATTGTTATCTACTAAGATCAGCCATGGCAATCAAATTGAGATTGGTGGTTCTTCTTTTCCGGCTTCCTTAATTGTTTTGGGCAATTCTGATATTGATGTTATCTTGGGCATGGATTGGTTGACAGCAAATGCAGCTGTGATTGATTGTGCTGAACGTTCGGTTTCTCTGAAAATTCCTGAAGGCCATATAGTCTATTCTCCAAGTCTGACTCCTGCAATTCAGCTTTATTCTTTGGCAGCTCTGAATGATGATGCTATGGAAGGTATCCAGAGTGTTCCTGTAGTTTGTGAGTTTCCAGATGTCTTTCCTGAAGAGTTGCCAGGTATGCCTCCGGATCGTGAGGTTGAGTTTGTCATTGAACTTGAACCTGGTACCGCTCCTATCTCCAAGCGGCCTTATAAAATGGGTCCTGCTGAGTTGGCTGAACTTAAGCGTCAGTTGGATGAACAAGAGAAGTTGGGTTTCATTCAGCACAGTACTTCTTCTGGGGGTAGTCCAACCATCTTTGTGAAGAAGCGAGACAAGACTGATAGACTTTGTGTTGACTATCGGGCACTCAATGCTAAAACCATCAAGAATAAATATCCCCTTCCGCGGATTAATGATCTCTTCGATCAGCTAGCTGGAGCTGTGGTATTCTCTAAGCTTGATTTGAGAAGTGGTTATCATCAAATCAAGATTCGCAAGGAAGATGTTCCCAAAACAGCTTTCACCACCCGCTATGGCCTGTATGAGTACACGGTCATGTATTTCGGTCTCACCAATGCACCTGCCACCTTCTCGAGGCTTATGAACTCGGTTTTCATGGAGTATCTTGATAAGTTCGTTGTGGTCTATCTGGATGACATTCTAGTCTATTCTAAGTCTAAGGAAGAACATGAAGAACACCTTCGGTGTGTCCTAAACAAGCTTCGTGAGAACTGCCTGTATGCAAAGTTCTCCAAGTGTGAGTTTTGGCTGCCTCAAGTCACATACCTCGGTCACGTCATCTCTGCGAAGGGCATTTCCGTCAACCCAGAAACTATTAAGACAATTATGGACTGGCTTCCACCCATAAATGTCAAAGAAGTCCGAAGTTTCCTTGGTTTGGCCAGTTACTGTCGTCGATTCGTTCAAAACTTCTCAAAGATTGCGAAGCCTCTTACCGATCTCCTCAAGAAAGGCAAGAAATACCTTTGGACTCCTGCTTGTCAAGCAAGCTTTGAAACACTCAAAGAGAAGCTCACTTCCACTCCAGTCTTGGTTCCTCCAGATACATTAAAGCCTTTCCAAATATTCTGTGATGCTTCATTGCAAGGATTGGGTGCGGTCCTTATGCAAGAAAAGCAAGTTGTTACTTATCCCTCTCGTCAGTTGAAGACGCATGAGATCAACTATCCTACACATGACCTCGAACTCGCAGCAGTTGTCTTTGCTTTGAAAGTATGGAGGCATTAATTGCTTGGCAACCGTTGTGAGATCTTTTCTGATCACAAGAGTCTGAAGTATATCTTCACACAGCCTGATCTCAACCTTCGTCAGAGGAGGTGGATTGAAACAAGCAATGATTTCGATTTGACCATCAACTACACCCACGGGCAAAGCTAATGTCATAGCAGATGCTCTCAGCCGAAAAGCTTATGTCAACAACCTCATGGTGGAAGAACAACAGCCTCTCTTGTGCGAGGAATTCCGCAAGCTCAACCTTGAAATTGTGGATCAAGGTTATCTTCTGAACCTTCTAGCAACACCTCTCTTGGAAGAAAAGGTCCGTTCCATTCAGCTTGGGGATCCTTACACTAAAAAGATCATCTCCAACATTCAACTTCCGAAGTACGAGTCTTTCCACGTTGATGACCAAGGCACTCTTTTCTTTGAACACCGGATGTTTGTTCCGAACTACCCGGGTTTAAGAGAGCAAGTTCTCAAGGAGGCGCATGATTCTGTTCTTTCTATCCACCCTGGAAGCACTAAGATGTTCATGGACTTGAAAACACAATATTGGTGGCCTGGGTTGAAACGATATTGTGCCAAGTATGTCTCCGAGTGTGATGTTTGTCGCAGAGTTAAAGCTGTCCATCAGAAACCTTCCGGTCTTCTACATCCATTGAAGCCTCCGGAATGGAAATGGGAGAAAGTAGAGATGGACTTCATCACTGGTTTTCCAAGGTCGCAGAAGGGCAACAATGCAATCTTTGTTGTCATTGACAGGCTTTCCAAAGTAGCTCACTTCTTTCCAGTCAAGGAAACAATTTCTGCAATTCAGTTGGATGAGCTCTATATCAACAGAATTGTCTCTCTGTATGGAGTTCCTCTTGAGATCAGTTCAGACCGTGGAAGCATCTTCACTTCCAAGTTCTGGGGAAGTTTCCAAAATGCTTTGGGAACAAAACTAAACTTCAACACAGCTTACCACCCTCAGTCGCAAGGACAAGTTGAAAGGATCAATCAGATTCTAGAAGATATGCTCCGTGCTTGCGTTATTTCTTTCGACATGAAGTGGGAAGAATGTCTTCCTTATGCTGAATTCTCTTATAACAACAGCTTCCAGAAAAGTCTAAAGATGGCACCATTTGAGGCTCTCTATGGGCGCAAATGCAGAACTCCGATTGGTTGGTCGGGCGCAGGTGAAAGAATATTGTTTGGCCCCGACATTGTAACTCAAGCGGAGGAGAAAGTTCACATCATTCTTGAAAATCTGAAGATTGCTCAAAGTCGCCAGAAGAGCAATTATGATAGGAAGCACACAGACATGGAGTATGTCCCTGGTGATCTCGTTTACCTTCGTGTCACTCCCATGAGAGGCACGCATCGTTTTGGTATCAAAGGAAAGCTGGCTCCTAGATACATCGGTCCCTTCAAAATTCGTGGAAGAAGAGGAGAAGTTGCTTATGCTCTTGAGCTTCCTGAACAACTCAAAGTCCATGATGTTTTTCACATCTCTCAACTCAAGAAGTGCTTCAAGGATCCCGGCAGGATCGTGGACCATGAACTCATCAATCTCCAAGAAGACCTTTCTTATCAAGAACACCCCACAAAAATTGTTGAAGTCGCAGAAAGGACTCGCAACAAGTCCATCAAGTTCTGCAAGGTGCAGTGGTCGCACCATTCCGTTGATGAAGCAACCTGGGAACGTGAAGATGAGCTCCGTGCCAAGTATCCTACCCTCTTTGAGTCTTCTTCTTCCTAGAATCTCGGGGCGAGATTCCTGTTTAGTGGGGGAGAGTTGTAGCATCCCAATTGTCTAACAATTGTAATGCTACTTGTCCTAGTAAGATATTGGCTACTTTATATATATTATTGTTGCATCATAATGATATCATGCTCATGTCATCATGCCACCTTGCATTTGAGCATCATATAAAACTCCTTTTCTTTTGGTTCTTCTCTCACATGCATTATTAATTGTATTTGCCTCTTGATATTGTATTTGGCTATTGATATATTGTCAAATGCCCAAGTTGAGTTGGGGGCATATCTTTTATTTTCATTCCACCACCTTTCTCTTCCACCACTTTATAATTCCACCGTCCTACTAGACCATGAGCTTGTTTGTTTTATTTGGTTTACCTAGCTCATGGGTAATAGGGTGGATCTAGTCCATTAAATTCTTTTGCTTGCTTATTCCATTCCTTGGAAATGCAATAAGAATAATGCCATCATATTATTATTGTTGTCACAAAATAAATAATGGCATTATTATTTTTGCATGGGCCATGCAAGCTTCTTCACCGCCTTCTTATTTCATGGGATTTTCTTTGAATTATTGAATCCTATCTTGGGAGGCAATCTACCACCATTACACCATCCTCCCAATCTCATCCATCTCTTTTTCCTCTATTTTAATTCTCCATACATGATCCATATGAGCCTTTTTCCACCTATCTTTTCTTCCTCTTTCTTTCATGTTTCTCATCCACATTAGCTCATGCAAGATCAAGCCCTATGGATCTTCTTGGTTGGCCTCATAACCAAAAAAAAAAAAAATCTAAAAACCTAAAACCAACTAACCTAGCTATTTTTCTTTCTCTCTCTTTCTAACTTACACTAAACCTAACTCTAATCCTCCTTCTCTCTCCCTCACTAGCATGACCACCTGGCCACCCTCTCCCTGGCCCACACCCAGCCATTTAACCCCTCCCTAACCCTAGCTAAACCCTAACCCGAGCCATGCCCCAACTAACCCTAGCCGAGCTACCCCCTTCCTCTCTTCTCTCTTCCTGACCCGAGGGCCCCCCTCTAGCCGAGCCTCCCTGCCTGTCCCTCTCTCCCAGCCCCACCTGCAGCCCCAGGTCGAGCCCCAGCCCAGCCGAGCACGTGCTCGAGGAAGAAAAGGAGAGAAAGGTGGCACCGAGGCCACCTTATCTCTGCCGTGCCCCGCCTGCCTTCCTCCTCGCTTCCTCTCGTTTTCCTCCCTCCCCACGCCTCTCTGGCCTCTCCCAGATCTGGCCGAGCCGCCCCCTTCTTCCCCTTCTTCCTCTCCGACCACCAGCAGCCGACGCCGGTCGCCGCCAGCACCACCTCGTCCCCGCCGTTCCAGCCGTGCAGCTCGACCTGGAGGTGGCTGAGAAGATCGAGTACGTCCTCCTGCATCGCCCCGTGGCCGTCAGCGCGAAGGAGAGAGCCCAGCACCGCCAGATCCTCGTCGTCCCGACGCCAAACCCTAGCCGCCGGTGTGCCAGCGTCCTCGCCGTACCAGCGCCTCCCCGCCCGATCCAACACCACCGCCGAGCCCGCGGTGAGCACCTCCTTCTCCCTGACAACCTCCGCCTCGCCGTACCGCCCTAGCGCCGCTGATCGTTTCATCGAACACCCACCGTGCGCCAGAGCTCGCCGCCGTCTGCAGGTTTCCCGCGCCGCGCAACCCCCTATCTAGCCCGCGCCCACCCACCTGTCAACTACCCGAGCCAACCGCACCGGTTAGCACCCTCCGCGCGCATGCCTGCGTCCCAGGATCGATCCCCGCTCGCGCCGCGCGCCGAATTTCCTCGCCAAACGAAGGAAAACGAAGAACAGTACGGGCCCGTGGTAATTTTTGAAAAAGCCCCCCACCTTTTTGATTCCTGCGACCCGCGCTCCTAGCGACCCCACCAGTCAGCCACGCTCGCACGTTTGCAGAAAACCCCTCGGCTTTTTCCAGCCGCAACCCGCGCTCCAACCCCAGCCCTACCTGTTAGCCCCTGTCCCCCTCGCCGCTGTCACGTGGGCCTGCGCCAGTTGGCCCACCCCGCAGTCACAGTGGCTAGTCCGAGACGTGGTGACAAAAGGTTTTTCCGCGCGCGTGGCCCAGACAGCACCAGGCCCACCCGTCAGTGATTGTGGCTAGAATTGCCTGGGTAACAAAAGTTTTCCCTGAGTCTGTTTTAAATTAAATCTTTCCAAATTGATTTAAATTCATATTCTTTTCAGATTCAAATAATTTTTAAAATACAAATCCAAATAATACATGTAATATATGTTTTGGAATCAGAAAAATGTGAGGAATTCAAATATGCCCTTCAAAATATATTTTGAACACTTAAAATTTTCGAGATGATTAAAATTACAATAAAATGCCCTTTTCCTTATTTAATTAATAACTTTTGTTTTATAACTCCAAATTTGACAAATAATATGTCTAAATCGATCAGCGCGACGAGCCCGTTCTATCTATGCAGTCCTTGTTCTGAATTGAAGCATGCATCATGTCAACATTCAAAATCTGAACTGTTTATGACAATAAAACTTGTGTAAATAAATAATAAATTTCTTTATTTCTTGTATCTACACCTCACCTTTGCCATGCTACTTTAATGCCATGTAATTGTGCATCATTCATCATGGCATGCTTGGTTGCTCGTGGCATTTTACTTCATATGATTGTGCACTTTATTTATGTGGGACCTTGTTTGTATGGTTCTTTTTCGAATAGACGCCCAGCAGGAGAATTACCAGGAATCCCAGGAGTATTACCCAGATCCATCTCTCGCTTCAACTGAGCTGCCAGGCAAGCACTACCACATGCTTGCATACATACAGTACCTATTGCCTCTATCTTATTCTCGCACCATTGAGTCGCGATTGCATTAAATTGAATCCCAAGTACTGCATAGCCTTTACTTTTAAACCACACCAAGCCTGTTCCGGTCCCATGAGCCATTACTACAGGAGTTGTTTGAGCCATGCGAGTCGTAGAAAATCATGAGTAGGGTATGTGAGTGTCTGATGGATAATGAGGTACCTAAACAACATAACCTGAGTAGTAATGGGATAACTAATGAAAGAGGCACCGGTGAGCAATATCTGCTATTTGGTTTTTCATGCTCACTTGTGTCCCGTAGGACCCCGAGTACTTGATTCCTGTTCCTTGACTATTCGCACTATCCACATCCGGGAGGCCTTATGGACCCCCCTGAGCCAGAGCTTGATTCATTCTTATTTCTTGGGGCCACAATTAGTTTGGGGTTTTATTACTATCCTGTACTTATGCCATGTTACTGCTTTAATATGATTGTGCGTGGAGCACCTGTACTGTTTTGGATCGTGGAATGTTTTCGCGGTATCGACAATCCCAGTCACATTTTCGGGTTCCCGGTCGTTTACAGCCATTGACACAAACCTTGGGTCCGTCTCGGAGCCGGCCAACTTCGTTGCGGGTAGCTTAATTGGGGTGGCCCCCTGAAATCTTTCTGAATCCTGTGATTGCTTTGTCGTGAATGCCTTGTTGGGTTTTGATTTGGTTTTTCCGAGGTTGATCGAGTGTGTGTTGCTATTCGTGCACCCCTGCAGGGTAAATCTTTCTGAAAGCCTTGTCCGTGGTTATGGACGACTTGGAGCACAGTCTATCGATCATAGACAAGTATAACTAAAGTACCGCTTTTAATTTGACTAAGTACTTGACTAGTAAATAATGCAATACTCATGGAATGGTTAATAAAACTGCCAACGGATGTTGGGGGTTGTTCGTCCGCTTCCTCATTGGTAAGCGAGGAGGAGGATGGATCTGTTAATTATACTGTTATAACTGTTGTTCTTAATTCACGGACTTCCGTCTATCATTGGTTAGGCGGAAGGTTAGCGAGTATCTGTAGAATTGTTAGGTATTATCTTTTGCTGCAATTGCGTCCACCCAGGTTGTGTCCCCTTTAGTGGTATAAAGACTTGCTGAGTACCCCTAGGGTCTCACACGATAAATTGTTTGATTCAGATGAATAGGTGTACCCGCAAGATGGATACTGGGTGGAAGAGACAGATGATGTTGGCAACGATCATTCGGTGTAGAGATTCCGGGAACGGGGATCCGTGTGATCTGTGGGCGGGATGTGTTTATTTATGGGGCATCTTATGCCAATTTGCTTCTTATCCGTACTCGGATTTTGTTTTCCGCTTCCGCCTGATACTCTGATGTGTGATGTATGAGGAGCTATCCTAAATTATTATATCTATCTAGGACATTTGGATCTTGCCGTATGGCGTTGCTATATTTCTATTTCTTTTAGATGGAATGGCTCTGAGGACTGTTGTATGTGGCTTGCATACATACTCATTTGTGTATGTAGTTGATCCCTTCGCCTGCCGATTACGCCGCTCGTTCTTGTCGCGTTGTCTGAAAGTGGTTAGGACGGCCGAAAGGTCTACCGTGAGTGGCCCTAGGCCCCACCGTACTATTTTAACCATTTTCGTTCATCCAGGCATTAACTAAGAGCGTAATTCACCGAGGTAGTTACACAATACCACAGAAATGAACCTCATAAGTTCATCATTATGGCTAAACATTTATTCAGAATTAATCATTTTCCTAAGTAGCCATACTAGCAATCATAGGAACCATCCCTTGTTATGTTGACAATATCATTTCAAGGAGAAAACACAAAGGAAACTCTCTCAAATAAAAATCATATCATTTTCCTAGCAACATCTCTAGGAATCAAATACACATACTATTTTACTATCAAGATTACATGAACCGGAGATTTTATCGAGCTTTCCAAACTACCAAGGCCACTAGATCACAGATCACACTTCCTAACTATCACACTTGACAGAAACAGTTTTAGTAAATCCTTCACAGTAGCATAGACAATTTTCAATTATAGATGCAACAAGTACGGGAACTATCAAATTGACAATATCAATTCAGTATGTTGTTAACTAGCACACATCTGGAATATCTATAGGAAATGGGTGGCACTTCCATGTCACTACTATCCAATATTGCACTATAATAAGCCACAGGTTAACACCACAATTTTAACAACCCCCAAGTTGGTCATAATACAAATCAATCGATCTACAATGACAGTGTAGAGCTCAGCCATCCGACGCGCCTAAACCCCTAGCCAGTATAACCCCGCTACAAGGTTATAACTTCTAGGGTGAGCACATGCCGACCTGGTAATCGCGCCTCAGCGTACAAAAATGAGTATGTACGCCGATGACATATAAGCCACATATCAAAGCACGTCATGTACAAAAAAATGAAATGTAAGAACCAAGATCCAAATATATATAGATAGCACGAAGAGGACAGAGGTCCCAATACATCATACAGGCAGTAGAAAACGTGGTATAACATCTGAGTACGGATAAGACCCAAATTGGCATATGATGCCGAGAAATAAGCAAATGACCTCCATGCCCACACGTCTCAGAACCTCCTAGTAGGAACCCATATGCTGATGGCAGACATTAGAGCGGACAAACCTGTGCACCTCGGATCAACACGTACCTCTCCAGCAAGAATGAACCCAAGGCGAAAGAACAAACAAACAACAAAGGTAAGAGCGTCAGTACTGAGGCCAGCACATGGCGAGACTAGAATTCAGCGGTACTCACCTATAAGGATGTATAGTGTACTAAGCGATGACAAAGATTACAACTGAACTAACTTATAGAGACACGCTGCAATATCGGCTATTAGAACGAGGTAAGAGAGAGCTAACCGGTAACCATAATATAACTCCAAGCATAACCCTATAGAGGCATTCCCCCTTGAAAACCAGTCAAGGAGTTAGTACCGTAGAACACACACGTTGCAGTTTTAGTTAAGCAATTGTTTGGTTGGTAAGACTAATTACTAGTCAAGTTATTAGAGTAAGGCATCAGTGGCATTGTCTATGATCATGACACTGTACTCCTGAGGCGTCCATAACCATGGACACACGGCTTTTCGAAAAGATTTATCCTGTAGGGGTGCACAACTGTACCCAAACGCATGTTCAACCCTTCAAGCACTAAAACACAAATAGTCGTGCCTTCCAAGTCTCACAACAAGAACTGCCCCATAACTACGCGCGTATCCAGAGGTATCACCTACTGTATTGACCCAACTAGGAGGTACGATGATTCTCAAGGGAAGTATAGTGTTTGCGCCTACGGCTAAGGAAGAGAGAGGCCATAGGTATATCCCCTTTCGCCATACCGCGTTTATGTATGCAATGTCATGACAGTCCACCAAATATCAAGTTCGAAGACATATTCAACTCACCCATGTTCGAGGACATATTTTCCGTATGCACCAAATGGAAAACTAATTTGTGACCCTCTGGATAAACGAATAGCGTCGGTAGTTTAGGGGGGATCCAAGAGGCCCTCGCGTTTGTTTAGCATGGTCAAATCAGAATTGGTATCGTAGAATGAACGGTTCTGATGCAGCCCGTCCTACGGATGCTCCTACATCTACACCACCAAGTCCCCCAAGTGGACCAATGACTCGTGCCCGAGCCAAGCTCCTTCAAGCTAAGGTGAATTCGCTCCTCTCATCATGTGACTTTGACACATCCTTGGATGGCTTGCTACTTCATGCCACTACTCTGTGCATTATCAGGTATGAAGCCCTGACATGTCAACCCGTGAGCCCGGAAGTTGCGCCTGTCCTGACACTGCCAGAGCCGGAGTGTTCGCCCGAGGCCAGCCAGAATGTCCGGCGCAACCGAAGTGTCCAGCCCGACCACGTCGGAGTGTCCGGCCTACCCCAGCCCCATCCTAGCACAGGCAGTCAGTAGGCCACATCAGACTCTACCTGGACACTACTCGAAGTGTCCGGCCACCGCGGACTGTCTGGCCCACTCGACCCGTACTGTCCGCCCTGAAGATTGGCCTACGAGCCATAGCTGGGCCATGTGTGTGGCGCCCCGCTAAAACCACTACTAGAAAATCGCGTTGTTTTTGTGCATTGCATCATCATGACCGCATGCTCATGTCATCATGCCACATTGCATTTGAGCATCGTCATCATCATGCATCTGTTGTCTGAAACTATTTTCGAAAAACCCTATTTCTGTTTTCTAAATACCTAGCCTTTAAAGCCCCATTTAAAATAATAAAATTTAATATTATTTTTAGGAGGCAGCCCGCCAGGCCTGAAAGCCCAGCCGGCCACCTCCAAATAAAATCCTAGCCTAACCAAAACCCTATCTAGTTCCTCCCCTAATCCTAATCCCTCCTACCCAGCCAGCCACCCCAAAATATCTAGCCAGCCCCACCACACCCAGCGCCCACCAACCCCTACCGCCAACCTGACACCCCTCCACCTCACTCCGGCCTATCCTCGGCCGCCTCCTCATCCCACCTGCACGCCTCCCACCAAACGCGCCGCTCCACCCCGCCGCCTAGCACGTACGACGCCACCTACCCCCCTTTTCCCGCCTCGCGCGCGCGCATCCCCACCCCGGTCCCGCGTGACCACCACCCCATGTTGCCCCGGTCAACACCGCCTGCACCCCTGCCACGCTCACCAACCACGCACTCACGTCGGTCCCACGCGCAGACGCGCACAGGCCGCTCCCCACCAACCCCACCATCGCTTCTCCTCGCTCGCGTCATCCCGCCTGCACCGTGCCGCCGTCGGCCGCTTCTCCTCCTACCATCCGTGCCTCCCTCTTCCTCCTCTTCATCCCATGAGTGCGCCTCCGCCGCCGCGCCACCCGTCCCCATGGCGCCGGACCCCTCTCCGACCGCCCTCGCTCGCCCCGCCGCCGGAGTTCCATGCCCCGCCTACTGCCGTCGAGTCCCTGCAGTGCGTCCCCTTCGACCTCCTCCGCCGCTCGCCCCGGATGCCGCTCGGGCCTCTTCCTCCGCGTATCGCAAGTCACTGCCTCGGCCCGGTCGACCCCGCCTCCTCCCTCTCCGGCTGTTGTACGTCGTCGTCCTCTGTCCGTGCCGCCTCGTGTCCCCTGCCCCAGCCGCGACCCCGGCCACCCTTCCTCGCCCGGAGCCGACGTCACCACCTCCCAGGTCGCTGCCGCCTCGCGGGACCCCGCGCGCAAGCGCCGTCTCCTGTGCATCCGTCCTGCCTCGGCCCTCTGCTCGACCGCGCCCCATCATCGCGTTCTGCCTTCGCCACGTGCTTCATCTGCTGCGAAACCGGCGCGAGAAGACCCGTCCCTGCAGCTCCACGTTATTTGTTGTTGTTGTTGTTGTTCACCGTGACAAGTTTGTCCGAAGCTATAGCACCTGAGTGGCTGGCGTCCCACGCTCGATCCCTGTCATCCGAAATCGATGATCCGAAGACCGATCCCGCCGACACCAAGAGCTGCCACGACCTCCACCGGCAAGTCAAGATCGACCGTCGACAAGACCGACGCCAAACTCCAAGACCTTCTACATGGATCCGAACATCGAACCCCCGGTACGACAAGACCGTCGACATGACCCGAAGACCGCGGACCCGACAAGATCTACACTTCGACAAGATCGTCCCAACCCGCCAAGTTTGCCTACCCGGACACCGGGCGACAAGATCTACTTCCCGGATCCAAAGACCCCTAGTACCCGATTCACTCAAGTTCGCCATCGACGACAAGATCGACCGCGTGGAACCCAAGTTCTCCATCTTGTATCCGAACCTCACCGAACCCTAGATCCCGGCGCCCTGAGTCCGAACCCCGAACCCCCGGGACCCCAAGATCTTCCGAACCCAGATGTGTGAACCTTTCCCGAGCCCCTATTTTATAAATGCTATATATAAAACTTGTTGCATATTAAATCATCATGCTTGCTTACATATTCATGTGGGGTTGGGGGCATTATGTCGATTCACCTCATAATTAAATATGGAGTGTTTATGCGGGATATCTTTGTCTTATTCCGGACTCCATTTAAATTTGAGTAGCGAACCGATGCCATGCTTTGCCTGGTTAAGACAACATTTAAATTGCGGGGGTTCTAAATAACTTGAACCGTGTAATTAATTGTCGGGACCCTGGTTCCGCTTAATACTACCTAATTGCACCGCATCTGCATCATATCATAATCATGCCGGATCTTCTGCTGTAATATTAAATAGTGCATCCGGTTTTCTTCTAGTGTTTGCTTCTTCGCGGATTAGGCCGATGAGTGGATGCGAGTACCGACAAAGTTCTCCGGATATGATCCTTCGGCAGTGTTTCCTAGGCGAGCGTTCTCCACCTTTCTACCTATTTTGCATTTATAGTCTTTATTTCCTCCTGTTGATCTATTGCTATCTGTGTCGCGATGCTTTAGTTTCCGTGCACCAGTTATATCCTGTGCAGCCCCTATATTGCCATGGACACCTCCTAATACCTGTTGTTTGGTAGATAGCTGGCTTGCGAGTCGTAGTTGCTTGCTCAGGTGCGATCTCGTGTTGTCGAGTACCACAGTGATGGAATGCTGGCAGATGGTTGTGGTGGAGATGATCATGTCTTTAAATACAACTATTAAATTGCTAGATATAATTAATGCAGAGGCATCGGTGGGCAATAGATGTTATTTGGTTCTTCCACGCTCACTTGTGTCCCGTAGGACCCCGAGTACTTGATACATGTTCCTTGATTTTTCGCACTATCCACATCCGGGAGGCCTTATGGACCCCCCTGAGCCAGAGCTTGATTCATTTCTACTTCTTGGGGCCGCAAAGTAGTTTGGGGCTTTATTACTATTCTGTACTTATGCCATGCTTTACTGCTTTATTTACGATTGTGCGTGGAGGACCTGTACTGATTTGGAACGTGGAATGTTTTCGCGGTATTGACAAGCCCAGTCACACTTTCGGGTTCCCAGTCGTTTACATCCATTGTCATAAACCCTGGGTCCGTTCCGGAGCCGGCCAACTTCGTTGCGGGTAGCTTAGTTGGGTGGCCCCCTGAAATATTGTATGAATCCTGTGATCGCTTTGTCGTGAATGCCTCGTTGGGTTTTGAGTTGGTTTTTCCGGGGTTGATCGAGTGTGTGTTGCTATTTGTGCAGCCCTACAGGGTAAAACTTTCTAAAAGCAGTGTCCGTGGTTATGAACGACTTGGAGCACAGTATCTCGATCATAGACAAGCATAACTAAAGTAGTGCTATAAATTTGACCTAATATGTGACTAGTAATCAGCCTTACTATAACAGAATGGATATTAAAAATGCCAACTACTGGTGGATCTGTGGTGATCTGTGTTATACTATACCTGCCTAGTAAGTATTGCAACTCCAATGGAATGTGATAAAAGTGCCAACAACTGCTGGGTTTTGGGCTTCTTCAGGACAATTATATCTGACTAGTAACTGTTCCAACTACAACGGAATGTTAATTAAAACTGCTCACTACTTATGCTACAGGATGACTCATGCTATCTATATCTGATTAATAAGTGTTGCAACTATAACGGAATGAGTAAAATTGTCAACTGTGTGAGTTCCTTGGTCCGACTTCCTTGTTTGGTCTCGAGGGGGAAATACCAGGATGGGTTTGTCTGGTGTTAGCTTCAGGTTGGATCCGGATAGGTCTTTCTTACCCCTCTCTGATAACCGCCAGTTGTATCGAGTCTCTAGAGGTTGTTTAGTGCCGCTGCGCTGCCGCTTCAGCCCACTATACCTGTGTAGGCGAGGACCGCCGAATTCTATCCTCGCCGTGTACTGGCCTCCATACTGACGCTCCTCTTTTTCCTTTGCCCTTTGTCGGCACCCCTTTTATTTTAGCAGGTTTGAGATCGACGTCGTTAGCAGGGTTACCCTTCCGGCTTGGCCTGGGCAGGGTTATGGACGCCATTGGTTATTCTTCAGGGTTCTTAGCCCCATTTGCATCTTGTCCGTAGTCAGACACTCTACCGTTTTCAAGGTGATTTGGATCTTTGTATTGTATATCTGTATTCTTGACTCATGGAGTTGTTGTTGTATATATATGTTCTGTGGGTTCCATCGTGGACTAACGTGTAATGGTATTACTTCGTTTTCCACCCGCACGAAAGTGCCTGGTGGACGTCCTTGAATCGTTTCTATGCGGGTTTGGCAGGAAGCGCTGAAACTTGCATAGGGCCGATTTGAGGGTGTTACAGAGTGGTATCAGAGCTCAGCAGTTGCGATACCCCACAAGTCCAGCCTGTAGGATAACCTAGCTAACGGCCGAAGTAGAGTGTCAAAACTATTTTGCAAAATCGGTTGGATAGATCTGATTAGGCCTGCTTTTACTCCTTATCCCTCTGATGTTCTCCTCTTACCTCTGCGTGCTTTGAATCTGCTCTCTTATCTTTTCTTCGAGTCCAGGATTTCTCGTGGGTGGGTTTTCCGTCGTACCTTCAGGGTTTTTG
Source organism: Avena eriantha (assembly GCA_910589775.1). NCBI lineage: Eukaryota > Viridiplantae > Streptophyta > Magnoliopsida > Poales > Poaceae > Avena > Avena eriantha. Next base: position 197,236,977 of record OU342741.1, on the reverse strand, counting down.
CTTCCTTCTTTGGTAACGGTGCTTCTACATCCGGTCTTCATGCTATCTGAGTAATCCTTCATCTGTCGAATTTCTCTCTGTTCCTTGTTGTGCCTTCCGGTGTTTTCCGACGCGATGACGTCATCTATGCCAGATCCGATGCAGAGTCTGCATCCCTCCTTGTTTCCGAACCTCGTTTGTCGAGATCTTCAGTCTGATTTCGAGAGTTGATTGCATAATTCAACTATTCGTGTACAGAGTAATGTTTTGAGTGTGGGATAGAGTCATGACCATGCCACTACCCTTATCATTCGCTTTGTACATTGAATTGGAGGATCAATGCAATTTTCACTCGTTCCACGGAAGTTAAAGGTGGCCTTATCCTTTGAGACCTTTATCTTCGTCTTTGTTTCTCCGGAGTGTTCTCTCAACGAACGTGAGCAATGACCCCTTGTTGGTGGTGTCGCCGATTCAAGATGAAGAAAGAACCTTTGTTAGTGGTGTCGCGAGGATTGGCACGAAGCGAGAAGAATCAGATCGCCGACCTTCTTCCCTGTACTATGAGGCGGATCTCGAGGGCGAGACCCATTGTTAGTGGTGTCGAATTGTGGCGCCCCGCTAAAACCACTACTAGAAAATCATGTTGTTTTTGTGCATTGCATCATCATGACCGCATGCTCATGTCATCATGACACACTGCATTTGAGCATCGTCATCATCATGCATCTGTTGTCTGAAACTATTTTTGAAAAACCCTATTTCTGTTTTGTAAATACCTAGCCTTTATTCAAATACAAAACCCAGGCCTCCGGAATATTTTGGTTTGTCTAAATACGGTTTGCAAAAGCCCCGTTTTAAATAATAAAATTTTATATTATTTTTAGGAGGCAGCCCGCCAGGCCCGAAAGCCCAGCCGGCCACCTCCAAATAAAATCCTAGCCTAACCAAAACCCTATCTAGTTCCTCCCCTAATCCTAATCCCTCCTACCCAGCCAGCCACCCCAAAATATCTAGCCAGCTCCACCACACCCAGCGCCCACCAACCCCTACCGCCAACCTGACACCCCTCCACCTCACTCCGGCCTATCCTCGGCCGCCTCCTCATCCCACCTGCACGCCTCCCACCAAACGCGCCGCTCCACCCCGCCGCCTGGCATGTACGACGCCACCTACCCCCCTTTTCCCGCCTCGCGCGCGCGCATCCCCACCCCGGTCCCGCGTGACCACCACCCCATGTTGCCCCGGTCAACACCGCCTGCACCCCTGCCACGCTCACCAACCACGCACTCACGTCGGTCCCACGCGCAGACGCGCACAGGCCGCTCCCCACCAACCCCACCATCGCTTCTCCTCGCTCGCGTCATCCCGCCTGCAGCGTGCCGCTGTCGGCCGCTTCTCCTCCTACCATCCGCGCCTCCCTCTTCCTCCTCTGCATCCCGCGAGCGCGCCTCCGCCGCCGCGCCACCCATCCCCATGGCGCCGGACCCCTCTCTGACCGCCCTCGCTCGCCCCGCCGCCGGAGTTCCACGCCCCGCCTACTGCCGTCGAGTCCCTGCAGTGCGTCCCCTTCGACCTCGTCCACCGCTCGCCCCGGATGCCGCTCGGGCCTCTTCCTTCGCGTATCGCAGGTCGCCGCCGCGGCCAGGTCGACCCTACCTCCTCCCTCTCCGGCTGTTGTACGTCGTCGTCCTCTGTCCGTGCCGCCTCGTGTCCCCTGCCCCAGCCACGACCCCGGCCACCGTTCCTTGCCCGGAGCCGATGTCACCACCTCCCAGGTCGCCGCCGCCTCGCGGGACCCCGCGCACAAGCGCCGTCTCCTGTGCATCCGTCCCGCCTCGGCCCTCTGCTCGACCGCGCCCCATCGTCGCGTTCTGCCTTCGCCACGTGCTTCATCTGCTGCGGAACTGGCACGAGAAGACCCATCCTTGCAGCTCCACGTTATTTTTTGTTGTTGTTGTTGTTCACCGTGACAAGTTTGTCCGAAGCTGTAACACCTAAGTGGCTGGCGTCCCACGCTCGATCCCTGTCATCTGAAACCGATGATCCGAAGACCGATCCCGCTGACACCAAGAGCTGCCACGACCTCCACCGGCAAGTCAAGATCGACCGTCGACAAGACCGACGCCAAACTCCAAGACCTTCTACACGGATCCGAACATCGAACCCCCGGTACGACAAGACCGTCGACATGACCCGAAGACCGCGGACCCGACAAGATCTACACTTCGACAAGATCGTCCCAACCCGCCAAGTTTGCCTACCCGGACACTGTGCGACAAGATCTACTTCCCGGATCCGAAGACCCCCGGTACCCGATTCACTCAAGTTCGCCATCGATGACAAGATTGACCGTGTGGAACCCAAGTTCTCCATATTGTATCCGAACCTCACCGAACCCTAGATCCCGGCGCCCTGAGTCCGAACCCCGAACCCCCGGGACCCCAAGATCTTCCGAACCCAGATGTGTGAACCTTTCCCGAGCCCCTATTTTATAAATGCTATATATAAAACTTGTTGCATATTAAATCGTCATGCTTGCTTACATATTCATGTGGGGTTGGGGGCATTATGTCGATTCACCTCATAATTAAATATGGAGTGTTTATGCGGGATATCTTTGTCTTATTTCGGACTCCATTTAAATTTGAGTAGTGAACCGATGCCATGCTTTGCCTGGTTAAGACAACATTTAAATTGCGGGGGTTCTAAATAACTTGAACCGTGTAATTAATTGTCGGGACCCTGGTTCCGCTTAATACTGCCTAATTGCACCGCATCAGCATCATATCATAATCATGCCAGATCTTCTGCCGTAATATTAAATAGTGCATCCGGTTTTCTTCTAGTGTTTGCTTCTTCGCGGATTAGGCCGATGAGTGGATGCGAGTACCGACAAAGTTCTCTGGATATGATAGTTCGGCAGTGTTTCCCAGGCGAGCATTCTCCCCCTTTCTACCTATTTTTCATTTATAGTCTTTATTTCCTCCTGTTGATCTATTGCTATCCGTGTCGTGATGCTTTAGTTTCCGTGCACTAGTTATATCCCGTGCAGCCCCTATATTGCCATGGACACCTCCTAATACCTGTTGTTTGGTAGATAGCTGGCCTTGCGAGTCGTAGTTGCTTGCTCAGGTGCGATCTCGTGTTGTCGAGTACCACAGTGTTGGAATGCTGGCAGATGGTTGTGGTGGAGATGATCATGTCTTTAAATACAACTATTAAATTGCTAGATATAATTAATGCAAAGGCATCGGTGGGCAATAGATGTTATTTGGTTCTTCCACGCTCACTTGTGTCCCGTAGGACCCCGAGTACTTGATACCTGTTCCTTGATTTTTCGCACTATCCACATCCGGGAGGCCTTATGGACCCCCCTGAGCCAGAGCTTGATTCATTTCTATTTCTTGGGGCCACAAAGTAGTTTGGGGCTTTATTACTATTCTGTACTTATGCCATGCTTTACTGATTTATTTATGATTGTGCGTGGAGCACCTGTACTATTTTGGAACGTGGAATGTTTTCGCGGTATCGACAAGCCCAGTCACACTTTCGCGTTCCTAGTCGTTTACAGCCATTGTCACAAACCCTGGGTCCGTTCCGAAGCCGGCCAACTTCGTTGCGGGTAACTTAGTGGGGTGGCCCCCTGAAATATTTTATGAATCCTGTGATCGCTTTGTCGTGAATACCTCGTTGGGTTTTGAGTTGGTTTTCCCGGGGTTGATCGAGTGTGTGTTGCTATTTGTGCACCCCTATAGGGTAAAACTTTCTGAAAGCCGTGTCCGTGGTTATGGACGACTTGGAGCACAATATCTCGATCATAGACAAACATAACTAAAGTAGTGCTATAAATTTGACCTAATATGTGAATAGTAATCAGCCTCACCATAACGGAATGGATATTAAAAATGCCAACTACTGGTGGATCTGTGGTGATCTGTGTCATACTATACCTGCCTAGTAAGTATTGCAACTCCAATGGAATGTGATAAAACTGCCAACAACTGCTGGGTTTTGGGCTTCTTCAGGACAATTATATCTGACTAGTAACTGTTCCAACTACAACGGAATGTTAATTAAAACTGCTCACTACTTATGCTACAAGATGACTCGTGCTATCTATATCTGATTAGTGAGTGTTGCAACTATAACGGAATGAGTAAAATTGCCAACTGTGTGAGTTCCTTGGTCTGACTTCCTCGTTTGGTCTCGAGTGGGAAATACCAGGATGGGTTTGTCTGGTGTTAGCTTCAGGTTGGATCCGGATAGGTCTTTCTTACCCCTCTCTGATAACCACCAGTTGTATCGAGTCTCTAGAGGTTGTTTAGTGCCGCTGCGCTGCCGCTTCAGCCCACTATACCTGTGTAGGCGAGGACCGCTGAATTCTATCCTCGCCGTGTACTGGCCTCAGTACTGACGCTCCTCTTTTTCCTTTGCCCTTTGTCGGCACCCCTTTTGTTTTAGCAGGTTTCAGATCGACGTCGTTAGCAGGGTTACCCTTCCGGCTTGGCCTAGGCAGGGTTATGGACGCCATTGGTTATTCTTCAGGGCTCTTAGCCCCATTTGCATCTTGTGCGTAGTCGGACGCTCTATCGTTTTCAAGGTGATTTGGATTTTGTATTGTATATCTGTATTCTTGACTCATGGAGTCGTTGTTGTATATATATGTTCTGTGGGTTCCATCATGGACTAATGTGTAATGGTATTACTTCGTTTTCCACCCGCACGAAAGTGCCTGGTGGACGTCCTTGAATCTTTTCTATGCGGGTTTGGTGTGAAGCGCTGAAACTTGCATAGGGACGATTTGAGGGTATTACAGTGTGGCCCATGTAACCCTCTATTTCGCCCAAAACTATACTTTAATGCCTAAATTACCCCTGAACTAGTGGTTGGCCTATATATAGTCCCCTATCTCCATTGTAAACCCTCTGCCTCATATTTGGAATTAGTGGAAACCCTTTGTGGATCTATCTAGTTCTTGCCTCATGCTCCTTTGATAGAGGAGAACCAAATATCACAAAACTTGTTGGAGTTTGCATCGTGCCTCCGTGTTGTATAAGGCCTTGGCAACAGAGATCCATTTCCAAGGCGTCAAGATCTCACCGAGACTCCCTACTCGCCATGCCGGTTCGAGAGAGAGATCCCCGACCGATGCCGATCCTAGGGATTGCTCCGGACCGGTAGCCGCCAGAGGTGAGCAATTGGCTTGTATCGTGTCTTCGTGGTGTGTGTGTGTGTGTTCATCATGTTCTTCGTGCGTGAGTTCGCAGATTTTGCTCTCTCCCTCTTCCCTCACACTTACTCTGCCTTGATTTCAAGGGATTCGTGAAAGATCGGGCCATCCCCGAGGTTGCCCCTCAACATATTGGTATTAGGAGCTTCGTTGCTCATGAATTCCCCCACAAAATTTTCTTCTATCCCCCAAAAATTCGAAAATCCCAAAAAAAGAGCCTCAAATTTGCCTTTGGATCGATCTCTTGATTTGGAGTGTTATTTGTGGTTTTGATGCGACCAAACCTTGTCTTAGGCGTTGGTCCAGCTTTATCCTATGTTTTCCCAACCCAATTTGGCCAGTTTTTCGTGGATTTGAGGCCACAAGGCGAGGATTTCCGCTCACGAACACGAGCAGGAAACCCGCACCGGAGTGTCCGGCCATACCGGAGTGTCTGGCCTGACCAAACCGGAGTGGCCGGCCAAACCGGAGTGTCCAGCCCGACCAGACCGGAGTGTCTGACTAGTCCAGAGTATCCAGCCTGACAAAACCGGAATATCCAGCCGGGATGCTAGTTTTGACAGTTTTTCCTCCTTTTCGCATTGGCTAATTTCCTTTGTTTGCTCGTGTCCCGTGTGCGTGTCAGCAAATAACAACAAGCTTCTGCATCTACAACCTCCACGCTCATTGACACCACGGCCCACGAACATCATCCCGTACCACCGATGTCAAGTTCATCATCACCAACGAAGGTATAACTTGCGTCACCTTGTTAACCCCTATCTTCCTTTGTGTGTATCTATCCCACGAGAGTGGCTTATCATGTGTTTGCTTGAGCATTGTGCATTTGGCCTTGGATAGTGAGAGTGCAAAAGCAATAGCAAGTGTGACTAGGTAGCATCAAGGGAGAGCAAAAAAAAGATACAAAGAAAAAGAAAATAGTCTCCCATAGCAAAAGAGAGTCTCAAAGCTTGTAAGCAAGAGAGAAAAGAAGAGCGCCCAAGGCAAGTGCACAAATCCATTGCTCATTTTTTCCTCTTTGCAAACGATCCACGATCTCTCCTTGCGTTGGCACGACACCGAGCGTAGTCTTCATTAGGACATTTTGTTGCTCATTTTCATAGTCATGTCAATCCCAACAATCTCCACGTGTGTGTATATAGTCGTAGGTTCCCGTCACCCTTTTGAGTTGTTGAGCTTTTCCTTTGACTTGAGTTTTGTTGGATTTTACCTACTTTTGAATATCTCTTTTATTTTGGTTGGTTCTTTGGAATTCCACAATCCTAACCTACCACCAACAAGCTTTTGAGAGTTAGTTCTTTCTTTAGTGTGAGTTTTCTTTGCATTTCACTTTGCAAGCTAATAGCTCTCACTTGTGGTTTCTAGTTCGGTGCAATCCCCAAGGTGAGGTACAAGGATAACACCACCATATTCTACTTCCATATACAATCCTTGTGTGTTTTACATGATGGATAGGCACGGTGAGTCGAGCCAACCACCTTCCCAAGAAGAATAACATGGACTGTACATGACGCGCGCAAGTCACTTCATCTTCTGGCAAGAGTTCCGTGAATGTTGCCAAGCTCTCGATACACGACAAGACGAACAATTTGGCGAGACGCGAGCCGAGTTCAAGAGCATCTACAACCGATTCGATGGCCTCGAAAGGCAAATGCACGCTATGCATCACAACTTTGGCCACCAAAATGAAGCATTTCAACTCTCCGTCGCCAAAATGAATGACAAGCTTCATGTCCTCATCGACAGGATGGCAAGACCGTGTTCACGTGCATCAAGCTCGTCAAGCTATTCGCATCGTCATGCTACTCTTCAACAAGATCTTCATCCAAGTTCTCCAAGACACAATGACGCCCCCGTGGTTGAAGATGGAAGTTCTTCGAACTATGTACCTTCCCCACGCACGCCACAACGTCAAGCTATGATGGTGATTTCTCTTCAAGGCCACAAGCAACGCAAGAAGAACACTGTCATCATTCAAGGGCACTAGTGATCCAACAAGCACAACCACAAGAAGAACTGTGAGTGGAACCTCGAGCCCAACCTCAAGTACATCGACATCGTCATCGTGATGTTCTTGAAACTACAAGTGATGACTCCAACTTGGAGGATCAAGCTCGCCGTCGTCATGAAACCCTCCAAGACCATCACCTTCGTCATCACCGTCATGAACGTCTACACCGACACCATGGTCACCATGACGAGCCTTCTCCACAACAACAAGACTTGGAGCGTCAAGTGGTACATATTGAGCAACGTCCACCATGTCATGAGCCTCAAGACCATGATCTTCACCATGAGGCCCATGTGCCTAATCATCATCACCAACCGAGGAACGAGCCTCCTCTTCGTCATGATCCATGTCATGAGGCTGCGCACCCTCAACACCCTCATGATTCCCAAGCGCCTCAACATCATCAACAACCACGCCAAGAGCAAGAGAAAGCTCCTCAACAAGGTCGCGAGAACCAAGGTCCACCTCCTCAACCACAAGATCATCAAAAAGGTCACCAAGCTCATCGCAATGACCGCAATGATGAAGAAACTTTTGGCAATCTCAAGTTCACAATGCCCAAGTTTATCGGATCCAATGACCCCGAAGAATACCTCTCATGGGCACTCAAAGTCGACAATTATAACAACGAGAAGATGATCGCCATGGCTTTGCTTGAGTTTGATGATTACGCCAACCTTTGGTCGGAACAAGTTCAAGTGGCTCGTGACGCAAGAGGAGAACCACCAATCACAACTTGGCATGACATGAATGCTCATATGAGATCCTGCTTTGTCCCGGCGCACTACACGCGCGACCTCTTCAACAACCTTCAATTGCTTCGTCAAGGGACAAAGGCCGTGGAAGAGTACTTCAAGGAAATGGAGCTCAACTTGATCTGCGCCAACATTGACGAGCGCAAGGAGCAAACTATGGCATGTTTTGTCATTGTCTGGAACCACCCAATCAAGTGCATCGTCGAGTTCCAAGCATACAACGACATGGTTGACCTTGTGCACATCGCAATTAAAGCCAAGCGTCAAGTGCAAGAGGACATCAAGTACAACAAGCCCAAGACGTACTTCACCTACAAGCAAGTTTCAACCGCTACTCCAACCAACTTCAATGGAAGCTCCTCAAGTACCTCCAAGCCTTCCTTCAAGCCCACACTGTCTCAAGGAAAACTGCCCCCAAGTGGCAAACAAGCAAAGAGTGATACACCTTTCAATGGTGAATCCTACAAGTGTGGAGGCAAAGGACACATGTCGGCTGAGTGTGGAGACAAGGAAGTATTGTTTATCCATGATAATGGCGACGAAGAGTACTTGAGTGAAGATGAATTTGATGCCCGAGTCAAGGAAGCAATGGCAAGGCAAAGAGTGGAAAATGACCAAGAACTCCTCATGTGTGAACATGGTGCAAGTCCATCACTTGTCGTCACAAGGATCTTGACCACTCGAGCACAAGAGCATGAAGACCAACGCTCAAATATCTTCCAAACACGAGCTGGCATCAATGGCAATTCTATCAAAGTGATCATCGATGGATGGAGTTGCCACAACCTTGCTAGCACTGAGTTGTGTGAGAAGCTCAACCTCACCCTCCTCCCTCACAAGCACCCCTACCACGTGCAATGGCTAAGTGGGGTCCGTGAAGATTAAGCATACCGTATTGGTAACCTTCGCCATTGGTCCTTACAAAGACATGGTGGAGTGTGATGTTGTTCCCATGACGATTTGCCATATGCTACTTGGTCGACCATGGAAATTCGACAAAGCTGTTCTACATGATGGTCAAACCAACATGTACACCTTCAAGTGGATGAACAAGACATGTGTTTTGCAACCGATGACTCCTAGACAAATAATTGCGGACAATGCAAAGGCTTTAGCAAGGGCGCGAACCACAACACAAACTTGTGAGAAGAGCGGTGAGCGAGCGAACCACCTCATAGTGAGTGAGAGCCACAAGCCAAACTCGAGTGGAAAAACTAAGAGTGTTCTCCTTGCCACCAAAAGTGAGATGAGAGATGTGCGGAACAACCCATCCATCTTGCACTATATCCTCATTTGCAAGGGACTAGCGCAAGGAAGTAATGACTTAACCAATGTTCTTCCATCTTCGATGAGTGTTTTGCAGGAATTCAAGGATGTGTTTCCCGAAGAGCTTCCTCATGGACTACCTCCTCTTCGCGGCATCGAACATCGCATTGATCTCATCCCCGACGCACCACTTCCAAACCGCGCCGCCTACCGCACGAACTCGGAGGAGACAAAGGAGATCGAACATCAAATCAACCAACTCGTCTCCAAAGGTTTGATCCAAGTTAGCACTAATCCAAGTGTAGTTCCCGTGATTCTTGTCCCAAAATCAGATGATACGTTGCGGTTATGCATGGACTGTCATCCAATCAATGATATCACCGTGCGTTATAGACATCCCATACCACGTCTCGATGACATGCTTGATGAGTTGTGTGGAGCCACGATTTTCTCGAAAATTGATCTTCGTAGTGGCTACCATCAAATACGCATGGCGGAAGGTGATGAGTGGAAACCACCTTCAAGACCAAACTTGATCTCTATGAATGGTTGGTCATGCCCTTTGTCTTATCTAATGCCCCATCCACCTTCATGCATCTTATGAATCATATCTTGCGTTCTCTCATTAAAAAAAGTGTTGTCTATTTTGATGATATACTTGTTTATAGCAAGTCACTTGAGGACCATGTTACACATATCAAGGAAGTTTTGTAAATCCTTCGACATGAAAAGATATATGCTAATCTTCCCAAGTGCACTTTTGCTAAAGACAAGTTGATTTTTCTTGGATTTGTCGTTTCTTCGAAGGGCATTGAAGTTGATGTTTCCAAGGTCAAGGACATACGAGATTGGCCCATCCCCACAAATGTGAGTGAACTCCGAAGTTTTCATGGGTTGGCTGGTTTCTATTGTCGCTTTACGAAAGACTTTTCTACCATTGCTTGTCCTCTCAACGAGTTGACCAAAAAGAATGTCACCTTCGTGTGGGGCAAGGCACCACAAAAAGCTTTTAATGAACTTAAAAAGAGGCTCACCGAACCACCTGTTGTTGCACCACTGGATTTCACAAAAACTTTTGAGATAGAGTGCGACGCTAGTGGTATTTGCATTGGAGGAGTCCTTATGCAAAACGAACGTCCTATAGCCTACCATAGCGAGAAATTTGATGGTGCTCGCCTTAACTATCCAATTTATGACAAAGAGCTTTTTGCCTTAGTTCGTGTTCTTCAAGTTTGGCAACACTACCTATGGCCTAAAGAATTTATCATACATTCCGACCATGGGTCATTGAAATATCTCAAGGGCCAAGCCAACTTGAGTAAGATACACGGTAAGTGGGTTGAGTTTATGGAGTCTTTTCCGTACATTGTCAAGTACAATGAGGGCAAAGATAATGTAATCGCGAACACTTTGTCTCGCAAACACACAAGCCTTCTTACTCGACTTGAAATCAACGTATTGGGTCTTGATGAAATCAAAACTTTGTATTCTTCCGACCCGTTCTTTGAACCAATTTTTGCAAAGTGCTCCATTGACAAAGGAGTTGATGATTTATATTTGCATAAGGGCTTTCTCTTAAAAAAACAAGCTTTCCATTCGTCTCTTCAACTTTTGCTTCTCCAAGAATCTCATGGTGGAGGCCTCATGGGTCACTTTGGCCGTGACAAGACATTGGACATGCTCGCCACTCACTACTTTTGGCCCAAGATGAAGCGTGACGTGGAGTGCTACGTTCAACAATGCATGATATGTGTTCAAGCTAAGTCTCAAGCTAACCCTTATGGTCTTTATATGCCATTGCCTATTCCTTACGCACCGTGGTTTGACATTAGCATGGATTTTGTGTTAGGATTACCTAGGTCTAAGCATGGTCATGATTCTATATTTGTTGTCGTGGATCGCTTTTCCAAAATGGCACACTTTATACCGTGCCATAAGACCAACGATGGTTCACATGTTGCAAATTTGTTTTTCAGGGAAATTGTCCGTCTTCACGGTGTGCCAAGAACAATCGTCTTCGACCGCGACGTCAAATTCATGAGCCACTTATGGAAGACCCTCATGGCCAAGCTCGTCGTCAAGCTCCTCTTTTCATCTGCATCGCATTCTCAAACCGATGGCCAAACCGAAGTTGTCAACCGAAGCCTCCAGACTCTCCTTCATGTGTTGATCAAGAAAAACCTCAAGGATTGGGATGAATGCATTCCACATGCTGAGTTTGCCTACAACCGTGCCAAGCACTCAACAACCAAGATGAGTCCCTTCATGATCGTCTATGGTTTCGATCCCCTCACCATGCTTGACATCCTACCACTACCTCTTCATGAGCGCACCAACATGGATGTCGACAAGCGCTCCCAAGCTATGAAGAAGCTTCACAAAGAAACAAGAGCTACTATTGAACAACAAGTCCTTCGCCAAGTTTCAAGGTTAAATAAAGACAAGCGAGAGTTGATCTTCGAAGAAGGTGATCTTGTGTGGATACACCTAAGCAAAGACCGCTTCCCCAAGGAATGAGACTCCAAGCTAAAGCCAAGAGGAGATGGTCCCTTCAAGGTCCTCAAGAATCAACAACAATGCCTACATCATTGACATACCAGCCTCCAAGTACCTTGCAAGCAATACATTCAATGTCAAAGACCTCTCACCCTACCATGGAGATGTTTAAGATGATAACCATGAAGAGTCGAGGACGACTCTTTCCCAAGGGGGGAGTTGATGCAACCCGTCCTACGGACTCTCCTACATCTGCACCACCAAGTCCCCCAAGTGGACCAATATGACTCGTGCCCGATCCAAGCTCCTTCAAGCTAAGGTGAATTCGCTCCTCTCATCATGTGACTTTGACACATCCTTGGAGGGCTTGCTAGTTCATGCCACTACTCTGTGCATTATCAGGTATGGAGCCCTGACGTATCGACCCACGAGCTCGGAAGTTGCCCCTATCCTAACGCTGCCAGAGCCAGAGGGTCCGCCTGAGGCCAGCCGGAATGTCCAGCGTAACCAGAGTGTCTGGCCCAACCACGCCGGAGTGTCTGGCCTACCCCAGCCACATCCTGTCGCGGATAGTTAGTAGGCCACATCGGACTCTACCCGGACACTACTCGGAGTGTCCGGCCACCCTGAACTGTCCGGCCCACTCGACCCGGACTGTCCGCCCTAAAGATGGGCCCGCGAGCCATAACTGGGCCATGTGGCCCATGTAACCCTCTATTTCGCCCAGAACTCTACTTTAATGCCTAAATTACCCCTAAACTAGTGGCTGGCCTATATATAGTCCCCCACCTCCATTATAAACCCTAGGCTTGATATTTGGAATTAGTGGAAACCCTTTGTGGATCTATCTAGTTCTTGCCTCATGCTTCTTTGATAGAAGAGCACCAAATATCACAAACCTCGTTGGAGGTTGCATCGTGCCTCCGCGTTATAGAAGACCTTGGCAACGGAGATCCATTGCCAAGACATCAAGATCTCACCGAGACTCCCTACTCGCCGTGTCGGTTCGAGAGAGAGAGATCCCTGTCCGACATTGACCCTAGGGATTGCGCCGGACCGGTAGCCGCCGACGTGAGCAATTGGCTTGTATCGTGTCTTTGTGGTGTGTGTGTATTCATCGTGTTATTCGTGCATGATTTCGCGGATTTCGCTATCTCCCTCTTCCCTCACACTCACTCTGCCTAGATTTCATGGGATTCATGAAAGATCGGGCCATCCCCAAGGTTGCCCCTCAACAGGTTCCTAGGTCAACTCAAGCAGTCCCCAAAGGTGGTCACTGCCGGGGCCTTATCATTAGGTGCAGCTATAACCAACAACAATTTAATTACCAAGTGCCAAAAATATACCGAGATCAAGATTCACCTGTATGAGAGCAGTACTAAGCATGCCTACGACTCGCAAGGACGGGGCTAGCTACTCAAGCAAGGCAATATGATAACCAAGGTAATATAGTAGAGCAGGTAATAAAGGGAATGGTACTAAAGCATCGACAATAGGGATAGCACTAGATCAATAGAAGGAAGTAAAGACTATAAATGAAAAATAGGTAGAAGGGGTGAGATGCTCGCCTGAAGGATCGAAAGACGAAGACGATACAAGCTCAAAGGGGGTACTTGTAAGACAACTCACACTCCTGCTGGTACTCGCCGGACTCACCTTCTATCGAGAAGAACCAAATGCCATACATAAAGGAAATAACGCAATCAACACATGATCGATGCAATGCAAACAACAATGTAGCATGGTGATGGCTCAATGTTCATGTAGAGCTCGTTGGGAACCCCAAGAGGAAGGTATGATGAGCACAGCAGCAAGTTTCCCTCAGTTATGAAACCAAGGTTTAATCGAACCAGTAGGAGCAAGGAAACACCCCAAAGGTGTTGCTAGCTGAGCCTTGGCAGGGCGCACTACCGGTGCTAGTAGCAACGTGGAGACCTCCACAACACAACCACAGAACTTTGTCCCCAACTTGCGATGAGGTTGTCAATCTCACCGTGTTTTGCTGAAAACAAAGGATTAAATGTATCGAATGGAAGGAAGTAATAGTTTGCAGAAAGTAAACATAAAGCAGTAAACAATTTATAGATTGTATGTAAAAGTAAAGGACCAGGATCCAAAGTTCACTAGAGGTGGCTCTCCTTAAGATAGATAACATGCTGGGTGAACAAATTACAGCGGGGCAATTGACAAACATCAAGAAAGCAATACATGCATATACTAATCATCTTGACTCCTTTGAGACTTGATTGGGCATTACAACATTATACATAGACCGCCATCCAACTGCATCTATGACTAATAATCCACCTTCAGGTTATCATCCGAACCCCCTCCAGTATTAAGTTGCAAGCAACAGATTATTGCTTTACGAACTACGTGTAAAGTAAACAATACGATTTTTCTATGAACAAAGGATTGTTGTTTTCTCCCTAGTAGCAACAACACATCTAGTACCTTAGAGATTTCTGTCACTTCCCCAGATTACCAGAGGTATGAACCCACTATCGAGCATAAATACTAACTCTTGGAGTTGCTAGCATCTACTTGGCCAAGATAGCTACTAACAACGGAAAGCATGCAAGATCACAAATAACAAAGACATGATAGAATCAATAATCAATATGAAATAGCATCTCAATATCCATCGGATCCCCGCAAACACAACATGCAGAATTACAAATAGATGATCTTGATCATGAACGGAGCTCACAAGATCTAGACATGAAAGCACAAAGGAGGAGAACCAGCCATCTAGCTACTACATGGATCCGTAGTCCAAGGATGAACTACTCACACATCACACCGGAGGCTTGCATGGTGATGAAGAAGGCCTCCAGGGTGAATTCCCCACTCCGGCAGGGTGCCAGGAAGAGCTTCAGATCCCTCCCGATCTAGGGACAGAGACGACGGTGGCTACATACTCTTTCGTGGATTTTTGATTGGGTACTTAGGGTTTTCGTCCCGAGGGCATCTTATAGGTGGAAGGAGAGGCCGAGGGGGTGCTGGGGTCGGCCAGACCACCCCTGGCATGGGCCAAGCCTGGCCGCGTGGCCAGGTGGTGTGCCGTCCCCCAGCCCTTCTCCGTCTCGTATTTTGGCATCTGAGGACTTCCAGAAAAATAGGCACGTTGGCTTTTGTCCCGTCCAATTCCGAGAATATTCATTTTCTGACTTTCTTGGAACCAAAAACAACAGAAAACAGGCAACTGGCACTGTGGCTCTTGTTAATAGGTTAGTCCAAGAAATCATATGAAAAGTACTCCAAAGTGTGGGCAAAACACAAGAAAGTGGATAAAACCAAGCATGGAACATCAAAAATTATAGATACATTTGCAATGTATCAACATCCCCAAGCTTAACTCCTGCTCGTCCTCGATTAGGTAAGTGATAAAAAGGAAGAATAATTTTTTAGGTGACATGCACCATCAAAGACTTGATCAAAGTATTTGTAAAACATTCAAAGCTGGGATCATAGTACTTCAAGCAAGACATGAAAGACAAAGTTCTAGCAATAAGACAAAGAAACTATGATGCAACATGAAAAGGCACAAACAAAAGATTCATGAATAATAATGCTTTGCAAGACGTTTGTTTGTTTCACATAAAGAAAACATAGCATAATAGCATTCAGCTTGTCCCTTATAGAGTAGCAAATATAAATGCATAGGACACCTTTAAAGTTCATAAGAGTGACTAGATACAAATAGTTTAAAACAAGCAATATCAAGGTATGCATCAATCAACTAGTCTTGGGACAATGCACATAGAACTAAGAATGGCCACTATGCTCTCAAAGTAGGTGCATAAAGGTAGAAGGTGGAGACTCAATATAATGGTGGAAGAAAGGCCTTTATAAAAGGAAGTAGGGATTCAAGTCTCATAAAGAGCTTCCAAAAATTATGGTACTTATAGCTTTCAGCTCTCATTGCCCCTATCATAAGCATCTTGAAGGTGATTAAGGTTAAAGTGACACAACTAAGAGGATATGCTTGACAAGTTATAAACCGAAATCTCATGCCCCTTACTTACGAAGACCGAACCTCATGCTACTCAACTTTAGTCACAAGTAAGCTCTTGTCATTGTAAGTACATGTGTATCATAAAGAACCGTCGACGGGGTACCCCTTGCACATGATACATGAGCTATCCCATAATCAAAATGACAAGGCAAGCAAACAATGAGCATCTCAGTGATCTTTTTATTTGCTATTTGCATAGGTTTTTATTGAGGATGCTTCATAGAGTGCTCATTATGGTGTGCTGCAAGTTTCCACCATGATTAGGCATGGCTTAGGCTAGGGGCCCAGGCGTTTCTCTAACACACATACAAACTCCATGATCTTACAAGTTCCACTTTTATTTCACACCGCCGGGATCCGTAAGCAAAAGAACATGATATCAACGGGGTACCAAGTACAAGTGCAATGTTGAAAGTGTTCCCCATGATACATGGTTATGCTAATTTCAACCTATAAAGCGCAAGCATATACACAACAAAGAAGGACCCAATGGTTCAAGTTTATTAGATGCAAAAAGTAAAGTGTGCCATCAAGTTCGTGAGAGCTTTAATCACTAGTTTTCTCATAACAAGTTTAATTTGGAAGGTAAACATAAGCATGAATATACTTGGAATAGCATAAGCTAGTAGGTAGGTATGGTGGACTCTTTGGAATAACTTGGTTTAAGGAGTCGGATGCATGAGTGGAACTCATACTTGGTTGTGGAGGCTAGCAAAAGACTAGGAGCGACAAACTAAGAGAGCAATAATGGCCATAATCATGCAGAGCAACAAAACATCATTGATCAAAGCATAAAGTGATACTACAAGTTGAAAACTAAAGGATCATAAAGGCTATGGTGACTTGAGATAGTCATAACATGGTGTGAGCATGTGCCAAGTCAACCCAAATAAAGCATCAAAGGAGAATACCACTATACTATGCTTTAATATGCTAAAATTATGCATGATTCATCCAAGGCACATTAAGCAATCTCAATTGTTTATAACAAGTCATGCTACATCAAAGAATACTAAGCATAAAGCCAAAACAATATCAAGCATGGCATGACAGAGCATAGGCCATAGTAAAAAACAAGCTCTTTTTACCACATAAGCATGAAATTTCCTACGCTTTTCCAAACCAAACCAAACTATTTGCAAACCAATGTATGAAAGAGGGGGTCCAACCAATTTATTCAGCAAACTAAGCAAACCAAGAAACTAAAAACCAAAACTTTTGGGGATATACTTTCCGGGTATCCTCAACGTTCCTCACTGACCATGGTGGCCCACTTCGGGTTAGAGCTTTGCTGCACGGGCGGCCCAGTCAGGGAGAAAAGATGGAGTCCAATCCGGCTACGGGAAGGCCCAGAAGACTTACCGACTTAGGCCCATAGTGTTACTTGTAGTTCAAGATGTACTATGTAACCGACTCTTAGTCGTAGCCGGATAGATCTCTCTTGTAAACCCTAGGCCGGATATCTATATAAGCCATCCTAGGGAGAGACTTTAGGGCACCCTCAGTAGTCTACAATCTCAACTCGCACAGGAGAACCCTTGTAACCCATATTCCGACTCTGTCGTATTACTGGATTGCTAGCAGGAGTAGGATCCGTCCAAAGCCGACGGATTTGAACCTGGGTAAACTTGTGTGCTCGCCGTCCCCGAACACCGTACGTCTCACACCCCTCTCTTCTGCACGCCTCGAGGACCCCCTCATGGCGTACTTGTCATTAATCCGACGACAATTGGCGCCCACTATGGGGCAAGTGAGCTTCGGATCTGTGTTTCGAGCAGAATCTGCAAGAATCGGAATCGGCGAGACTATCGTCGTCGGTCGCATCCTCTACGCCAGTGACATCCCTCTCATCGTTCTCGACGAGACCTGGATTCCGGCTAGGGAGGCTGTAACTGCATACACAATCATGTCTTTTGGCGAGATCGATGTTTACATCGGTTTCGCTGAACCTGTCCCACCCACCCCAATGGTGATGATAGAGGCAAAAGAATCTTCTGGGTCCCCTTTGTCCGCGGAGGCGGTAGAGTTCTGGATCTCAGAAAACCCTAATCCCACCCAGCCTGCACCAGTTGCGTAGATAGTGGAGAAATCAGAGCCTAAGGAAGACCTAGCGGCCCAAGTCAAATCTGGAGTGGATCTCCTCGGAGAGGCTGAATTCCCAGATCAACCCGCCCGCGGAAGTCGAAATCTAGGAGGAACATATCAACGACACTGATTCCGGCTTGGATGACGCCCAGATAGACATGCCTTTCCTAAGGTATACACTGTGACGCATGATAATGCAAAAGTTAGGCGTAGACGCAATTCTCGAGACCATCAAAAATTTCAACGAAGCTGATCGCGAGAGCCGCAGGTACCTCAGGAGGAACGCATCGCACTTTGTCAGATACGTGGGAACCGGATCCGGCTCTACCGATGCTGGAGACAACACCGACTATGTGCTAGAGGCAATTGGAACAAACACCGACGTACCCACATCCTCGGACGAATCGATGACATTAGCAGATTTCCGAAAGTTCTCCGCGGAATATTAAGAGGAGTATAACTCCAAAGCTACAGAGGAAGGAGAAGCCATGGATGAAGGATCCGGGGAACACTCTCCCAAAGTGCAGGATGACATGGAAGTCGGAGATAATCCCGAAGTCCAGATGTCTGAAAGTACCGATCAGAGCTTGACTCCGGGAAACGGACCCAAAGCCGTCTTTGCTACCGGGGCTCCCAAGAAGGCAAATAAGAAGAACAAGAAGAACAAGACCCCGACAAAAGACCCTCTGACATAGCAGGTGATTACCGAGGAATATGAGGAAGACTCAGATGGAGCACTTATCCCAGAGGAGCCGAAAAAAGAAGAATCGGTGGATGGACACGTGATCACTGAAGGTGCGTGTAAACTCATTGATGCTGCATTAACCACACCTATCCCTACAGCTATAGAACTTACTGCTGAAGAGCTGGACGAAAGGGCCCAAGCCCTAGAAGCGCGTCGTCAACAACTCCTGGATGAAGCCAAAAACATCGAGGAGGAAAAGAAACGCATTGCAATTAAGGATTACATGTCTCGGTTGCATCAGAAGACACGAAAATGTTACACACGTGACGGTCAATTTCCGGAAGTGAACAAGGTCCTCTTTGAAGGAGATCCAGGGATGCCTCGTCTCGACAGCAAAGGAGATCTGGTGTATCCGACACCGGTACAGAACACTGTCGCAGCTCGAGATATCCTGTCAAATAACTCAGGCCCAGAACAGGTTCGATTGGGCTTCAAGCTACTCACCAAGGGTCTGGAGCAACAAATGGCTACGAAATCCGGAAGTGGAAAGTTGGTCTCCAAATCCGACCAATGTCACACAGACTCAGCCTGGAATGATATAAGGCCCCAGCATGTTCCGAAATAGCATCACCGTTCCGACCGACATGAAGACAACTACTCCAGAACCGGATCATCAGGACAGCATCACAGATCTGCACGTGACTGGAGCAACGTTGCTCCAGCGGCCGAGCAAGAGGCCATTGCTGCACTGTATCCGAGGAATCCTCCCCGGCGAGAGTCGAACGATCGAAGGGGAGAAGATAAAGAGAAACGTCGGGAGGAGGATCGTAAAAAAATGAGACCTCCTAGACATGAAAGCCGTCCGGCTGGTCCTCACCGTAGTAGGAACGACGGACGAAGGAACGATGGAAACCATGCCGGGACAAGCTGGCAGGGGGCTCGTCATAGTGAAGACCCTCCCCGGAACCGGAATAATGACGCTCCGGACAGAGGCCGGCAAACAGCCGGAAACAATCCAGCTGCCCCACCCTCTCCACCAAACAGTCATCACAACGGCTCTCAAGGGAGACAAGGAGGATGACATGGCGGAGGAGGTGGTGGCAGAAGCCGAAGTCCGGCTCCAAGGCACCGCAGCCACAGCCGACATTTGGGACGATCTCTATCCCCGAACGACGCAAGGCACATGATCAACTCCAACATAGAGGCGCGGTGCTACGAAAATGATGATATCTACGTGGGCCCAAAGTGCTTCGGACCACGCATCAGAGCTACAAGATTCTCGGAAGGATTTGCTATCTCAAGACATATCCAAGCCTACGACGGCATTGCTCGGCCAGATACCTGGCTATAGGATTTCTTCCAAGCTCGCTGCATCGCCAAAGGCGGAAACAGCCTGGTCGCAACCCGATATCTCCCACTTATGTTGCGGAAGACGACACGATCATGGCTTAATGAACTTCCGGAGAACACCGTCCACAATTGGTATGACATGCAAAGTGCATTATTTCAGAATTTCGAAGGCACATACCGGAGGCCCTGTACGGTCGGAGACCTACAACGTTGCACCCAGAAGGCCGGAAAAACTTGTCGGGATTACCTCGGACGATGGATCGACACCAAGAACTCCTATGGAGTAAATGATCAAACTGCGATTGAAGCTTTCATTGCAGGTCTCCCAATTGGTCTACTACGTCATCGCTTGAAGTGTGACAAAGTCACTGATTTGGGAAGATATAGAAACAGCGAGCAAGTATGCAGATGCCGACGATGATGCAGAGGGATTACTCAATGCCCTAGCTATGCCACAGTCGGCAAAACAACCAAGGCAACAAGCTCAGAAGCGCAAAAATACCTCGGAAGAAAAACCCAATGCGAAAACGGCAGTGGTCACTGCTACTTTTGGGTCTGGAGGACGAGGAGGACGCGGCGGAGGCCGCGGGCGTGGCCGTGGGACTTCGAGAGTCCAAGGTAGAGGAGACCAACAACCGGGCAAAACCTACTCTTGGGCCGACATTGCCAATAACCCATGTGTGCATCACTTATACGCCAATGGGGGCTCATCCCACACCAACGCCGAATGTCGTTTCAATGACGACATCAAAAGAGATGACACCACGGGCTACAAAGCTAAGCGGAAGAAGGGAAAGAACAATCCCGAAAAAGATAAAGAGACCAAGGAAGATTCCGACATGGAGGAAGCTGATGCTTCAAATCCCAAGCCGGAAGGGAAGAAAAATTTTCCGACCAAGAAAGACACTTATGTCACCTTCCTCGGATCTCAACCAGCAAAGGTTAAGAAAGCAGTTCTACATGAGCTCAATGCAACAGTTCTGGCTGTCCCCCAATTTTTGGACTGGTCGGAAGTGGCAATCACATTTGACCGTGCTGATCATCCGCCTAAGTTGCACAGGCGAGGAAAATATGCCTTAATCGTCAATCCACTTATTGACAGTTATGGTTTCTCCAAGACCCTCATGGACGGTGGCAGCAGTATCAATATTCTCTATGTTGAAACGCTACGCCGGATGAATATCTCGGAGACCCAGCTGAACCATAGCTCTGTGATATTTCACGGAGTTGTCCTAGGAAGACAAGCCAATTCCCTGGGAGAAATCACTTTGGATGTTACCTTTGGAACTCCAAAGAACTATCAGACGGAGGCACTTTCTTTTGAAGTGGTCCCGTTCAAGAGCGCGTACCATGCTATATTCGGATGTCCGGCTTACTAGGCTTTTATGGCTCGTCCGTGTTATATTTATAATATGATGAAAATTCCAGGTCCCAACGGCGTAATCACTATCAGGGGAGACCTGAAGAAAGCATGAGAGTGCGAGGATGGAAATACCACCTTTGCTGAAGCCGTGCTGCACGCCCAGGAGTACCAGGAGATCAAGAAGAGCATAGATCCATTCGAGATGCCTGCAACAAACAAGGAGGTGACAAAGCCAAACCCGGAGTTCAAGGCATCAGAAGAGACGAAGAAGACGCCGTTGAAGGATGATGACTCCTCCAAGGTGACCCAGATAGGCGTAGGCCTAGATAGCGCATAGGAAAGCACGCTCGTCAAGTTCCTCCAAGCAAATCAAGATATCTTCGCATGGCAGCCATCTGACATGACCGGAGTACCTAGGGAACTTGCTGAGCACTCTTTAAATGTAAACCCGAATGCTAAACCCGTCAAACAATCCTTACGATGTTTCAGCGATGAAAAGCTTAAGGCAATAGCTAAGGAATTAGCACGGCTCGAGTTAGCCGGATTCATAGAAGAGGTCATCCACACTGAGTGGTCGGCCAATCCTGTAATGGTCCCTAAAAAGGACACCACTGATTTAAGGATGTGTGTAGATTATGTTGCCTTGAACAAGGCTTGTCCAAAAGATCCGTTCGCTCTGCCTAGGATTGATCAAGTTATCAATTCTATGGCGGGCTCAGAACTCCTCTGTTTTCTCGACGCATACTCCGATTATCACCAAATCTGGATGAAGGAATCTGACAAAGTCAAAACTTCATTCATAACCCCCTTTGGAACCTTCTGTTTTGTTACGATGCCCTTTCGGCTGAAAAACGCAGGAGCTACCTACCAGCGCATGATGCAGCGTTGCCTCCATGACCAACTCAGACGCAATGTACATGCATACGTGGATGATATTGCGGTGATGTCCAAAAAGAAGGAAACACTGATTTCCGACTTGGAGGAAACATTCGCCAATCTTCGAAAATACAGCATCATGCTTAACCCGAAGAAATGTTTCTTTGGAATACCGGCCGGAAAATTGTTAGGTTTCATCGTGACTCAAAGAGGCATAGAGATGAACCGGGACAAAATCAAGGCTATACTCAATATTTCCAGGCCAACTCGCCTGAAGGACATACAAAGACTAACTGGTTGCATCGCTGCGGTCAATCGATTTGTAAGCCGACTTGGTGAAAGAGCCGCACCATTATACAAACTCCTGAAAAAGGCCAAAGATTTTGTTTGGACCGACGAAGCTGAAACTGCACTACAAGACCTAAAGAAAGTACTCTCATCTGCTCCTATCCTTGTTGCGATGGAACAACAAGAACCGATGTTGCTCTATCTTGCTGCGACAAACAAGGTCGTTAGTATTGTCATGGTGGTGGAGAGACCGGAGGAAAATCAGGAACATTTGGTGCAGCGTCTGACTTACTTTGTCAGCGAGGTCCTGACAGAATCAAAACAGTAATATATGCACTATCAAAAGTTGGCTTACGGTGTTTTTTTAGCATCATGTAAGCTACGGCACTATTTTCAGGAGCATCCAATTACCATGGTGAGCACAGCTCCCATGAGAGATATAATCAACAACAGTGACGCCACAGGACGCGTCGCCAAATGGGGCATAGAGCTTTCAACTTTTGATATTGAGTATAAACCTCGAACAACAATCAAATCCCAAATCCTTGCTGACTTTGTTGCTGATTGGACAGAGACAAAGGAGAATATGACCCTCCCTGAGTCGGAATATTGAACCCTCTACTTTGATGGGTCTAAGGCTCGAGGGGGCTCGGGGGCTGGCATGGTGCTCAAATCACCCCAAGGAGATAAGGTTCTATACGTGTTGCATATTCACTTCACAGCGACAAATAATATTGCCGAGTATGAAGCACTGCTGCATGGAATCCGGATTGCTAAAGATATTGGCATCCGACTTTTGATGTGTTACGGATATTCGGATCTTTTTGCTCAACAAGTGTCGGATATTTGTAATGCAAATAAACATATGGCAACATATAAAGCTGTCGTGGATGATTTATCTAAATCGTTCAAAGGGTTTGAGGTTCAACACATCCCTCGAGCAGACAACGAGGAAGCAGATGCACTATCTCGGATAGGCTCTGCACGGAAAGAGGTCCCAGATGGCGCTTTTTTAGAGCACCTCAAAGTTCCCTCAATAAAGGGAGTAGATGAGGAATATCCGACCAAATCCGACTCACCTCTAATAGCAGTTCTGGCTGTAATTCCTAGCTGGACTCAACCCTACCTAGATTATCTGGTAGATGGCAAATTACCTGAAGACGAGGTTCTGAGCCGGCAGATCGTCCGACGAGCAAAAGCTTATACTATAGTTAAAGGTGAGCTCTATAAGCGGAGTGTTTCTGGGGTTTTTCAGCGCTGCGTATCTCTGGAAGAAGGAGTGGAAATCTTAAGAGAAATCCATGAAGGCGAGTGTGGTCACCACGCTGCAACCAAATCTTTAGTGGAAAAAGCTTTTAGACACGGATTTTTCTAGCTTACAGATCAGGCAGATGCTGAACGATTAGTCAAGACGTGCAAAGGCTGCCAAAAGTACGCCAAACAAGCTCATGTTCCGCCTGATCAGCTACAAACAATACCTATAACATGGCCTTTTGCGGTCTGGGGGCTTGATATGGTAGGACCGTTTAAATGAGCTCCAAGTGGATTTACTCACCTCTTAGTGACGGTGGATGAATTCACCAAATGGATTGAGGCTAAACCTGTCACTAGTTGTGATAGAGAAACAACCAAAAGATTTTTTGAGGATGTTATAATACGTTATGGTTATCCGCATAGCATTATCACGGACAACGGGAGTAATTTCTCTATGGGAGAATTGGCCAAATTCTGCAATGAGCAAAATATCCAGTTTGACATTGCGTCAGTCGCACATCCACAGGCTAACGGACAAGTCGAAAGAGCAAATGGTTTAATCCTACAAGGCCTAAAACCGAGACTCAAAGCACCACTACGACGTGCTGCGGGGGCTTGGGCAGAGGAATTACCCTCGGTAATATGGACTTTACGAATGACTCCGAACAGGTCAACCGGATACACACCTTTCTTCTTGGTCTATGGCGTAGAAGCAGTTCTTCCTAGTGATTTAATTCATACTTCTCCTAGAGTGGCCACGTATATTGAAGAGGATGCCGAGATTTCTCGACAAAATGATCTCAACTTAGTCAAAGAAGTTCGCGTCGTTGCTGAAATGAGATCAACAGCCTATCAGCAGAAGTTACGCAAGTATCATAGCCAGAGAGTCTGAAACAGATCTTTCAATAAAGGTGATTTAGTTCTCTAGCTTGTGCAACAAAGAAAGCACAAACTTTCCCCAGTATGGGAAGGGCCCTTTTTAGTTAGTCGAGTATTGCACAATGGTTCGTATTACTTAACTGACATAAGGCCAGTCAAAGAAAGACCTGCTACTAAGAAGAGAAAGAGAGCTGGAGGCAGTACAAATCCGGATGAGTTAGACAGGCCATGGAATATTGCTCAGCTACGTCCCTTTTATTCTTAGTTTATCCTTCTTTGTAATCATACATATGTACATGTTCTGTGAGAAATAAAAGTTTTGGTTGCCTCAAATTTTTTTGAGAAGTTTTTACCATCTTATTTCCTATTGATCATGTCATAGTTGAAAATCCCAGAATACTTGAAAGTACTTTATGCTCATGTTTGTTCTGGTCTAGATTTCCAATTCTAAAAATGCTACCTTTGGGTATAACTCTAAAGTTTCTAGTCTATACTTTGGTTATTTGTCTGATTGCCGGATGCGGGTATTTTCCGAGTAGTGAATTGTTGGTACTAGAAGCCGGCTTTGTTTCCGAGTTTAAAATGGTTTAGCAATTGAGCTCCGTTGCTCGGCAAAGTTTCCGAGCAGAAGGTTTAGCCAGCTCACGAAAGCGACAAGGCGGAAAGCCAGATAAAAGATAAGTATAGGCGAAAAAATACAAGTGCTTATGTAAACATTTCAAGCACACAAAAAATTTAAAGCCAAAAGTGCTGAATAGATCAAAAGCTTAGCACTAGCAAAATTATAGTACTGCATACTTACAGACCCATCATGTTTCTCAGAATAATACAATTGTTTCTGGCAATCTATGATGTAGGAGG
The DNA here is from genome assembly GCA_910589775.1 of Avena eriantha. Lineage (NCBI taxonomy): Eukaryota > Viridiplantae > Streptophyta > Magnoliopsida > Poales > Poaceae > Avena > Avena eriantha. The sequence continues at coordinate 197,211,581 of OU342741.1, read as the reverse complement.
GGAGGAAAGAGCTGTCGGCTCGCTGGATACATCGCCTTGATATCGTTCCGATATGTCCACATTCGAAATGGTGTGGTCATCATCGGAAACTTCTGCTGATTCTTCGGGAGGCGGAGGCGGCGTGTCCACGCGGGTGAAGAAGGGAGTTTCGTAGCTGGTTATATCAGCTACATGGCACCCATATCCGGCGCAGGAGTCCATGATTGCCTTGATGTCCTGCTCCTGGCCGTCTTCATCCACCTTCTCCTTCTCCTTATCCCGCACCTGAAAATCTGACATGCTATGCATGTCTGGAATCTTGAGAGCTTCGCCAATATCCTCAAGGGATTGGCGGAAGTCATGAAGAAGGTCACCGACTTGGGTAAGCCGGTGGGTGCCGGGCTCGACGGAGGTGGAGTCCGTCAAGTTCAGAGGACCTATACAAAAAACAGTTAAGAAAATCCGACATTGAAAGAAGTCCAAGAAAATAGACAAGTCAGACAGATGGAACATACCGAAGATGACGTCGTCAATCTTGGTCTTCGTTTCCCAAAGACTCCGGAGTTCAGCCCGGAGCACCTCGGAAAGGTCCTTCTCTCTGCACAGCTCATTATTGAGGTCCGAGATTTTCTGATCCTGAGCAGCAATCTTACAATCACGCTCGTCAGTAGCCATGGAGGAGGACTCGAGAACTTGAGCTATGCTCTTCTCATGATCCGCCTTGAGCTTATCCAGCTCTTGGCGAAGTTCTTTGTTCTCCAACACCAAGGTTTTGAGGTTCTTGGCCTCTTCAATCATAGCACGAGACTGTTTTACCAGCGCTGTAAGTCAAAAGAAAAACAGTTCAGTAAAAATTCGACTATGAAAACATGAAAGACAAGGTTTGAGTCTCGGAATGTTTACCTTCGGCCTCATCCTGGGCAACTTTAAGCTCAACATTCTTAAGTCGGAGAGCTTTGATCTCTCTCCGCTTGTTGCAAACATTTTTCAACAAATCCTGGTTATAGGAATATACTTTCTGTAAGTCAAAATACCCAAAGTCAGAAGTCTACTAAAGACTCGGGCTAATATTTTTACTAATATCAGCACGAGCCTTGGGGGCTACACTAGTTCATTCTTTGGCATCCTAAGGAAGCATAAACCCGGATTATATGTCCTACTTCATGCTTGGGGCTAGAGGATATGATATGAAATATAGGAAAAACATAAGTTAGAATTCCGACTTACATATTGTTCGCGAGTAAGTTTATCCAAACTCGCATTCACTTCAACAGCAACCTTCTATGCGAGAGTCAGAGGAGTCATTGGAGCAGTTGGAAGCTCACCGGACCTTATCCTCTCGTTGCAAAGACGCACTTGTTCAACAAGGTGAGAGTGCTTGATGTCCTCTACCTCTTGCGCTTCTTCTTCGGCAGAAAGATTTCTTTTCTCCAAGCATTGCCTGGCCAACCGCTGGATCTCTTTCGCAGATTTCCAGGAAAAGCCAAACTTGGCAAGCCCCGGATTGCTGAGAAGGTTTTCGGCAAAGATCTCTGCCGAGGGATCATTACCCGAAGAGGGTTCACCCTTATCTAAATCTGAGCCACCCGTGGTGGCTTCAGTCTGCGACTCAAGGGTCACTGGCTCTGTTGAAGGAGCCGGATCTTCTACGACAACCAACATTGGTGTGATCACCGGCGTTGTGGAGGATTGAGGAGCTGGAGTCGGAGGAGCCACGGCAGGAGAAGTTATGTTCAGCTTCCTCTGCCGCAAGGGCTTCGAAGAAGTTCCCTTCCCCTTGCCCTTGATGAGCTGCTTAGCTATGAGAATGTAATAGAGTCAAAAACATTACATCTCGGAAGAAAATTTGAGTAAGGTACATAGGCGAAAAGTTGTGTTGAAAGTTACCTCTTCACGACGGGCACCTCCTTTGTACCGACAGCTACTGTCGGAGCCTTGCGCTTCCTAAGCGCAATGTCCGGCAATGGGACCAGTTCTGCCTCCTGAGAAAACTCTAGAGGATATCCCTCGAGTGGAGCAAGTTCCGACTCAGGGAGGTCAGCAAGGTGAAAAGAGGAAAACATATCAGTATTGCGATATAACTTAAAGATTGAAACAAATAAAAAGGTTTATTGTTAGAAGCTTACCGGCACTACAGGGTTCTCCTCTATGTGCATGTCCGGAGAAACCTCCGGGATCCTCCTCTCGATCCGCTCCCTTATCAGCCATTTAATCTAGCTTATATAACCTTGCGTGGTATAGGCTCTGGGGTTGATGCGGAGGGAATCCTTTTTGGACGACGTGATGGAGTGCATCAGTCGGTCTCCGTGGTACTGAAGGGGTTGGATCCGGCGTGACACCCAACATTGGACTAAGTCGGATCCCTTCAGTCCTTTGTGTTTGATCAGATATTCGGTCCGCCTCTTAGCAAGGATCAGATCATCACTAAGAGCCGGAGGGGCCTCGTCCCAAGACGGTTGGGCCATGGCGGCTCCGTCGATGAAAGTCGGCAAAGTAGTGGCTTTGCCGGGAGCCGGGACATCCTTATGATAAAAGAAGGTGGCTGGCCATTGTTTGACCGAGTCACTAGCAAGAATCTTAGGATATGCACGCTCACGTCTAAGTGAAAAGATAATTGTACCGGTAATGTATGGATTACCGGCAGTGATAGAATTTCTCCGGACATGGAAGTAGTATCGGAATAAGGTAAGGCTCGGCCTAATGCCGAGAAATCCCTCGCACAAACCCGCATAGGCGCTCATCTCTAGGAGGGAGTTGGGAGGAAGATGGTGGAGTTGAACACTATAGTGATCTATCACCTCGGAAAAGAATTCCGAGGGAGGAAATGACAAACCTCTGTCGAGGTGGGTGCCGAAGTGTACCCGCTCGCCGGCGCGCGGGTTGGGGACGGTCTCCCCGACGCCTCTCCGCCAGTCGCCGGCACGGAGGAGCCCTTCTGTCGCCACGCCATGGAGCTTTTCGTTGTCCAGCACGCAGGGGATCCAAACCCCGCGGAAGCTTTCCTTTTCTGCCGCCGCCTCCGTCACCGCTGCCACCGCCAAACCAGAAGAGGATGAGGAAGCCATTTCTCCAGTGCGCCGGTGACCTAAGATGGGCGGCACTAGGAGTTTTTGGGGAAAGCAAAGGAGCTCTGTGTGCGGGGGAGATTTGGAGGAGAAGAAACGGCAAAGGAACAGGTGAAGAAAGGAGGAGGAGAATCCTCACCCCTTATATCCACCTAACCAAGCCAAGATTCGTGCAAATGACACTGTATAACCGCCACGCGTCGTGGAAGGAACTGGGAAGGACCCACGCGATGATTACGTCGCCTCGATCTCGGCGTACGCATTAAAACGGCGCCTCGGTTCCGCGAACTGTGGACCCACCAACGGTCATGCTGACAGGATGTCTGTCAGATGACGTGACTTGACCATGACTGGTGTCAGGTGACATTAGATACCAAGTTCCGGCTTAGTTTGAAATCAAGGTGGAAAATCCAAGTAACATGTTGATAGGTCCGACTTATTTTTAAGACCCGGATCGTATTTTTTGTTGTGAAGTTTCAGGAACCCTTCAAGATTCTGCAAGCCGAAGATCAAGCTAGACGATGATAAATCTGACTTTGGATCTTGGAGACTTCCGGGGGCTGTTGTTGGGGATATACTTTCCGGGTATCCTCAACGTTCCTCACTGACCAGGGTGGCCCACTTCAGGTTAGAGCTTTGCTTCACAGGCGGCCCAGTCAGGGAGAAAAGACGGAATCCAATCCGGCTACGGGAAGGCCCAGAAGACTTACCGACTTAGGCCCATAGTGTTACTTGTAGTTCAAGATGTACTCTATAACCGACTCTTAGTCGTAGCCGGATAGATCTCTCCTATAAACCCTAGGCCGAATATCTATATAAGCCATCCTAGGGAGAGCCTTTAGGGCACCCTCAATAGTCTACAATCTCAACTCGCACAGGCGAACCCTTGCAACCCATATTCCGGCTCTGCTGTATTACTGGATTGCTAGCAGGAGTAGGATCCGTCCAAAGCCGGCGGATTCGAACCTGGGTAAACTTGTGTGCTCACCATCCCGGAACACCGTACGTCTCACACCCCTCTCTTCCGCACGCCTCGAGGACCCCCTCATGGCGTACTTGTCATCAATCCGACGAAAAAAACAAAAAAGAAAAAGAAGACGCTCCAAGAACAACACAACTGTGCATGAAACAATAAAAATGAAGCGTTTGAAAGAAACCTGAGATTTTTTTATTGATGAAGAAGGGGATGCCTTGGGCATCCCCAAGGTTTGACGCTTGTACTTCTTGGATATTTCTTGGGGTGACACGCGTGGCATCCCCAAGCTTGAGCTTTAGTCCATCCTTCATCTCATTACTCATTTCTTCCATACACCTGAAATTTTTCCTTCATACAAAACTTCACACAATCTTTATTAGCAACATTAGTGCACTCAAGATAATAGGTCTTAAGGTTCAGTTCTAACACCAATAAATTTCCATTAGAACACTAGCTACTGAAGCACTTTCCTCAAAAAGCTCAGTTCCCCAAAAGAACTCAAAAAGGAACCAACAAGAAGCAAATGCAGAAAATGACAGAAATCTGTCAAAACAGACCAGCAGGTAAAGACTAAATTTTTCGAAGACCTTCTGTTGCTCAAATCAAAAAGTGTTGAACTAACTAAAGTTATATAACAACCTGGGGAAGAAGCACAAACATTCACGCCTCAAAAAGACATTCATAGATTTTACACGAATTTTTACGGTGAAGCACAGAAATCTGTTTCGGGATAGCAACTTTCCCAATCATTACTTCTCTCTCATTAGAGGTTACTCTTGGCACAAAAAGCAAATAAAAAGGATAAAGAGCGGTTATTACTGAAGTAATAACTTCCAAGACTCATCTAAAACTTTTGGGTTATCTCCCAATAAGTACTTTTCTTTAACGCCTTTAAGTTAGGCATAATAGTTTGAGAAGATGCTCACATAAGAAATATGGATTGAAGTAAAAGAGAGCATCAAGAAGCAAATTCAAAGCACATTTAAGTCTAACCCACTTCCTATGCATAGGAATCTTATATGCAAATAAATTAACAAAGAACAAAATGACTTGCATAGGAAGATAAAATGAGAGTAACTTCAAAACTTTCAGCACATAGAGAGGTGTTTCAGTACCATGAAAACTTCTACAACCATATTTTCCTCTCTCATAATAATTTTCAGTAGCCTTATGAATAAAGTCAACAATATAACTATCACATAAAGTATACTTTTCATGATCTACAAACATTAGAGCTTTATTATAAACATTTCCAAAAGAATCCTCAGGAACATAACATTCATCCTCCTTTGGTAAGCGTGGGGACAATCAAATAATGTAAGGGATAAAGAGTTACTCTCATTAGAAGGTAGGATGGGTAGCTAATCCATTTTTCCTCCTTTTGTTCATCACTCTCCTCCTATTTTTCAACTAATGAGCTTTCAGGTTCTTCAATTTCTTCTTCCATAGGATCCTGTAAGGCATTAGTCTCTACCATTTGTGGAAAGCATCTATTAATATATTCAAGAATATAGCCATTTTGTTCCTTGTAATTATCAAAGGAAAATCTAAGTATATCATAAAACTCATATTTATAAGGTGAATCATCAATATTTTCAAGCAAACTAGCAAGTTCAAATGCACCCTTCCAAGCAATAAATTCTTCAATTTGTTCCACATCATAAAAGTCATAATTTCTTTTAACATAAGAAGATATGGTAACATTATCATTATACTCACATTGAAAAGGGAGGTGTTTATACCTCCTATAGCAACAAGATTTATCAAAGCAATACGTAACATTATAAGTAGAGCACACGTTTATAGCAATGGTATACAATTTATCAATTTGTTCCCGTACGTGTTTCCCTTTTTGTGACAAGCGGTGTTCCTTGTAATAATATTTTTGTTCTTCCATGAACCCATCTTAACAATAAGATTCAGTTTCAAAGAATCCAACCATTGATAGAAAGCATGATAAAGCAAGACAATAACAGACCAATGAAAATAACAACTAGAGTAGGAACTATTTTTTTGTATTTTTGATAAAGAAACAAGCAAACAAAGTGGAAATAAACTAAGCAAAACAAAAATAACAAAGTAAAGAGATTGGTTATAATTATGCTTGAACAATAGTGATTCCAAGTGAACTTGATAAATAAAGCTATGCTCCCCGGTAACGGCGCCAGAAAATAGTCTTGATGACCCACAAGTATAGGGGGTATATCGCAGTATTTTCGAGGGAAGTGAAACCCAATTTATTGATTCGACACAAGGGGAGCCAAAGAATATTTATAAGCCTTAACAACTGAGTTGTCAATTCAGCTGCACCTGGAAACAATCTTGCTCACAGCAGTTTATCAGTAGCAATAGTTTTGTAGTAGAAATAGTAAAGTAATAGCAGTAGTAAAGTAAAGACAGCAGTAACAATTTCAGCAAACAGTAGGATTTGAGCGCGGTAGGCATAGGGATGGATGGACGGGCGTTGCATGGACAAGACAATTCACATACCAATCAGAACAGAGGGCATTTGCAGATAAATAAGATAAAGCATCCAAGTACTAGATAATCCTAGGCATGTGTTCCATATATAGTCATACGTGCTCGCAATTAGAACTTGCACAACATCTTTTGTCCTGCTAGCCCTTTTGCAGCGGGGCCTCAAGGGAACTATTGGTGACATGGGTATACCCTACGGGTACTCGAGTTTGGTATATACGGTCCAGATACGGTGGAAGCCCACGACATTGCCATGGCCCAATGAAGACTTCGAGTGGCCCACGGACTCTCGATGACTTTCGAGACAAGGAGAAGTTTAAAGATAGAAAGTTTAAAGGGAAAACCCTAATCTGTAACCGACTCGACCTGCTACCCGAGACCTAGCCTATCTATATAAAGGCTAGGAGGGGCGGCGAGGAGGACACACAGAACCATAGTTTCCACAACCCCCGCCAGATTGCATCTGCGCACCATTGTAATCTTCGATTCCTTTGATAATTCCACGAGCAGACAAGCAGGAGTAGGGACCTCTGTGAGGCCTAAACCTGGGTAAATCTTCGAGTCCCCTATGTGCTTGTTTGCTAGCCGATAGATGTCTCCAGCGCTCCCTTCTTCTCCAAAACCCAAGTCCATAACAATGGGCATTGATGAGTTAAACCCTCGTCAATTGGCGCCATCTGTGGGAATTGGGAGTGCTGATGTTGTGGCTTCTTCGGCCCCATCGACTATTATCTACAACTCCGCAACTGTGGAGATTCGCCAGCTCTTCAGCGCGATCGACTTCAACGTCCACACGTCGGCCACTCGCCCAGCTTTCGAATCCGTAGGCGACGGAATTAGGTTGGCGATCGGGAGCTTCCGCTTCCAAGTTGGTCAGATGGGCACGCTTCGCATGCCTGACCAGTCGACAATACCATCGATTGCCCTAGAATCATGGTTCCCTCCATCAATCGGCACCCTCAGCAAACTCAACGCCCCGACAATAGCTGGGAGTACGGACAGCGACAACAGTCGCGAATCCGATCTGGGAGATCTGGCAACTGAAGATGGAGCCTACGGTTCCGGATCAGAAAGTTGTGGGAGCAGCAGCTTCCCCAACCACTTCATGTGCGCCGTCATCAACCCAGGCGACTCCTCCGCCAATCGCGACAACACGGGCAACGGTGGCCATGGAGCTGACCCGCCAAACGGCGGCATACCCAACGCCGGACCACCGCCAAATGGGGGCCCTACCAACAGCGCCCCCGTCAAAAATGGAGGGGCAGTCGAACCTCCAACTATAATAAACGAGCAAACCGGCGAACGCGTCGTGATCAGGCTCAATGACCTCGAGTGGGCTCGCTGCCGTGAGGCCCTACGGGGCAACCCTTTACCCTTCGGCTCCCCGCAAGAACTGTTGATGGGTTACCATTGGCTCTTGAAAGAGGAGTACAAGCGCCAACTGCAAACAATCGTGCAACTAGAGGCACGCAAGAAGGCGGCAGACGAGTCAAGCCTCCGACGAGTCGGGCTCTCCTCCCATGGAGGATCCTCCTCCAAGTGTAACGAGTACCTCGCTAACAAGAGGTGATCTCGACTGGCCCACCTCACTGAACAGGAGCGTGTAGAAGCCGCAAAGGTCCTCGACTTCGGCTCCATGACAGTGGACTCGCGTGGCAACGTGCTACCAAAAACACCGCAAGATGTGGTAACGTCGGCCACCATGTACCTCCTCAACAACCAACCACCAGTTGGAGACCCTCGGGCTGCCATGCACCGATCTATGATCGCAGGCTTAGGGTTGATCGAGGCCGCCCTCGACAAGGAGCCAACACAAGAGCCGAAGAAAGGAAAGGCTCTGGCAAAACGCTACTCCTCGCCCTCATCTAGCAATGACAGTCACGATCTATCTCGATGCCGCCGCTCATGGCGACATGACCACAACTATGATGCGCATGACGATATCATGCAGTGCAAGATCAACAAGTCAAGGGCGCGACGTGCCCGATCGACTAACTCAGAAGACGAGGATGTGGAGCACTGTGGCGCTAGATGCTTCAGCAGGGCCATCAGGCAAAAGCGAATGCCCAAGGGGTTTAAGCTCCCATCAGAGAACCCAAAATTCGACGGTCTGTAGGACCCAAAAATCTGGTTGGAGGACCACATCTCCTCCATCAGGGTTCACGGCGGAAGTCGAAGTACGGCCATGCAGTGCCTGCAGCTACAACTATAGGGCGCCACCCGAGCATGGCTCAACAACCTCCCACGCGGATCCATTCGCAGTTGGGAAGAGCTGGTTTACAGCTTTGTGCGCAACTTCAAGGGCACCTACAAAAGGCCCGCATCAATCAAAGAGCTGAGGTGCTGCCAGCAAAGATCGGGCGAATCACTACGCTCGTACATCCAGAGGTTGTCCATCATCAAGAACAGCGCAGAAAATATCTCGGAGGACCGCGCAATCGACGCATTCAACGGCGGCGTTCACCGCATAGAGCTCAGGGAGGAGCTGGGCCGCTCGAAGCCCAAGACCATCGACCACCTGATGGAAATCGTGAATCGGTGGGCTGACGGAGAAGATTCGGTGAAGAATCGCGTTCACTCCGACGAGGAAGCAGAACTCGAGCACAGACGCGACCGCCGAAGCAAACGGAAAATGCGCATCTATGACGATCGCGACGACATCAACATGGTCGCAGCCGGCTACGCCGATAGGCGTGACGACAACCGCAACATCGGCTATCGTAGCGGTGGGTACGGCGACTCCGGGAAAACCACGCAAGTATGGCAGCGCCGCATCACGATGAAGCACCCGCCACGTCCGTTGAAGACAAGATGTCTGGACCATGCACGGTGCACTTCTACATCGACAAGCATGATGGCAAAAAGAAATCCAGCCACCTCCTCAAAGACTGCCGTGAGTTCCTCAAACTCCATGAAGGCCTGGCTCGGAAAAATCGCGACGCAGTCAACAGGGGCTATGGAGCCGCCCCAGGAGCTGTGGCCCACGAAACTCCTCCACCACCACCCGGACCACCGCCAAGCGCGGCCGCACCCGACCAACATCACGGAGGCGAGCCGTACCCATGGGCCATGGGCACCATGATGATCCAAAAGGGTCGCCCCTCCAACCGGGTGCAAAAGGCCATCACTCGCCAAGTCAATCTGGCAACAAACTCGCCACCATCTACCACTAAGTACCTCAGTGGAAGCGAGTCCTGCATCACCTTCGACAAGCGCGACCATCCGCCCCAAGTACCTCGCCTAGGCCACTGTCCCCTCGTACTCGAGGCACAAATTGGAGGCTTCGACATGAGCCGCGTCTTCATGGATGGCGGAAGCGGCATCAACCTTATATTCGCGTGTACCTTGCGAGCAATGAGGATCCCTCTGACTTGCTTAGAGGCCTCAGACATAACATTCCACGGCATCGTTCCAGGCAAGGGCGTGTATCCCCTTGGCAAAATTAACCTCGATGTTATCTTCGGCACGCCAAAAAACTTTTGGCGCAAGCGCATCGACTTCGAGGTCGTCGACTGGCCCTCACAGTACCACTGCATCCTCGGACGTGTCGTGTTCACTAGGTTCATGGCAGTGCCACACTACGCCTATCTGCAAATGAAAATGCCAGGCCCCAATGGCGTCATCACAGTCAACGGGAGCTTTGAGAGCTCCGACAGTTGCGACAGGGAATTCAACAGAATTTCCCAGTCCTTCGGCATGCAGGAAGAAATCACGAGATTAAAGGAGTCGACAGACAATAGTCTGCCTCCCCTAAACCGGCCAAGCTCACCGGACCTATCTTTCGACTCATCGGTGCACACTAAGAAAGTTTAGGTCCACCCATTGGATCTCGCCAAGACGGCCCTCATCGCCAACAACTTGAGTCCCGCATAGGAACTCGCGCTCGTCGAATTCCTCCGTGAGCACTGGGAAATCTTCGCCCGGTGTCCTGCAGACATGCTAGGAGTTCCCAGGGAATTCGCCGAGCACGCACTCAATGTCAACCCAGACGCAAGGCCAGTCAAACAAACAATTCGAAGACTCTCCAAACCAAGAGCAAAGGCAGTTGGAATGGAGATCAACAGACTCCTCAACGCCAAATTTATACGCGAGATCAAGGAAAGCACTTGGCTCGCCAACACGGTGCTAGTACCAAAGAAAGACACGGATATCTTGCGGATCTGTGTGGACTTCACCTCTCTGAATAAGCACCGCCCAAAGGATCACTTCCCGCTACCACGAATCAACCAGATCATCGACTCCACCGCAGGATGTGAGCGCCTCTGCTTCCTCGACGCCTACTCAGGCTACAACCAAATTCGAATGAAGGAGGAAGATTAAGAAAAAATGGCGTTTACAACTCCTTTTGGTGTGTTCTGCTACAACACAATGCCCTTCGGGTTGAAGAACGTAGGAGCCACCTACCAGCGGTGCATGCAGGATTGCCTCAAGAACCAACTTGTTCGCAACATCCAAGTCTATGTTGATGACATAGTAATCAAGACCAAAGAGGAAGCTTCACTAACCGACGATTTGCGCGAAACCTTCGCCAACCTCGACCGCTACCAGATCAAGCTCAATCCAGACAAATGCGCCTTTGGCGTACCATCTGGGCAATTACTCGGTTACCTTATCTCCGCGAGAGGGATCAAGGAGAACTCGAAGAAAATAAAAGCCATACTGGCCATGGAGAAGCCGAAGAACGTAAGGGGTGTCCAACAGCTGGCTGGGCGAATCGTAGCGCTCAGTCGATTCATAAGTCGAATTGGCGAAAAGGCACTGCCATTCTACCAACTCCTCCACAAAGCTGACAAGTTCGAGTGGACCAACGAGGCACAGGAACCATTCGAAGACCTCAAGCGCCTACTGTCCACCTCGCCAGTACTACCAGAAGCTAGCGTACGGCATCTTCATGACCGCCCGGCGACTGCGCCACTACTTCCAGGAGCACCCAATCGTGGTAGTCAGCGACGCCCCGCTGGGACATATCCTCAATAATCCCGACGCCACTGGACCAGTCGCGCTTTGGGAATCGAGATGTCTCCACGAGACATTACATATGAAAAACGCGACGCGATCAAGTCACAAGTTCTCCCTGACTTCCTTGTGCACTGGATGGAGAATCAGCTCCCTGAAAAACCAGATATTTCCTACCTTTGGATAATGCACTTCGACGGATCCAAGTGAAAGGACGGAGCTGGCGCAGGTGTCATACTGACATCGCCCCAGGGAGACAAGCTGAAATATATCCTGCGAATGCAGTTCACCGCCTCCAATAACGAAGCTAAATACGAGGCCATGTTGCACGGGATGCGGATGGCAAAAGCCTGCGGTGCCAAGAGGTTAATTATCTATGGCGACTCCAAGCTGGTCGTCAACCAGACAATGCACGAGTGCGACGCACTAAACGACAACATGATCGCCTACTGCGACCTCTATGACACACTCGAAGGGGACTTCGACGGTTGCGAGCTACAGCGCATAGGCCACGAAAGCAATGAAGAGGCGGACACACTCGCCAACATAGGCTCTACCTGCGCCCCCATACCACCTGGGGTATTTCTAGAGCGCATCTGCGAACACTCCATCAAACCAAAGGCCGCAGAGAAGAAAACAAGCGCAGCAATGGACTTGGGGGCTGCGCCGCCCAATGAGCCAATAGCACTCGAGGACCTGGAGCTGCACACATGACTCGAAGGACCAATGAGTGTCATGATGATTAAGACATCCTGGACCCAACCATACATTACGTACCTCCTAAGCAAGAAGCTACCGGACGATCCGACTGACGCCCGGCACAACGCACGACGCTCCAAGGCATTCGCTGTTATCAACGGCGAACTATACAAGCGCAGCATCACAGGAGTACTCCAACGATGCGTCTCCACGGCCGACGGAAGAGTTGTTCTCCTCGATATCCATGAGGGGACCTGCGGGCACCACGGTGGCAGTCGCGCCTTCGTCTCCAAAGCTCTACGAGCTAGATTCTGCTGGCCTACGGCCATGCGGGACGCCAAGGACATCGTCCAAAAATGCAACGCTTGCCAGCGATTCGCGGACAAGCCGCATGTGCCTGGCGCAGAGCTCTGACCAATTCCATTGGCCTGGCCCTTCGCGCAATGGGGACTCGACATGGTTGGCAAACTCCCAAGGTCCTCACGAGGAGGCTATGTCTACCTCTTGGTCACAGTCGACAAATTCACCAAGTGGATTGAGGCCATGCCAGTGACAAATCAATCAGGAGCCAGCGCTGTCAAGTTCTTCGAGTCCATCGTCTACCGCTTTAGAGTGCCACACAACATCATCACAGACAACGGGATGAACTTCACATCTAAGGAGTTCCAAGAATTCTGCGAGAATCTGGGAATCAACATTAGCTATCCCTCCGTAGCACATCCACAGACCAACGGTCAGGTCGAAAAAGCTAATGGGCTCGTCTGCGACGGCATCAAGAAGCGACTCCTTAGGCCACTCGAACAGGACGCTGCTTGCTGGCCAGCCGAGCTGCAACCGGTACTCTAGAGCCTACGCACAACTCCAAACAGCGCTACGGGATACACCACGTTCTTCATGGTGCACGGGGCTGAAGCGGTGCTACCCGCTGAAGTACGATACAAAGCACCACGTGTGGTCTCTTACAGCGAGCAAGCGTCAACTCTTGCACTCGAAGACTCCATCGACCTCCTTGACGAGGCAAGGGAAATCACCGCAGAAAGATCAACGATCTACCAACAGAACCTGCGCAACTACCACAGTAGGAGACTATGCCCTAGGTCCTTCGTCGAAGGCGACCTGGTCCTGCGACTGAAGCAGCAAGGGCATCTCAAGCTCGAGTCCCCCTGGGAGGGACCATACGTGATTACAGAAGTAATCCCAGGTGGCGCCTATCGCCTTAATGATTTAGAGACAGGAGTCGCATACTCCAACCCTTGGAATGTCGCACAGCTGCGGCACTTCTACCCTTAGTCATCTCTGTTTTTACATTACAAATAAGGCTACTCAGCCAAGGCTACTTAGCCACATATTGTACCTCGTACTATCCCGCAAATAAATAAAGCTAAGTGCCCCAAAACTCCGTGTTTTCTTTTACTTTTTGCAATGTATCCACTCGGGGGCTGCGCCACCCTATATACATCCGTTCTACGAACTAATCGCGACATACTGAGTAGCTGGCGCATCAATCGAAACCCTTGACAAATACCAACCGAGTTGCAACGCACCTGACAGGCTGGCAAGGGGCTGAGATAATCGCATAGTGCAATGCACTCACAAAGCATACATGCTAACAAGCACTTTTATACGTCAATATTCATCAATTATACACAGCATATATATGAACTTTACAACACTGGTACAACTACGTGCAGGGTATGAACCAAACTAATGTTGCAGCAAAGGGACGTTAGTTTGCTCCTCGAAGAAGTCGACGATTTCCTCCGCTGGGTGATCCACCGCCTGATAGTGCGGAACCATGTTCCAAGTCGAACCCACTGGGGCGCTGGCGGTCTAGCCGCAATTGCTGTGACGTCCAGATCAGGCCTGTGCAGTCGCACCAGCGACAAAGCAGCCTTGGCACCCGCCACCAACTGTTGCCGTACACACTCGCGGACTGCACTCAAGTCCTGGAATTTTGCAAGAAGGCCCAGGAGGCTTGACGGGATGACGTCCAGCGGGAAAATCGTCCGATAAATATTCTTCAGGCACGATTGCGACTTCTTCAGGAAGTGAAGCACCCACGACGCACGATCCTGCAGGGTCACTAGTGCGATTGCGCGATCATGATCCACCTAGAAATATCCACTCGCCTAAAGCTGCTCCTGGGTTAGATCATTCATGCAAATGGCAATCATATCTTTCTCATCCTGCGGATGGCACGCACTGACGATTGTACCAAGCAAAGGCAAAAGCATGAAGACTAGGAACTACTGCGAGTGCCTACAAGGAAAAGATACAGAGGAAGAAAACTAACAGTTGAATTGGTCACCCAGCTGCGTCACTTCCCCTAACAGATATTGTTCTCGGGCGGCGGCCTTCTTCGCCTTCGACTTCCACACATCCGCATTACCGCGGAGTACGGGCAATTCACGCTCCAATTGCTTCACGCGGTCACGGAGTCGCGTGAGCAGAGATAGCTCATCCACCCTTGAGCGTGACAGCGCCAAGGTGTCATCAAGAGGTGGCGAATCCTGAGGTTCCCTCAACGGATCACTCGATGTGCCCTATCACAAGTCAAGCAAGGGACAATAAGAAGACTAAGGCGAGGCATAGACAAAAGGCTCGAGTGCCTTCAAGATTAACAAAAGTATTAGCAGATACACTCGCCAACATGCATGTTCTCGACAAAGGACACGAACTATTTAACTATTACAAGATGGGACTACTGAGGAGCGATTGGTTTTTTCAACTTCGACTTCGGTTTTGGGGGCCTCATCGAGTCTGTGGCAGTGTCAGATGTCACAGACTTCCCACTGGCCCCTAACGTCGCAGCCTTTGCCACTTTCTTGGCTCGCTGAAGCTACTCAGAGTACTTCACAACTGTGTTGATCAGCTGCGGGCCGTACTTGCCACAAGCAGTTGCAAAGGGAGCAAAGACTACCTGCTGGCCATCAGCGCTGATAGGCATCGCCTTGGAGACCGCTGCAGGATCAACTTTGACTCCATGGGCATGAACCATTGCGAGTGACATCGAAGCGCCAGCCGCACGGAGTGAGTTCTTGAAGCTTGCAGGGACGCCCCCGGCAAGCGACTCCACCAGCTCGTCTATATTCTCGATCAGCTCAGCCTTGGGCGCCAGCTCTTCCTGGAGGCGACTGAGCATGCCCTTGGCCTTGGAGAGTGTCCCCTGAATGACAGCGCTGCGATCCTCGACTGCCGAAATGGCACCCGCCAAGGCATCGTCACGGCGGAGTGCCTGAGGGTTGAAGCTCAAACCGCTGGCATCTACATAAAACCCAAGCATGGGCACGAAAGTCAACACAAATGACAAATTCGAAAGAAGAAAAACAATGAAAATCCATACAAGGGAATACCTGAGAGAGCCTTGGCAATCGAGAAAAGTTGTTCCTCGAACAACTTCTCTCTAGCCACGATGGAGGTGCGCAGATCCTCTTCGCGTTTCCGCGACTCGTCACATGCTGCGATTGCCTCATCACGACTCTTTACCGCTGTGGCAAGCGCCTTTTCAAGGGAAGTGGCATCACGAAGGAGTGCGTTATGCTCAGCTATGAAACAAACCAAGATAGGCTATCAGCCGAAGACATCACAAGGAGGACGAAGAAGAAGCAAGACACTTACTTTCAACTACGTGATGGCGATTATCCAACATTGCATGCTGGCGACCCATCGCAAGAACTTGCTCCGCTAAGCGAGTGGCTTCCTTCACAATAAGCTGCGACAGGAGAAAAACAACAAAGGATAAGCAGATGATAGAAGATGATACATTCGACTGCAAAAAATAGAGGAAACAAATGCTCCACATACATGATCCTCCAATGACTCCGAAGTCGATGGACGCGCAGTCGTCCGGATAACCATCTCGTGCTCCACATCGTGCGGAGAACTCAATGAATTATGGCCGGAGTGGGCCGCCAATGGAGGAGAAGGAGTGCGCTCTACCATTTTCTTGGCCTTGGAGGTTGCGACTCCAGATTCCTTCAAAAATTCGACATCGCTAGAAGACGACGACGCCGGCTGACTGCGGGGCGAAAACCAACATCAAGGGAACGCAACTCCAAAGAAGAACCAAATAAGAAGATTCGTATACTTACTAATCAAACTTGTCAAAATCGAAGGTTTGATCCCCCGACTCCGACGATGACTCCTTCGGTAGCCGCATCTTCTTGCGGGAAGATGGCGCCACATAACTCACACGAACGGCAGGTATCGGCGACTCAGCACCCATAGCTGCACCTCCTGAAGTCGAAGGAGAAGATGCATCCGAACCCTTGCTGCGTGAATGCTTGCGAGTGTCTGGATCACTCGACTCGGGGGCTTCCTCCTCCACATCAGATGGGACGGTCGACTTTGAATCGTCCTCTTCCAAGGCTTCACGAGGGATAACCCCCTCAGGGAGAGGGGACATACAAGGCGATATCGCCCAATCCTACATACAGAAAACAATTTAGCACAAAGTCACGAAACAGCAAACATCAGTCGACAAACAAAGCTACTACGTAGCACAACTGTACCTCAGGAGGAGGGTTAGCATCATCGAACAGAGGAACGTCTGGATCATTAGGAAGCACATCCTTGGCGGTGTACTTGGTGACCAGTCGAACCCTTTTATCTACCTCACTCGCGGAAATGCCATCGGCAGATACGCGAGTGACATCGTCTGCGCCAGCCCACTGGAACATAGGGTGGACTCTGGCCTGCAAGGGCTGGACGCGGCAGCGCAGCCATGTGCGAATGAGGGTGCAGCCTCCCTGCTCTTTGCCCATGCGACTCTCGAGGTCGCAGACGCGCTCATATAACACATCTGTCTCCGCGGACTCGCCAGACATCACTACGTTCTTCCAGGAGCGCCTCCTCTTGCACGGCGTCGCGGGATCGAAGGGCGCGAGTCCGAAGTGGTCTCCATCGGCCTTCAGGTCGCGGATGTAAAACCACTTGTCCCTCCATCCTTGGATGGACACGGTGAGTTTGATATCAAAGTATGTGGCGGAGGAGTCGACATGGATACCGCAGCTGCCTACATCGTAGACTACGAAGCCAGATGCCGATTGGCGCTTCAGCTTGAAGAGGCGCTTGAAGAGACCGAAGTGCGGCTCGATTCCGAGCGAGCACTCATAAAGAGTAATGCAGCAAGCTACATGGAGAATGGAGTTTGGGGACAGCTGATGGAGCTGGAGCCCGTAAAAACAGAGAAGGCCCCTAAAGAAAGGAAGCAGGGGCAAAGAGAGACCGCGGATGATGAACGCTAGGAACATCACCCAAAAGACGGCATGAGGAGAGGGGATTACCTCGCTGCCAGGGACACGCGCATCCGCCACTGCGGAAGACAAAACTCCGTCCTATCATAGAAGACGAAGCTCTAAAGACATTATGACGGATGCGCGCCACGTGCCATTGGTGACGTGAGTGCCCGTACCCTTCTTTTTCCCGGTAGCGGCGGTGCTGGTGCCCACAGCGGCAGAGCTACCCTTCTTCTTCACCGCAACTGTTGTGACGATGGAATCGACTGCGACACCTCCCTTCTTCTTCCCCATTCCGTGGTGGCGGTGTGACCGGAGGAAGTAACTGGAAAATACGTGGAGCTGGTCCAACGCCACGAAAGAGAAGAACACAAAGGAGCAGAGGAGCAGCAGCAATGGCGATGGAGGCAAAGGCAAAGAAAGGAAGCAGATGTGAAAATTACCGTCGCCGCATCGCTACTTAACCCCATGGAAGATGCAATCTAATGGCTAGGAAAAACCCTACCAGATGCATGGCGTTCATCTCGCTCAACACGTGGAGGACCTGAAATGCGAACCGTCCCCCATTATGCACGGAAATCGAGGAGACACGGTTAAAACAGAGATTACGCATGCCCGGTCAAATCAGTGTTAGGAAATGGGACCCACCGCTCATCATGTCCCGTCAAACTGGCTCACGCGGGCAACTGAGGTCATCATATCGTCAGCACTGACATCATCCAAAACTACGCAGCAGAAGACTTCGACTACTTTAGTCCTTGGTCGAGTCTTCGACTCCACCAAGCACTCGGGGGCTACTCCCATAGGGAGCGCTAGTCGCGCACCCTACGATTTTTCTTTTCTTTTTACAGGAACAGGCTAAAATCAAAGCAAACCCAACCACTCGAATCCGCGATTCGATTATGAACATGGGTTACTCCCATAGGGAGCGCTGGAAACAAATTCGACTGAAACAAGCAACAAAAGACAACAGCAGTCGCAAAAAGTTCTTTAGTCCCTGCTTGAGTCTTCGACTCAACTAGGCACTCAGGGGCTACTCCCATAGGGAGCGCTGGTCGCGCACCCTATGGTTATTTGTACAATGTACTGTGTGTTGATAACATCTACACTCGAAGCTTATGGCGACACCGCCTCATATTTTTCCCTACAAAGAGACTGCGTCTCCTGGGTCACCCGAATCATCTCCGTGATGACAAAAATTCGGATGTCGCGCTTACGGCGTGAAGATAAGACCTGAATAAGGCCTGGCAACGCATTTGCTGCGCACTACCAGAAATATATCCGTGCCTACATGTATGATGAACATGCCTTGACGGACGCGTCGAGTGCTCACACCCATATACTGGAATTCGACTCCTGTAAGACCTCTGCGGCTTGAGTCCAATTACACCAGCTCTTTTCCGGATTCGAGTCCGGGGACTCGAGTTCGAGTAGATTGCTTTGTTTTACCCTAAGGTAGTTAACTGATACCGATACATCAGTTAAATCAGTCACACACATCAACAATCCCTATGACACAACCAAAGCAGTCAAAAAACATACTCATTCGTGCACTCGAAAGGATTCATAAAGTCTCCAGTCGAATCTGCGATTCCACTGGACACTCGGGGGTTACTGACATGGGTATACCCTACGGGTACTCAAGTTTGGTATATACGGTCTAGATACGGTGGAAGCCCACGGCGTTGCCACGGCCCAATGAAGACTTCTAGTGGCCCACGGACTCTCGATGACTTGCGAGACAAGAAGAAGTTTAAAGAAAGAAAGTTTAAAGGGAAAACCCTAATCTGTAACCGACTTGACCTGCTACCCGAGACCTAGCCTATCTATATAAAGGCTTGGAGGGGGCGGCGAGGAGGACACGCGCAACCCTAGTTTCCACAACCCCCGCTAGATTGCATCTACGCACCATTGTAATCTTCGATTCCTTTGATAATTCCACGAGCAGACAAGCAGGAGTAGGGACCTCTACGAGGCCTGAACCTGGGTAAATCTTTGAGTCCCCTGTGTGCTTGTTTGCTAGCCGATAGATGTCTATAGCGCTCCCTCCTTCTCCAAAACACAAGTCCATAACAATGGGCATTGATGAGTTAAACCCTCGTCAACTGGCAATTAAGGTGCTCCTTTTAATAGAGCACTAGAGCAAAGCATTAACACTCCGTGAACACATGTGATCCTCACATCAAAGCCATTCCCTCTGGTTATCCCGATTGCTGTCACTTCGGGGCCATTAGTTCCGGACAACAACGTGGGTATACAACTTACAGGTAAGACCAAAAACAATACTATCATAATGAATCAATAACATGTTCAGATCTGAAATCATGGCACTCGGGCCCTAGTGACAAGCATTAAGCATAACAAGTCGCAACAGTCATAAAGCACTAATAGAAGATACTAGGCACCATGCCCTAACAATCCAATGCCATTACATGAACGATCTCATCCAATCCCTACCATCCCCATAGCCTACAACGGGATATTACTCACTCATAGATGTGGGAAACATGGATGGTCGATGGAGAAGCAATGGTGATGATGATGGCGATGATCTCCTCCAATTCCCCGTCCCGGCAGGGTGCCAGAATGGAGTTTGTGGTGCTGTTTCGTGGAATCTAGTGGTCGCGGCGGAGCGGAACTCCTTCTAGAAAAACATCGAACCCCCCTAAGTTTTTAGGTCAGAAGGCATCTTATAGGCGAAGAGGGAGACCGAGGGGGTGTCTGGGGCGGCTAGACCACCCCCTGGCGCGGCTAGGCCTAGCCCGTGCGGCCAGGTGGTGTGGCTGGGCCCCAGCCCCTCTCCGTCTCGTATTCTGGCTCCTGGTGTCCCTCGGTGAAAAACTGACTTTGGCTTTTGTCCCGTCCAATTCCGAGAATATTCATTTTCTGACTTTCCTAGAACCAAAAACAGCAGAAAACAGGCAGCTGGCACTGTGGCTCTTGTTAATAGGTTAGTCCAAGAAATCATATGAAAAGTACTCCAAAGTGTGGACAAAACATAAGAAAGTAGATAAAACCAAGCATGGAACATCAAAAATTATGGATACGTTTGCAACGTATCAGCGATCCGGCATCTACTTCTTCCGCTGCTCGGCTGGATCAGAGTCCGGTTGATGTCTCCTACACCGGACGTGTGAATAGCTTCAGAGGCACCACACTTGGGGTGCTGCTCGTCTTCATCAATATACGCCTTCCTGCATAAGGCGTGCCTCTATCTGCAAAGGTATGAATACTATATTCCTTCTCTGTTACTTATGTCTATATAGTATAGATCCTGGTATTAGTGTTTGAGTAGATAGAATTTTTTTATTTTCTGCTATGGAACCCTTCAGAAAGAATGCTTAAGAAACTGTCCCAGTCATGGGATGGAAGATTGGTTAATCCTCCATTTATTTTATAATGCTCTTAATCTTGTATCTAAGTCTATGCTTGATACTGTAGCTGGAGGAGCATTTATGGGTAAACATATTACCGAAGCAAAGTAGCTGCTAGACAATATGCAAGACAACCATGCCCAATGGCATGCAAGACAACCATGCCTAATAATAATATGGGATCAAGTAATGGTAGTCTCCCAGAAACACTTAAATCTTTCATAGACTAACAAAATGAGCAAAACAATATCCTTGTTAAAATAACGGAGAATCATGATGCTATACTTGGTAAATTATCTAACCAAGCTGTAAGTTTGAGGAATGACTTGCAGGCCCTCCAAGAAAGAACGAGGCTTGTTGAGGCACATCTAGGTAAGATAACCGAGAGTCAAACTCTCATTCTAGCTAAATTTGCAGGTAAAGCTGAGCCCAGTCCTGTTGAAGACCTCAAGATGATGAGAGTCCAAAGGGAGGAGCCTGAAGAACTTGATTATAGTAATGCTCCCTCACCAAGTTACACCATTGAAGATCTTGTAAAAAGGATCAACATCAAGATTCCGGCAAGTGAAGGAAATGAGGAAGCCATATATCGACAATTCGTTAATCAGGTAGCAATAAAGGTACGTGAGCTTGAAGAAGAATATAAGAAAAATGCTGAAAAATTACCTGTTAAGCTTGATGATATATTTGAGCCCACTATTAAGATTAAAATTGGGACCAATGAGATAGCTGCACTTTGTGATCTAGGTGCAAGCATTTCAATAATTCCAAAGAGTCTTTTTAATAAGTTAAATCTTGGCTCTTTTGAAATCACCAAGTTAAAATTACATCTTGCTGATTCTACCTGCAAACAAGTTGTAGGAATTAAGGAGAATACTTTAGTATACATTAAAGGTTTTCCTGCTCTTATTAATTTTGTTATTGTTGGCATGCCTGAAGATGCTACTGCTCCTATTATATTAGGTCGTCCTTTTTTAAGAACTATTAAGGCTTTGATTAATCTCCATGAAGGGAATGTGAAGCTTCAATTGCCTTTGCGTGATGCTTTTGTTATTCATTTACCTAGGAAGAAGAAAGCCAAGCATGATGAAAAGGAGGCCATCACTTTGAAGGCCAACTCTTTTGGAGTGGGTGTTCCACTCATCTGGCCTAAGTGAGCAACATCAAGGTCAAGCTATTGACCATAAAAGAGCGCTCCATGGGAGGCAACCCATGAGAAATAAAGGTTTGAGTAAAGATTTTAAGTTTTAGTTTAAGTTTATGTTTAATAAAGAGTGCTAGAAAACTCCAGTTGAGGAGAAGAAGTTCGGTAGTACTAAAAACCATGCTATATTGTTGTTGGTCGACAATTTTTATTGTCAACTTTCTGTCAAAAACAAGGTATTTCGCTAAGTTTCAGAATAAGAAGTAATTCTCGAAGAAACGAAAAGTTTTTGATGGCTATAGAGAGTTTAATGACCAACTATACGGTGGAAATAAAAATTCCAGCCGTATAGTTCCGCCCATATAGATACTTTTGCCATCGACAATTTTTCTTTCAAAAGTACTGATTGTTTAACGACCAACTATATGGCGGGAATAAAAATTCTGGTCGTATAGCTCCGGTCGCATAGCTATCGATGCTTTCGTACAAATTCTTTTCCAGGTACAGACGGTTTGACGACCAACTATATGGCGGGAACATATTGTTCCGACCGTATAGTTCTGGCCGTATAGCTGCGCCGCTAGGTGAAAACCCTAAAATTTTGACAGAAGGCCAACTATATGGCGGGAATACATTGTTCCGGCCATATAGTTCCGCCTGTATAGTTGCGTCCGACCACAAAAACGCCACGGGAGGTACCTCCAACCCCAAAACTTCAATCGTTTTCCTTTCTTCTACCTTCAAACTCTCTCAAAACCTCAAGAGATCTTCATCTCTACTCAATTCCGTTCGATTTCCTCGCACACAAGTGATCTACGGTATGTTTCTCCTCCGATCCTCTAATTAATTTTTGCAAATTCATCTTTGATCTATCGTCATTATCAATCTAGAGTGAGACCTACTATGAACTAATTGCCATGATTCTCTTGCCTAGATCATTATTTTGAGGGGATTCTTTAGTGTGCTATGATGAGGAATATGTTATGCTTGTTATTGTTGGTTCAAAAAGTTTTATTTTTGTCTATTTTTATTTTAGATGATGAACACATGGAGCCAAACTCGTGCTCGTGCCACCGCTAGCGCTTCTCGGGCTATCGCTCAAGAACGCATGGGGATACGGTTCAGGAATGAGCTCCAGCGTGATTGCTTCGACAGGATCAAGAACCGAGAAGTGAAGGCAACCAAGTGGGCTTGCGCCATTATATTGAACCAACTCGATATTTCTGATGACTTCAATCTACTTTGCAATAGATCTGGCCTGCAAAACTTTGTATACAATGATGTGCCTACTTATCGCCGGTTAACTATTGAATTTCTAAGTTCTTTGCAAAGCACCATTAAACTATGCAAAAGAGGACACAATTTCTTTCCGACTTATGAATAACAGCTATACTTTAACACTAGAAGAATGGTGTGCATGTTTTAATTTCCCAAACAATAATGTTAATGCCTTACCCGCATCCTTTATTGGCTTAGACCTTTCCCCTGCACAATATATAATGGAATGAGTTTCACTACTAGAGTAAGCAAGGGGAAGAATATTCAACATCCTGCAATTCGCTATTTGTTCTGCGTTATTGCTAACACCTTGCAGGCAAGAAATGAGTTCACAAGACTCAATGAGGAGGGCATCTTAATCCTTGCAAATGGTGCTTTCAACAACTGCAACTTGTCACTCAACTTGGCGCAATCCTTGTGCGCTACCTGGATCACCAATCCTCCCAAAGCCAAGGACCAATCACGGGTGGAGGCATCATCACCATGCTTGACATTGCCCTAGGCATCGACCTAGGTGAATTGCAACCGGTGCTAGGTGAGCGACATGTTGGTTTCTCTACTTTAAAAGCTTGTGGAATGCTCACTAGGAGAGGTGGTGTTTATTACCTGGATATTATAGGAGTTGGGCATATCTACCCCGCTCCTTTGCCTAATTGTATTTTCTCTATTGAGGAAGAACGTTTGCTACATGACTTGCAGGTTGAGCAACACCAACCCGAGGAGGATATTCTGGATGAGGATGAGGACCAAGAAGAGGCGCAAGAAGTTCCTTATCAAAAGGAGCAGCCACAAACCTGGTTCGCGACATACCAAGACTTCCAAGAACTTGGAGGGACTGTGGAGAGGATGCATAGCGTCTCTTTGAACATCCGAGAATCAACTAGTAATTTATCAACTCATTTTGCGAACTGGAGTTCCGACTTTTTCCTGCCACCACAATGATTTGAAGGGCTTGCAAAAGCCTAAGCTTGGGGAAGTTTCCTCAATTATCTTTATTTGGTGTTCATTTGCTTTTATTTATTTCGAGGTTATGTTTTTAATTCGAGTTTATAAGCACTCGTGTTGGTTTCCCCAACACTTTAACTTTAGTTATTTCTATTTGCTTTCGAGATTTTGTAGCCGAGCTTTGCCGCCAATTTTCTATTCTTTAATTCCCTCTCTTAAAAAACAACAAAAATATTTCTCCATTTATCTTTATTTTTGCTCTTTCTTTTCTTTCCACCTCGAGGTTCTCATGTATTTGCAGGAAGAGTGGTTGACTTTGAGTTTCCAAGAAACAAATCAAAAAAGGAAGAGAGAAGTGGAACCAAACATGAGAGGTATGCCTTATGACTCCCCACTTTTGAAGTTTGAGAAACCCATGCTAGTTAGTAATAAATGTTGAGATATTATATTAGTGGAGTGAGTCTTTTTATTGTAGTAAAAATTTGTTTGCATGGGTATTCAGTTGGGTACGTTTTGTTCCAGCTCTTGTAGTTAACCAAGTCTTGCCTAAAAATTTGCTAAACAATTGAAATAAGAAAATGTCTCACAATTGAAGGCTTGGGTGTTGTAGTGTTTAGTCTTGAAGGCTTATTTCTAGATACACTCAACACCATGGAAAATGTTGATTGACTTAATAGCTCTCTTTAAAAGGATATATTCAATTGAATTAATGTTTAGCGGTTTTTGTGAGCATGCCAAAGTTTGACTTGTGAATCATAAGAATGATATAGCTTTATGTGTGTCAAACTTCATGGGATGCCAACAACTCCGCTAGCCTATGAACTATCTTCATGGAGGAAACTCCTAGATTTCGGCTATGAGTTGATTAAACATATGTAGCAGCAATGCTATAATGTGTAAGATTCTTGGCACTCCCAGGTAGCTGTGTTCATGATGGAATCACTCCTTTGGCTATTATGAGTAATCATTGTACAAAAGGAACAAAAACCTTAGTGATGCCACGAGTGTCCATCACAGCCCGATAAACTAAATAAAATCTTTGGCATGCTCTCAATTACTTAAGAACTAAAAATTCTTGAAGGACAATGAATAAAAAAGTAGTGCTTGAAAAGTCTTGATTTATTGATGTGGGAGAATTGAGATACTCTAGTATATATGCTTTTCATGACAACTCTCACACTCTCAATTTTACATGATTATACTTTATTGTTCAAAGGCAAGCCTATGAGTTGATTACATGACATGGAATAAAGTTTACTCATTTGAATCATCCATGTTAACAATAATTTTGTTGCGCTATAAGAATGCATAAAGCCCGTATGATATCCTTGCTATTACTCTATCTATTCTAAAGTTTTTCAGATTTATAAAGTGGAGGAAACATGAGACTACCGATCATGAGTAAGATCATCATCTCATTATTTCAGTTTAAATGTTGAGTTCCTTTTTGGTTTTGGTTTTCTTGGTCGAGGACGATCAAGTTTAAGCTTGGGGAGGTTGATGGCTCTGAAATATAGCCATCTACGTCCATATTTAAACTGGATATTATTCATATTTTTGATGAAATATCTCTCTAAACCCTGCCACTAATGCCTAATGATCAAAGGGGTACGCAATCCTTTCTTTCTATTTTTCCCTGCGCAGATAATGGCGTTTGATGATAGGAATCACTACATTAAAGTCAAAGATACGAGATTTCCAACAACCCGAAGAAACTAGGAGCCGTGAAGAGGAGGCAGACGCTTTAACGACCAACTATACGACCGGAATAAAATTCCGGTTGTATAGTTCCGGTCGTATAGTTGTCATTGACACCGCTAGGTCAAACAGAACAAGTGTCATGAAGAGACCCCTATACAGATCATCAGGCACTGGAGGAATAGACTTAGATCTAATCTCTCCACCACCATAGCCATATTTCACTACTTGTAATAGTAGATCTCTTCTTCGATTGGTGACATTGTAAGAATACTTGCTATTAATATCATGATTTCCACTACAATGTTTATGATCTTTGATCTCATCTCTATATGTGAGTAATTCTCCCTAGGCTTAGGGCTTCGGCCTAGCCATGTAGCTTTTTGTGCATGCTATTTATCATAGATGGGATCATGTATTTGTTTGTATGACATGATGATTATTGCATCCTCTCTTGCCTCAATCTAAGGACTTGTCAAGTACCCAAGACCCCAAGGATTGAGCCAGGTATAGGGAGTATGAGTAATGACTAATCTGTAGGTTGGGAACCCCAGTGAGAGAAGGGGTAGTACTGTTGTATGTGCGGGACTTACTTGGGATTAACGGTGATGTCACTATGCATACCATTAGTTCTCTTTCTTCTATGGATGAGACTAGTAGGTTATTGCTATAAGCGGTTGCGGAGGCAATAACAATTATGGATGCACTGCCCACATATAATTTATCTTGCTCTAACAATTACATGCATACTTTATTTTTATCTTTTATTCCCATCAGATGTTTTGCACAGCTACGGGTTAAACCGAACTCCCTAGGCCCTCTCTCTCCATCATTGACAACAACAAAAAGACACAAACTCTTAGTCCGATAAAAACACAAAAGGAATTCTAAAACTCCCGAAGGTTCGTTTGTAACTACCTCGGTGAATTACGCTCTTAGTTGCATGCCTGGATGAGCGAAAGTGGTTAAAATAGTACGGTGGGGCCCAAGGGCCACTCACAGGTAGACCTTTCGGCCGTCCTAACCACTTTCAGAACATCGGGACAAGAACGAGCGGCGTAATCGGCAGGCGAAGGGATCAACTACATACACAAGTGAGTATGTATGCAAGCCACCATACAACTATTCACAGAGCCATTCCATCTAAAAGAAATAGAAATATTGCAACGCCATACGGCAAGATCCAAATATCCTAGATAGAGGTAATAGTTTAGGATAGCTCCTCATACATCAAACATCAGAGTATCAGGCGGAAGCGGAAAACAAGATCCGAGTACGGATAAGAAGCAAAATGGCATAAGATGCCACATAAATAAACACATCCCGCCCACAGATCTCACGGATTCCCGTTCCCGGAATCTCTACACCGAGTGATCGTTGCCAACATCATCTGTCTCCTCCACCCAGTATCCATCTTGCGAGTATACCTGTTCATCTGAATCAAACAATTTATCGTGTGAGACCCTAGGGGTACTCAACAAGTCTTAATGCCACTAAAGGGGACATAACCTGGGGTGACGCAATTGCAGCAAAAGATAATAGCTAACAAGACTATAGATACTCGCTAACCATCCGCCTAACCAATGATAGACGGATGCCCGTTAATTAGTACCAATAGTTATAACAGTATAATTAAAAGATCCATCCTCCTTCTCACTTACCAACGAGAAAGCGGACGAACAACCCATCCGTTGGCAGTTTTATTAACCATTCCATGAGTATTACACTATTTACTAGTCAGGTATTTAGGCAGATTAAAAGCGGTACTTTAGTTATACTTGTCTATGATCGAGAAACTGTGCTCCAAGTCGTCCATAACCGCGGACACGGCTTTCAAAAAGATTTACCCTACAGGGGGGCACAAATAGCAACACACACTCGATCAACCTCGGAAAAACCAACTCAAAACCCAATGAGGCATTCACGACAAAGCGATCACCGGATTCAGAAATATTTCAGGGGGCCACCCCACTAAGCTACCCGCAACAAGGTTGGCCGGCTCCGGAACGGACCTAGGGTTTGCGACGACGGCTGTAAACGACTGGGAAACCAAAAATATGACTGGGCTTGTCGATACCGCGAAAACATGGCGCGATCCAAAACAGTACAGGTGCTCCACGCACAATCTTAAATAAAACAGTAAGCATGGCATAAGTAAAGAATAGTAACAAAGCCCCAAACTACTTTGTGGCCCCAAGAAATAGAAATGAATCGAGCTCTGGCTCAAGGGGTCCATAAGGCCTCCCGGATATGGATAGTGCGAATAGTCAAGGAACAGGAATCAAGTACTCGGGGTCCTACGGGACACAAGTGAGCATGAAAAACCAAATAGCAGATATTGCTCACCTGTGCCTCTTTCATTAGTTATCCCATTACTACTCAGGTTAAGTTGTTTAGGTACCTCATTATCCATTAGACACTCACATACCCTACACATGTTGTTCTACGACTCGCATGGCTCAAACAACTCCTGTAGTAATGGCTCATGGGATGGAGGAACAAGCTTCGGTGGGGTTTAAAAGTAAAGGCTATGCAGTACTTGGGATTCAATTTAATGCAATCGCGACTCAATGATGTAAGAATAAGACAGAGGCAATAGGTACTATATGTATGCAAGCATGTGGTAGTGCTTGCCTGGTAGCTCAGTTGAAGCGAGAGATGGATCAGGGTAAAACTCCTGTGATTCCTGATAATTCTCCTGCTGGGCGTCTACTCGAAGAAGAACCAAACACACAAGGGCCAACATAAATAAAGTGCACAAGCATGTGAATAAAATGTGACAAGCAAACAAGCATGCCATGATGCATGATGCACAATTTACATGGCAATAATGTAGCATGGCATGGTGAGGTGTGGGGTACAAGAATAAATCATTTTATTATTTATGTGGTCAAGTTTTATTGCCATAAACAGTTTTGATTTTTAATAATTACATGATGCATGCTTCAATTCAAAACATGTAATGCATAGTTGGAACGGGCTCGTCGCGCTGATCGATTAAGACATATTATTTGTCAAATTTGGAGTTGTAGAATTAAAGTTATTAATTTATTAAGAAAAAAGGCATTTTATTGTAATTTCAATCATCTCGAAATTTAAAGTGCTCAAATAATATTTTGAATGGCATATTTGAAATCCTCACATTTTTCTGATTCAAAAACATATATCATATGTAATATTTGGACTTATAAATCAAAAGTTATTAAAACAGATTTAAATTTGAATTTAAACATTTTCTTAAATTATTTGTTTTAAACAGATAAACAGCCAGACTTTTTACACCCAGACAGAACTAGCCCTAGCCACAGACAGGTGGGCCAGCGCTGACTGTGCGGGGACGACGCGCAGAACCTTTTCTCACTGGCACAAATGCTAGCCCAGGAGGCCGACAGGTGGGTCCAACGGGGCCGCGGGTCCACTGCGCGCGCGGCCAGCTAGTGGGCGACACGTGGCGGATCCGGAGGACTGCGGGTTGGGGAACGGAAAGACCGGGTGCATTTTCGTAAGATTGCAACCGCGGCTGACAGGTGGGTCCGGTTGGTAGCGCGGGTTGAGGAAAACAAAAAGGCAGGGGGCTATCTGCAAAGAGCACACGGCCTATTGTTTCTCTTCTCGCGTTGTCTGTCGAAACTGACGGACGCGCGGCGCGGTGCAGCGGGGGCTCGAACTCGGGTCCTCGTGCGCGCGCACGGCGGCGGCAACCACTGGGCTAGACGGGGTTTGGTGTTGTTAACCAACGAGCGACGAGATGGATCTACTGCGGTGCATCGACGGGGGAACACACGCGAACGGCGGTGCACTGAGAGCGTTCGACGGGTGGATCCGTGCGTATAGGAAGAGCAAGACGAGGAGAGGGTGTCAGGGAGGATCGTGGGCTCACCGCGGGGCTGCTAGTGGAGGCGGATCGGGCTGGGAAGCGGTGGATCGACGGCGAGGCAGACGCTCCCGCGGCTAGGGTTTCGGTCGGCCTCGTCGGTGTTTGGCGTGTACTGGGCCTCCTCCTCCTCGCTGCTGGGTACGGGGTGATGCAGAGGTTCACGCTGGTCTTCCTAGACAACCAAGATCGCCACGCCGCCGGCTACTTTGTAGAGGAGATGGAGGAGGCCGACGGTGGTGGCCGGAGTTGGAGAAGAGGGTGGCAGGGGAGAAGGGAACGGCGCAACGGCCAGGGGTAGATCTGGGCACGAGAGAGAGATGGAAGTAGATAGCAGAGAGGGAGAGGTAGATGGCGTGGGGAAGGGTCGGGAGAAAAAGGTGGCCTTGGTCACCTTTTCTCCTCTCCTCCCTCATGTGCTCGGCGTGCAAGGCCAGGCAGGCAGAGGGCTGCAGCTGCAGGTGGGCCAGAGAGAGGACAGTGAGGTGGTGGGGCCTCCTTGGCGGGGAGAAAGAGAGGAAACGAGAGGGAGAGAGAGGGGCCGAGAGATTTAGCTAGGTTGGGGGTAGCTCGGGTTAGGGTTAGGTTAGAGAGGGGGTGGTGTTAGACTAGAGAGGGTAGCTAGCATGGGGGTGGTCGAGCAGGTAAGGCTCGGCTTAGAGAGAAAGAGAGAGGAGGGCTTAGGGTTTGAGAGAGAGATTAGAGAGAGAGGCTAGGTGAGTGGTTAGGGTTTGAGCATGAACAAAATAAGATCAAGCACATGGGTGGGGTTTGTTGTGATGGATAAGGAGAGTGAGATGTAGAGCCTTTTTGTACGTGACAAGCAAAGTCACATCCATGCATGATGGATCAAGATGAGGGTGGAAGGGAGATAGAAAATTGTTTAGGGTTTGATTCAATTCAACCAAAGCCAAGTGAGATTAAAAGAGAGAAAAGAAAGAGGGGAAAACAAGTGTGCATGGCCCATGCATGAGTAGTAAAAGCCATGTTTAATTTTGTGAAAACAAAATAAAACCTCATGGCATTTATTCCCATGCATCCCAAAAATGGAATTAGAGCCAAGCTAAAGGAATTCAAAGGAACTAAAATGGATGTGATATGCCCCCAACTCAACTTGGGCATCAAGCATTTATCAAGATTCAAATACAATATATCAAGAGCCAAATACAATTAATAATGCATATGAGAGAAGAAACAAATGGAAAAGGGTTTTATATGATGCTCAAATGCAAGGTGGCATGATGACATGAGCATGATATAATTATGGTGCAACAATTATATGTAGGAAGTAGCAATTATAGTACTAGACCAAGTAGCATTACATATGTTAGACAGATGGGATGCTACACCGTTAAAGTAACTTCACTATGCTTTTGCTTCCTGAGGATTCGATAAACCTAGGTCTACTAGGGAAAAAGAGGTACACCACATCCGTAATCCGGATCAGAGGTATCATAAACCTATTCTCCCTTGCACTTTTGGTGAATCTTCTTACTATGGTCATTGCGATACAGGAACAACAGTTAATGTAATCCTCTTTCATTTTATTTAAAAATCCAAAAATAATTAGCCCTAGCCGAATTGGAAGATACCGATATGACAATAATGCTTGATGATAAAACTCTTAGAGTTCCTATGGGAGTAATTAGAGATGTTCCAATTTGTATTGGACCCAACAAGTATCCTATTGATTTTGTACTAGTTGACATGCCTACTGATGTTTATTGTCCAATTATTTTTGGAAGAACTTTCTTGGACACTGCAGGAGAAAATATTGATTGCAAGAAAGAAATGGTATCCCTCAAGTTGGTGAAAAGAAAATGAAATTTCACTTCTCAAAATTCCAACATAAACCCGTTGTTGATGATTTAGATGAATATGAGTTTGGGCAAGAGGAAGAAGGTAATATGATTAATCTTGCCTCCATAGTCATTGAAACTCCCGATGATGATTTGGTTAGGATTTTAGTTGTTAACAATGATATGCCTCAAGATATGGATAAAATTGAGATAGATGATTATTTTGACTCTACACCCGTGGTGGACTCCGAGATAAATCAAAATTATGAAGAACATATAAAAAAAGGAGATGAGGCACCTCCACCTCCTACACTTAAAACTTTATCGAAGGAATTAAAATATAGGTTCCTTGATGAAACTAAGAATAACTTTCCTATTCCTTTCAGAAAGAGAATAAGAGAACTTGATGATGGTTCTTAGAATGCATCGGAATGCCCTTGGGTATTCGATGAGTGACTTGAAGGGGATTAGTCCCTCGATAGCCACTCATAGAATATTTATGGAAGAAGGAGATCAACCCGTTGCAGATTTCTAGAGACAATTGAAACCTCAAATGAAAGAGGAGGTGAGAAAGGAGGTAATTCACTTACTTGATGCAGGGATTATCTTTCATGTAGAGGAGAGTGATTGGGTAAGCCCTGTTCATTGTGTTCCTAAGAAAGGCGAGTTCACCGTTTTTCAAAACAAACACAATGAACCGATACCAACTAGAACTGTAATTGGTCATAGGATGTGCATTTATTATAGAAAACTTAATAAGGAGACAAGAAAGGATCACTGCCCTTTACCATTTATAGATTAAACTTTAGAAAGGTTGCTATGCATTCCCATTTTTGTTATCTAGATGGCTATTCCGGATTTTCCCAAATTGTTGTGCACCCTGATGATCAACTTAAAACAACCTCCACTTGTCCTTATGGATTATATGCTTATCAACGTATGCCTTTTGGTCTTTGTAATGCCCTATCTACCTTCCAAAGATGCATGACTGCTATATTTGCTGACTATGTTGAAAGTGTAATGCAAATTTTTATGGACGATTTTCTGTTTATAGAACCTCATTTAATCATTGTCTTAATAACCTTCATAAAGTCTTACAGATATGTGAGGATACTAACTTGGTATTGAATTGAGAAAAATGCCACTTCATGGTTCAAGAAGGTATAGTACTTGGTCACAAAATCTCAGGTAGAGGCATAGAAGTTGATAAAGCAAAAAATCGAAGCAATAGAAAGGCTTCCCCCTCCTCGAGATATTAAAGGTATTAGGAGTTTCTTAGGCCACATTGGGTTTTGTAGAAGAATCATTAAGAATTTCTCTAAAACTGCTAGACCTCTAATTAACCTTCTACAAAAGGGTTTTGCTTTTAATTTTGACAAAAGTTATTGATACATTGCAAATGTATCTATAATTTTTGATGTTCCATGCTTGGTTTTATCTACTTTCTTATGTTTTGTCCACACTTTGGAGTACTTTTCATATGATTCTTGGACTAACCTATTAACAAGAGCCACAGTGCCAGTTGCCTGTTTTCTGCTGTTTTTGGTTCCAGGAAAGTCAGAAAATCAATATGCTCGGAATTGGACCAGACAAAAGCCAAAGTCTATATTTTACCTGAAGACTCACGGAGCCAGAAGACGAGACGGAGAGGGGCCACAGGGCGGCCACACCATGTGGTGGCGCGGGCTGGCCCTAGCCGCGCCACCAGGTGGTGTGGGCCCCCTGGCCTCCCACCGACCTTGCCTCTTCGCCTATAAGAAGCCTCCCGATGCATAGACCCTAAAAAAGTCAAGCCTCTAGCCACGAAAAGCTCTGTAGCGCCGCCGCCACCAAAGGGGAGATTCAGGGGACAGAAAGTCTTTGTTCCGGCACCTTGCCGGGACGGGGAAGTGCCCCCGGAGCCATCTCCATCGATCTCCACCACCATCTCCATCACCATTGCTGATTCCCATGATGAGGAGGGAGTAGTTCTCTCTCGAGGCTAAGGGTTCTACCGGTAGCTATGTGTTCATCTCTCTCTCTCTATGCATGATCATATTATGGTCATGAGTTTTGTAATCAAGTAGATCTACCTTGCTACTCAAGTGCTTAATAGATCTCTGCTCTCCCCATGTGTGTGAAAGTGACAGCGTGCTCACCATGGTGGCACTTAGGCTAGAGATTACAAATACTTGTTATGAGTTATATTTGGAGTTGGATGTATTTATGAAATTGTGGTGTTTGTTGGACTCATCTAGTGCTCGAGGTGACAGTGTGGGGTTTTCTAGATGGGAAAGGCTTACTTTGAGGTGTGCTGTTATAGCCCTACCAATGATTAGAGTGTCCAACCGGAGAGTAGTTCAGCGTAGTATCATAAAGAAGAATATATTTATATGAGAGTGTTCACTAGTGAAAGTATGATCCCTAGGCCTTGTTTCTAAGCATTGAAACACCATTTGCTACTAGATCTGTTACATGTTTGCTTGCTTCTATCTTTATTTCAGTTTGGCTTCAGTCTTTTCCACGCCATCAAAGTATTTTCTATCACCGTTACCACTTATAATTATCCATACCACTTGTATTTCACTATCTCTTCGCCGAACTAGTGCACCTATACACCTGACAAGTGTATTGGGTGTGTTGGGGACACAAGAGACTTCTTGTATCTTGATTGCAGGGTTGCTTGAGAGGGAATACCTTTGACCACTTCCTCCCTGAGTTCGATAAACCTTGGGTGATCCACTTAAGGGAAAACTTGCTCCTGTTCTACAAACCTCTGCACTTGGAGGCCCAGCAACTGTCTACAAGAATAGAAGTGCGTAGACATCAAGCTATTTTTCTGGTGCCGTTGCCGGGGAGGTAAGGTAAAAGGTACTCACATCCTCCGGTGTGAGTGCTCGAAGTTATTTCCTTTAGATTCTGCAATTTTGTCTTTTTGTTTCTTATTTTCACTAGTTAGAATTAATGGAAAACAACAACAAAATTAGAGAGCTTTATAGTATTTATCTTAAGTTAGGACATGAAGTGTTTGAAGAGAAAATTAAAAAACCTATGGAACTTTATTTGCATGCTAATAGCAATGTTGTTAGTATGAATTCTTTGTACACCATTATTGCTAATGCTATGGAAAAGTCTAAGCTTGGGGAAGCTAGTTTTTATGAAGATGATCTTTTTAGTCCCCCAAGCATGGAGGAGAAAATTTAATTTGATGATACTATGCCTCAAATATATGATGATTACAATGATGAGTATGATATTTTCAGTCCACCTACTATTGAGGAGGCAATTAATTATGACTACACTATGCCTCCTATATTTGATGATTATGGTGATAAGAATAATAATGATAGCTATTTTGTTGAATTTGCTCCCACTACAATTAATAAGAATGACTATGCTTATGTGGAGAGTAATAATTATTATATGCATGTGGCTCATGATAAGAATGTTTTATGCGATAGTTATATCGTTAATTTTATTCATGTTGCTACTGAAAGTTATTATGAGAGAGGGAAATATGGTTTTATGCATCTCAATAATGTTAAGTTTCCCCTCTTTATGTTGAAAGTCTTGAAGTTACACTTGTTTTGCTTTCCTATGCTTGTTGCTTTGTACTTTAATGACTTGTTTCTTTAAAAGATTCCTATGCATAGGAAGTGGGTTAGACTTAAATGTGCTTTGAATTTTCTTCTTGATGCTCTCTTTTACTTCAATTCATATTTTTTATGTGAGTATCTTCTCAAACTATCAAGCCTAACTTAAAGGCGTTAAAGAAAAGTACTTATTGGGAGATAACCCAAAAGTTTTAGATAAGTCTTGGAAGTTATTACCTCTGTAATAACCTCTCCTTATCCTTTTTATTTTCTTTTTGTGCCAAGAGTAACCTCTAATGAGAGAGAAGTAATGATTGGGAAAGTTGCTGTCCTGAAAAGGATTTTTGTGCTTCACCGTAAACATTCGTGTAAAATCTCTGTACGTCCTTTTGAGGCGCGAATTTTTGTGATTCTGCCCCAGGTTGTTATCTAACTTTTGTTAGTTCAACACTTTTTGATTTGAGCAACAGAAGGTCTTCGAAAAAATTCAGCTTTACCTTCTGGTCTGTTTTGACCGATTTCTGCCATTTTTTGCATTTGCTTCTTGTTGGTTCCTTTTTGAGTTCTTTTGGGAAATTGAGCTTTTTGAGGGAAGTGCTACAGTATCTAGTGTTCTAATGGAAGTTTATTGGTGTTAGAACTGAACCTTAAGACTTATTTATCTTGAGTGCACTAATGTTGCTAATAAAGATTGTGTGAAGTTTTGTATGAAGGAAAAATTTCAGGTGTATGGAAGGACTGAGTAATGAGATGAAGGATGGAATAAAGTTCAAGCTTGGGGATGCCATGCGTGTCACCCTAAGAAATATCCAAGAAGTACAAGCGTCAAAGCTTGGGGATGCCCAAGGCATCCCCTCTTCATCAATAAAAATTCCAGGTTTCTTCCAAACGTTTTATTTTTATTGTTTCATGCACAATTGTGTTATTCTTGGAGCGTCTTCTTTTTCGTTTTTGTTTTTGTTTTCGTTTGCTTGGTTTGGTTAGTTTTATGAATAAATTGGTTGGACCCCCTCTTTCATACATTGGTTTTCAAATAGTTTGGTTTGGTTTGGAAAAGAGTAGGAAAGTCCATGCTTATGTGGTAAAAAGAGCTCGTTTTTGACTGTTGCCTATGCTTTGTCATGCCATGCTTGATATTGTTTTGGCTTTATGCATAGTATTCTTTGCTGTAGCATGACTTGTTATAAAAAATTGAGATTGCTTAATGTGCCTTGGATGAATCATGCGTTGTTTTAGCATATTAAAGCATAGTATAGTGGTATTCTCCTTTGATGCTTTATTTGGGTTGACTTGGTGCATGCTCACATCATGTTATGACTATCTCAAGTCACCATAAGCCTTTATGATCCTTTAGTTTTCAACTTGTAGTATCACTTTATTCTTTGATCAATGATTTTTTGTCGCTCTGCATGATTATGGCCATTATTGCTCTCTTAGTTTGTCGCTCCGAGTCTTTTGCTAGCCTCCACAACCAAGTGTGAGTTCCACTCATGCATCCAACTCCCTAAACCAAGTTATTCCAAAGAGTCCACCATACCTACCTATTAGCTTATGTTATTCCAAGTATATTCATGCTTTTGTTTACCTTCCAAATTAAACTTGTTATGAGAAAACTAGTGATTAAAGCTCTCACGAACTTGATGGCACACTTTACTTTTTTGCATCTAATAAACTTGAACCATTGGGTCCTTCTTTGTTGCGTATATGCTTGCGCTTTATAAGTTGAAGTTAGCAGAACCATGTATCATGGGGAACGCTTTCAACATTGCACCTGTACTTTGTACTCCGTTGATATCATGTTCTTTTGCTTATGGATCCCAGCGGTGTGAAATAAAAGTGGAACTTGTAAGATCATGGAGTTTGTATGTGTGTTAGAGAAATGCCTGGGCCGCTAGCCTAAGCCATGCCTAATCATGGTGGAAACTTGCAGCATCGCCATAATGAGCACTCTATTAAGCATCCTCAATAAAAACCTATGCAAATAGCAAATAAAAAGATCGCTGAGATGCTCATTGTCTGCTTGCCTTGTCATTTTGATTATGGGAAAGCTCCTGTATCATGTGCAAGGGGTACCCCGTTGGCGGTTCTTTATGATACATATGTACTTACAATGACAAGAGCTTACTTGTGACTAAAGTTGAGTAGCATGAGGTTCGGTCTTCGTAAGTAAGGGGCATGAGATTTCAGCTTATAACTTGTCAAGCATATCCTCTTAGTTGTGTCACTTTAACGTTAATGACCTAAAGATGCTTATGATAGGGGCAATGAGAGCTGAAAGCTAATAAGTACCGTAATTTTTGGAAGCTCTTTATGAAACTTGAATCTCTGCTTCCTTCTATGAAGGCCTTTCTTCCACCATTATATTGAGTCTCCACCTTCTACCTTTATGCACCTACTTTGAGAGCATAGTGGCCATTCTTAGTTCTATGTGCATTGTCCCAAGACTTGTTGATTGATGCATAGCTTTGATATTTCTTGTTTTAAACTATTTGTATCTAGTCACTCTTATGAACTTTGAAGGTGTCCTATGCATTTATATTTGCTACTCTATGAGGGACAAGCTGAATACTACTATGCTATGTTTTCTTTATGTGAAACAAACAAACGTCTTACAAAGCATTGTTATTCATGAATCTTTTGTTTGTGCCTTTTCATGTTGCAACTTAGTTTCTTTGTCTATTGCTAGAACTTTGTCTTTCATGTTATGATTGAAATACTATGATCCTAGCTTTGAATTTTTTACATAGTTGCTATGTCTTATTGCTAGAACTTTGTCTTTCATGTTATGATTGAAGTACTATGATCCCAGCTTTGATCAAGTCTTTGAGGGTGCATGTCACCTCAAAAATTATTCTTTCTTTTTATCACTTACCTACTCGAGGACGAGAAGGAGTTAAGCTTGGGGATGTTGATACATTGCAAATGTATCTATAATTTTTGATGTTCCATGCTTGGTTTT
Source organism: Avena eriantha (assembly GCA_910589775.1). NCBI lineage: Eukaryota > Viridiplantae > Streptophyta > Magnoliopsida > Poales > Poaceae > Avena > Avena eriantha. The sequence goes on along the minus strand of OU342741.1, from coordinate 197,173,548 downwards.
ATCTACTTTCTTGTGTTTTGTTCCAACTTTGGAGTACTTTTCATATGATTTCTTGGACTAACCTATTAACAAGAGCCACAGTGCCAGTTGCCTGTTTTCTGCTGTTTTTTGTTCCAGGAAAGTCAGAAAATCAATATGCTCGGAATTGGACCAGACAAAAGCCAAAGTCTATATTTTACCTGAAGACTCACGGAGCCAGAAGACGAGACGGAGAGGGGACACAGGGCGGCCACACCATATGGTGACGCGGGCTGGCGCTGGCCGCGCCACCAAGTGGTGTAGGCCCCCTGTCCGCCCACCGACCTTGCCTCTTCGCCTATAAGAAGCCTCCCGATGCATAAACCCTAAAAAAGTCAAGCCTCTAGCCACGAAAAGCTCTGTAGCGCCGCCGCCACCAAAGGGGAGATTCAGGGGACAGAAAGTCTTTGTTCCGGCACCTTGCCGGGACGGGGAAGTGCCCCCGGAGCCATCTCCATCGATCTCCACCACCATCTCCATCACCATTGCTGATTCCCATGATGAGGAGGGAGTAGTTCTCTCTCGAGGCTAAGGGTTCTACCGGTAGCTATGTGTTCATCTCTCTCTCTATGCATGATCATATTATGGTCATGAGCTTTGTAATCAAGTAGATCTACCTTGCTACTCAAGTGCTTAATAGATCTCTTCTCTCCCCATGTGTGTGAAGTGACATCATGCTCACCATGGTGGCACTTAAGCTAGAGATTACAAATACTTGTTATGAGTTATATTTGGAGTTGGATGTCTTTATGAAATTGTGGTGTTTGTTGGACTCATCTAGTGCTCAAGGTGACAGTGTGGGGTTTTCTAGATGGGGAAGGCTTATTTTGAGGTGTGCTGTTATAGCCCTACCAACGATTAGAGTGTCCAACCGGAGAGTAATTCAGCGTAGTATCATAAAGAAGAATATATTTATATGAGGGTGTTCACTAGTGAAAGTATGATCCCTAGGCCTTGTTTCTAAGCTTTGAAATACCGTTTGCTACTAGATCTATTACATGTTTGCTTGCTTCCATCTTTATTTCAGTTTGCCTTTAGTCTTTTCCACGCCATCAAAGTATTTTCTATCTCCGTTACCACTTATAATTATCCATACCACTTGTATTTCACTATCTCTCCGCCGAACTAGTGCACCTATACACCTGACAAGTGTATTGGGTGTGTTGGGGACACAAGAGACTTCTTGTATCTTGATTGCAGGGTTGCTTGAGAGGGAATACCTTTGACCACTTCCTCCTTGAGTTCGATAAACCTTGGGTGATCCACTTAAGGGAAAACTTGCTGCTGTTCTACAAACCTTTGCACTTGGAGGCCCAACAACTGTCTACAAGAATAGAAGTGCGTAGACATCAGTTATCATACTGCCTTCAAAATTTTAAAGCAAGCCCTTCTTGAAGCTCCTATTATAAAACCCCCTAATTGTAAGAAACCCTTTGAACTTTTGTGTCAGGCTAGCCATGAAGCTGTTGGGGAAATTCTTTGCCAGTATGATGGTGATGAACTTAATATCATTCATCATGCTAGCCATACCTTAAACGGTGCCCAGAAGAATTACCCCATGGCAGAAAAAGAATTTTTCACAGTGGTTTTCTCTTGTGATAAGTTTAGATCTTACATTATTGACTCAAAAGTGAGGGTGCGTACGGATCGTGCTGGTTTAAAGGAAATTCTTGAAAGAACTGATGTTAAGCCAAGGATGATCCGTTGGACTCTACTTTTATAAGAATTTGACTTGCAAATCCTTCAAAGAAAAGAAGAACTGGAGGATGTACCCATCGGTATTGAGGAAATCCAACCACCCAAGGAGGTGGCATCCATATGCATACCATCTGGTACTTAGATTCCCAAAAGAAAGTTTTTAGTTTAATTTGCAATGGTATTAGCAACTTCTTGCTACCAACTTTGTTTAAAAGGAAAAAGAAAAAGTTAATTCAAGAATTAAAGGAAGAAGAAGGTACTCAAATAAATTCCTTTTCTTTGGATGAACAATATGGTTGAAATATCATTTTATCTTCGTCTCGGCTAATGTTTTTCTTTTTATATTTCCATTTTTGGTTTCTTTGAACTTTTCCAAAGCTGTTGCCAGTTTTACGAAGCTGGTACGGGCAGATGGTACGGCCAGACCCTCCCGTACCAGTGATCGTTAAACAGTAACTTCATGTTTTACAAACGAGTTGGTACAGCCAGGACATACGGGCGCACCGGCCCGTATGGCAGATCAGTATGATTGCTGTGTTGCTTCGTTCTTTTGGTTTATTGATCATTATTGTAATTTTTTATTTAAGACGGTAACCAAGCCAATATGACCGAGCCGTACGGGCGGGTCCTTCTCATACTAACTAGGTCGGTTGACTTCGTACCGACTTCGCGGAGAAGAACATCGGGAAGGACACTGGTATGGGCGCACCACACAGGCATACACATATACCGGAGGTTGTTATGACTTCTTATTCTTCCTTTTTCTCTTATTTCCTTCCTTATTTGTTGGGATTCTTTTCTTGGTCGACCCTTTTTATTACAGTACGAGTTTTCACGTATTTCTAACCCTTCTTGAACCTCCCGAAAGATCTTCCTCCTTCTTATATCAACAAATCCAATCTTCTTGATGTGCTACCCAGTTCTAGGCAAAGGAAAACCTCTTGACCTCATAGCTCCTTTGTGGGATAGTTTCTAGACCTCCTCCATTGAAGCCGATGATCGCGAAGCTCAAGGCCTTAGCCCGATGAACAAGACGTATGCCTATGACTCCGATGATGAGGACGATGATGAAGAGTTCGAGATCTTCATGGAGCAAACAAAGAGATTATGGAAGCACCCGCCATATCTGGCTATGGTGAGGCCCGAAGATGAAGAATAAGTGAGAAAACCCATGGGAAGGGGTGCATGGAGTCGCTCAAGTGCATCTCCACCAACTACTCTTCACCCAAGTGTAAGAAAACTAACCAGGCTGACGTAGGGACCTATGAGGAGACTACATCACACATGTCCATAACAAAGAATATCACCATGACCGCGCGCATGAGTGTGAAACCTCAAGAAGATTGGGACTTTAAGCTTCTGGACGTGCATGTCACATAGCACGTCCCGAAAACTGAACAGCGTATTCACAAGATCGAGAAGGATCAGAAGGAAGAACTCATACACCAAGAGGTCGTGTGCAAGCGTCTCTTGGATCTTGATGGTAAGAAGGAACTCAACAACGTGCTCAGCAGGGTCGCTGAAGGTATGTTCTGTTTGCGTTCAGATTTGCAGAAGTGCCTTCATCGCATATCCGTCTTGGAGGAAATGAACAAGAAACTACATGCGGCTGTCTCCACCAATGCCTCTTCACCGTGAAAGTTCCACGATATCGAATAATTGCAAGGGATTATTTGATCCCTCCGGCTTGATCCTAGCTTGGAAGAGATCTATAACACCTTCTAATCTTATATTTTTAGCATGTTTACTTTACTGCAGGCATGTTAGGTTTTTATTCAAGAGCTTTTGCATTAGTTGCATCAACTTCGATTCCCCTTGTTCAAGAAAAGAATTATATCCGTTGAGTTTCAATACTTTATGATATTTGAAGTTATCTTTTTGATTCATGATTATTATATTAGATGATTGGACTAGGTTGAGTGTTATGATACTTGTACAACTATTATGATTTTAGGGTCTTCCACACCAATAGGTATTGATTAAATTACGAGAAGTAAAATCTTGGTAGCATATTATAGTCACAAGTTTGAATTATAAAAAGCCATAGTAGTAAGCATGATCACATAGATGTGCTAAAAAGAGAATGAGAGAGAATAAAAAGGAAGAGACAAAAGATTAGCTATCAAGAAAGATCTCAATAGTAAAAAAAGAGTACAAGCTAAAAAAGAGGGGAAAGAGAAAAAGAGATGATCATGAATATTCACTATTAATCAAGTGCTCAACCGTTTTTAACTTTATGATTTTATAATATGTTTAATCACTAATAGCTTCTTATAATAGAATTAATACAAAAAGGTGTGGAAGACTCTAAGTCATGTGATGTGTAAAGGTGTAATAAAGCTCCCGATGTGACTCTACATCCGATATTGTACTCTTGTTTCAATTTTTTTGCCTCATTTATTGTAGCGACTTGTGCCTCATAAACATGATGATCTTGTTCCTAATCCATTGTCTTGCTCGAGGACAAGAAAGATTCTAGCTTGGGCGACTTGATGAGTCCAAAAGTTGAGCATTTTTATTTATTGTTTTTTGCCTTAATAGTATAGGGTTTTTAGTATTTTACCGCGTTAGCACGCACCTTTTTGTCCTTTTACAACATGAACCCAATTTATTGAGTCTTTAATGAACATATCAATTAAGTGATAAAAGTCATTTTATTGATTTACCTTCGCACCTGGATCCAGGAGGCTCCAGCCAGCGTAATGACTAGTTGTACGGGAGGGTGTGCCGTACAACCCGGTGACAAGACCGCCTTATCAAATACTTCCTTCTCACAAAAACAGAACACAGATACGACATTCATAGAAACCTCCAACCGCAAAAAACCACAACAAAAAGGGATCTGAAGGAGGAACTTGAAGAAGGGGAAATCCTTGTTGGTGCATGGATCATTGGAGGACAACGCATCATCCCCTACATCATCAACTGCTGCATCTCCATCACCATCTCTACCCCCATCTTCCATCCATTAGATCTTGTTGTAATTCCATATTCAATTGTGTTTTCACTAGATTCATTCCATTACTTTTATCCATCCATTTGATTATGATGATATTGTTGATTGCTTCCATGTCTGAGTAGTTCCCTTCGTTCTTGGGGAGATGGAGAAAACCTAGCATTATTATGAAATGAAATAAAGATGATCTATTACTTGTGTAGAGGATCCATTGATCTACGATGTGTGTTTGATCTCTCCCTTTAGATGGTATGTGTAGTCGGATACATATCATTTGCCTTCGGGGTCTAAAGTAAGAGGGTGAAACCCTTTGGACGTGCTTTGATGTTTGTGCCGGTTGCTACTGTGACTATAAGTATCGCTATCACCCAATGCGGTCGAAGGGGGAACAAAGGGAGATTCACTAAGCTAATTATGATATCCACGGGAAACCCTTAATTGTGGTGGTGTGCTTGGTGATTGCTTCTAGGCATCATAGTGGTTATTTAGAGATGACCTCATTCTTGGCTCAACAAAGTGACTGCCTACGAGCCTTGGTGAACATCTTTTTGCGGAACTCTCTCCACACATATCATGACACAAGAAATAGGTTATCATAATTATGATTAATTACAACATGCTAGAGGTGTGTCCTACACCCCCGAGAACGTCTTAGCTCCATTGAGTTCAATCACCATTCCAAAAACACTCATTTTACTTGCTTTATTTTTACTTGTTTTATTTACTTTCCTGTGCTAAAACCAAAAACCTTTCAAACACCCGTTCACCTAAAATCAAAGGCAGCTTATAACTATCCTTTGTTAGATAGTGACGAGGGGCATAAAGACCTCAACTAAATAGCTCTCTGTGGGTTCGGTACTCTTATTTCGAAACTAGCTATAATTGATCTGTGCAGTTGCAGGCATCATGCGCTCTACTAGATAAATACCATGCCAACATGTGTGATGAAAAATCTCGACGGACGCATTGGGTACGTAACCATTATCACTGGAATTCGACTCGGTAAGCTCCGTGACACGAGTCAAATTACACTTGCAATTTTCGAATTCGAGTACAGGAACTCGAGTTTGAGTAGGTGACATTGTTTTTTTCCAAGAGCAATTAACTGGTCCCGATCTATAGGATTAGCCAGACGCGTGCATCACTCATCCCTATGATTCGAACAATAGGACCCGATAAACTTTTAGGTGATAAGAAGTTGCTTCTAGCAATCAAAGAATTCAAAGTCTCCATCCGAATCTACGATTCGAATGGACACTCGGGGCTATTGACATGGGTATGCCCTATGGGTACCTAAGATGAGCCTACCCGGTTTGGCCCAGCAGGGGCCCACGCAACAAACTGTCGGCAATAATGAATCCCATGATGATTTGGGTGGCCTCAGGCCCATGAAGAACACGACTCCTTGGGGAATACGACAAGATTTAGATAAAAATTTAAAGGGTTAACCCTAATTTGTAACTGTCTTGGTTGTATCCTAAGACTCGGCCTCCTCATATAAAGGTCAGGAGGGAGCAACAAGGAAGGATCATCGAAAATGCTAGCACATACACCCACCAGAATAATCTGCGCACCATCGCCATCAAGGCACCCCCATAACCTTCGGTTCATCTTCAATAAAGACCAGACAAGCAGGAGTAGGGTTTTCCCTCCAGGGGCCTGAATCTAGGTAAACATTGTGTCCCCATGTTGCTTGCCTGTTAGCTGAACAAAGTCTCCAGTGCTCCCCTCTTCCTCAGAACCCAAGTCCACAAACTATGGGCATTGACGTGTTAACCCCACGTCACTCCCCGCCTTCATCCTCTTTGTTAGCATTGTAGGGGTTCCGCGTATGAAAACAATAAAATTTTACCCTATGCCCCTAAACCCCTGAAGCTGCTAGGACCTATCTATTAGTAATACAGTAACAGGAGGGGCTTTTCGTGAACTTACCCGCGAAGACCGAAAAGTGTTGTCAACGCTGAGGTGAGCGTGGTTGATGTAAAAGACCCGAAGCCGACCTCAAGGTCGTGATGAAGTCCTTGCGCTCCTGGCTCAAACGACTTGAGTGCCTCAAGTGCGTCACCTCGCGGGGAGTTACACACGTCTGGTGCCTGACGATGACTCCCGCTTCCCCGATCCAGCAGCAGTTGCGGAAGTAGAGCTCCCGAATCCGAATCCCGCAGCGCGACGGTGCTCCGCGGTGAAGATGTCTCTCGTTCGTGCAGTCCATACTTGGGACCATGGTCACGAGAGAGAGAGAGAGAGAGAGGGGGGGAGAGAAAATATCAATTAGAGGTCCTCCCAAAAGTGATAAGACCTTTATTGATTATTGGTGTCTTTTATTTGGCCAAATACCCCCCGGGGTGGCACTAAAGGAGAGGAGGGGGAGGGGTGGCCGCCGACCACCCTAGTGGGCCCCACGTGGGGGGCTAGGCCCAGCCGGCCAGCCCCCTTGCCCCTTCTCCCTCTCTCCTTTCCCCTAATGGGCCCTCTCCCTCCGGAAATTGGCCCATTAAGCCTTTGACCATTAAAATTGATTTTCTCTTTATTAAATAATTATGAATAAATGATTAAATCAACATTTAACATTCATTCACATATTATTCAATCTCCGTGGCTATGGAACACCTTCCACCTCCACTCCGGACATCCTCCGGACTTACCGAAACCCTTCCGGTTTTCTCTCTACAACTCTTCGGTGATTCCACCGATCCTATAAACACTCTCTAAGCATCATCAAGCCCTTAAGCATGATACCCCATGGTTCGGGAACACTCCAGACATGGTCGGGACATTCCCGCACCAATGATCGACAGAGGGACCTGGATGGCCATGTGACCCCTATGCGTTCCATGAAAGTCTTTTGTTGTTTGAACCGGGACACTCGTTTCGTATTCCCTTTGTCACTTGATACTTGAATTGCCCGAGATTTGATCAATGAGATCAGCATTTCATGTTCAATCTCGTTACTGAACAATGCTACTTGACTCGTTCCGACAAGTGATATCCCTGTGATCAAATCACACGCTACGCAACTATTTGGATATAACTTCTCCGAGTGGGCCCTTGAGTATCTTCCCGTCACATGGACGGACAAATCCCGCTCTTGACATATATTGCCTCTACAGTTTCCTCCGAGTACCTGAACACACCTTTATAACCACCGTATTACCAGATGGCGTTTGATGCTATCTAAGCACTCTCGGGAGACAGTGATTCATATAGCCTCACGGTCTAAGGAATAGTCTACGAGGATCCATTTCTAATCATCGTAACTTGAACTTCATGACATGATCAGGTCATGATGTTTAGGTTGGGTATTGGTTCATCATCTCATTCTCAGAATGAGATGACCTCATTTCCAACTAGCATAAATGCCACATGATCAGGAAACATGATCATCTATTGACTAATGAACCAGTGACTAGAGTTTCACTGGGAACCCCTGGTTATTTGTATATCACACATGTATTGATGTTTCCACTCAATACAGTTATAGCATGATATAAAACTTAATCATAAACTATATGAAATATGATAATAGTCCTTACTACTATTTGTCTCTAGGGCATATTTCCAACAGTCTCCCACTTGCACTAGTGTACAAATAGACTAGCTGCATTTGTTCTTAATCATTGGCACCATATCCGGTACCCTAAACATGCTTGATCATGGAAGAGGTTGAGTCTTGGGTGTACTTTACAGTCCAAAATCCTTTGCAACTTATTAATGTCACCTTGATTGACATTAATACTTTATCATCATATGATAACATCTGTGTGTATGCATCGTCGTTATGGCAGCAGAACGAGGCCTGATTCCAGGAGCCTACAGTGACGTTAGATCAACCTCGAGGGCTTTCTCATGGGCACTATGCCCTGGGACACATCATTCTACGTTAAAAGCAAACTAGCCCCACCATAACATTATACAACACTTTAGATGGTACCCTTATCTATTATTATAAATGTATTCATCGAAACACCAGTGCACTCTGTGCAACTTTCGATGTTTTTGGTTCACCTCGCTTCCTACTTGACTTTAATCGGTGTTTACGGGAGTTTCCAACATACGCCCTTATAACATAACTCTTTATGTTTTAAGATATGTCATCCTTTATGGATTTGGAAAATATATCCACAGTTCTCTATTAGACACTGCAGACAAACTTAGCTCAACGTTCTGTGATTCGAACTTAACCACTTTTAAATGTTCCTTATTTGGGTCACTTATTATGCTAAGTTATCATCATGGTTTACTAAGACAGAACCTATGTCTCAACATAGTGGATGACGATAATCCTTTTTCTTTCTTTCAACCATTGATGTTAAACTTAATGCTATTCCTAATATGAGTCATTAAGGACCAGTTCCTTAATTAACTTCTATTCTGAAATTCCTTTTAGAATCACTTAAGGAATACTACATAATATCATAATACGCCTATTATCAACTTCTACATCTTATAAATCATTATTTATAAGTATTTGCGCTTTCATCCTTAACATACTTAAGAATTACTCCTAAAAGCTCCCACTCAAAAATATATCAATCACATATTGTTTTAGGAAGACTTTCATAGCTCCCACTCAATTTTATGCAAATAGCATATATACTCTCTATTTTGAATAACTTCAAAAACTTTGATCAAATATCAAACTTGGAGATTTTCTATGAGATACTAGTAATATTACTAGTTTTAAATCCACTAGACACTTAGCACATATGAATCAAATTCATTTGAATTTGTCCAATACTTGAAAAATTATGCTTTTGTCATTCACCCCCTTTTCCACTATGGCTTTGCAGTCATTTGGGAAAATTCAAGCAACTCCTTTTACTTGTGAGATTCATCAACGAATTGCTTTCTAATCTCAAGGGAATTTTGCTTTTAGGATTTCTCATAATTCTAGTTTACCATTATTTCCTTTGTAGTTCGTAGGCATGTCATATTCCAAGAATCATGACAAATGATTCTCAAATGTCTCCATACTAGATATGGATTTCATTTTGAATCCTACTTCATGTAGTGAAAACACTAGTGGGGAAATATAATGATCAATATCATTGATTCTTTCCTTTTGTGAAGAGAATCTTTCAGGAACGTTGTCCGTTGCGCTTCTCAACACTCTGATGCAGGGTTTTGAATCCTCATCGTGTTTTACACTAATTTCCATTTGCTTCATAATTGAGAAACATCACTAGAAGTGAGCTTTCTCAAGAATGCACCAAAATCCAAGCAGTACGAATCTTGCTTTCCTTTTGGTTTCAGCTATGGATTTTGTATTCAATGTTCCCAATGAATACTCTAAAGGACGTATTCGCTATTGTTTTGGTTATATCGAATAACCCCAAAACTTTCACGAATTCAAATGGTTCACTATAAATTCTAATTGAGTGCTAACTATTTCTAACTAATGGTCTCTACATCTACATACAACGATTTATTTGGTGCCTTCTATTCACCCACTTTAATATCCAATATCACATTGTGATGCTTTGCATTTTGACATTTCAAAACGCTTTGCATTTCACAATTACTTTTATGCCATTCTTATAAAGTTGAATTTCATTACTATTGATCAAATCATAGTAATTAGATTCCCTTTTATATTTATACCCTTTGTTGATGAAACACTTTGATCAAATCAAATAGTTTCACATCCATGTTTCCTTTGGTAAACTTATTTAGACATTTAAACAATCATATAATGATAATTACCATTTTCATTAAAACACAATACATCGAATATGTATTAACTTTTAACAATTCATTAAACACCTTGTATTCAAGTAATACACGGTGTTCAAGTTATTTTGCCGAACTTAGGCATGATTTATATGTGATTAGAAATTGAAATGACTTTCACATATTATCATTATAACTTTGAATTTAAACAATGGTTTTTCATTCATTAATGAACATATCATTAATTTAGGTATTTTAAACAAGGCATTTTAGTATTTTACAAATGTTCATGAATTATCAATTAGTTTCAAACAACAAGGATAATTCAGACATAATCAAATAAGATATGAACACGAATTGAAATCATTCATAAAAGTGGAACAACTGTTTGTTACAAACTCATATGAATAACTGTCTCACGAAGTGTGAGACACACTAAAGAAGTTCACAATCTCTTGATTACAATAATCATCCTAAACCATAAACTAAATGATAAATGTCGAGGGAGAGTGTCGTCGGCCATCATCATCATGCTCGCCATCAACACGCAACGTCACCTCCTATCCAGCAAGCACCTCTCATGCAGAAGGACCTGTTTTCAGCAAAACAGAACAAGTATCAGATATACTTAACACTGCAAATGTGTTTGCAAGATTATAACATTTATAAAACTGTATATCAAATATATACCTTTGTCATTGATGACCTGAGCGACATCTTGTTCAACCAACACATTCTTGAGATGTGTCATGAACCGGTGGAACTCCATTGATTCCGCGTTGCCCCTCATTACGCAAGTCCTGACTTGTGCTTGGTAGCTTGGTGGCAGCGACCACAGCACAACACTGTTTGCGAAAGAGCCCGTCATCTAGCTATCCAGGAAATATGCAGGCCTCATGTACACATCATGCATGCGCTCCAAGTGGTCGTCCAGTGATGAGTTCTCCTCCATCTTACTAGAGAGGAAGTCTCCCATCAGCTCATGCTCCCATATGCGTACTTGTTCCACGAAATGTGTCCTAAGCTGTAGCATCACCGAACGAGGGTCGACATCACCCACGAAAGGCCACAGCTCGTCCACCATTCCGAAACGCATGGTAACTAAAATGAAGGAGGCCATCTCATGACGGAGATAGCGGTCTTTCCGCTCCTCTGGGGTCTCTAGGTTAGTGGGCTGATCCAAATCCATCCCATCGAGTACATAGTTGACCACGTCGTTCTCGCTAAGGAGAACGTGGAGACGTGCAACCCATATGGAGAAGTTTGATCCATCTAATCTGATCCTCTCTCCTTCGAACCAATCAATTGTCAACACAAAACGAGCCATCTACATTTATAATTTGCAAAAGGAATTTAGACTAAGTTTATAATTAAATGAGTTAATAATAGCTCCACTCAGAAACACTTATCCCCAAAAGGGTTCCCAATGATAACATGACCCCTATCAACCACATCTCCCCCGATCATCATGGCTATCAATGTGGGTTCAAGGGTGGACGCTAAATGTCGGTCACATCATTCATGTGACTCGTGCTCGATCTTTCGACCATCCGTGTTCCGAGGCCATGTCTGCACATGCTAGGCTCGCCAACTCAACCTTAGTGTATTCGCTATGCAACATGGCTTACACCCACTGTCTGTGAACGTAGATATGTCTGACACCCAGGCCTATAACCCTGGATCGCCTCATACCGAAGAACTTTCTTGGTGGTGGACACTAAGGGGAACACAATCGTTGGTAATTTTAACAGGGATCATCTTATTAGGCTACCGTCGAGTATCTAATACTAGCGCATGATAAGACATACAAACAATAACATTGAATGTAAATGCTATGTGATATGGTCCTTCACGTCGTGATCTCCATCTGCCGTCACCGGGTTCCGGCGCCGTAGACACCAGGGTACCGGTGTCATTCCGGCATGGTAGTTCGTCACCTCCGTGACTATCTACTACTATGTAACAAAAGGTAATCACTTTACCTTTGCCACAACCATATCACAAAGCAACCCCCCTTGCAAAACAAAGATAGACGCCTCTACCTTATCTTTGCATGTTTTACGTGGCTGAATGGGCTTTCGCACAAGAACCATTCTTACCTACGAACTTTCAGCACAACGCTGATCAAGTAGTTGTCTCTACTACACCCCTTTCGGGGCCCTCCGTTGCAAATGGCATACCAACTAATGTGAGAGAGACAGACACCCCCTTAAGCCACTTTATACGGTACAAGCCGTATGTCATGCGTGGACCAGTCTCGCGAATGAACGCGTAAAGTCGGTTGGGGGCCGCTTCATCAAGCATTAATGCGGTATGCACAAGTACACGTGGGAGGGTAACAACTAAAAGATCAATGCCCACATGCTACATCTCGTGTGTTCTACCCTTACTAGCATTACTATGCATAGATCTAGCTCTGATACCACTTTAGGGGTTCCACGTATGAAAACAGTAAAATTTTACCCTATGCCCCTAAACCCCTGAAGCTGCCAGGACCTATCTATTAGTAATACAGTAATGGGAGGGGATTTTCGCGAACTTACCCTCTAAGACCGAAAAGCGTTGTCAACGCTCAGGAGAGCGTGGTTGATGTAGACGAGCCGAAGCCGACCTCAAGGTCGTG
>OU342741.1:195269111-195359583 GCA_910589775.1 Avena eriantha | reverse complement strand
ACATGCAATGACACTAGTGTATCCTTATGTGGTTTGTGAGAATAACAGACATGCAATGACTCTAGATGTGGTTCATGAGAAGAACACACATGCAATGACACTGGTGGATCCATACGTGGTTTATGAGAAGAACACACATGCAATGACACTAGTTGTGGTTCATGAGAAGAGCACACGTGCAATGACTCTAGATGTGGTTCATGAGAAGAACACACATGCAATGACACTGGTGGATCCATATGTGGTTTATGAGAAGAACACACATGCAATGACACTGGTTGTGGTTCATGAAAAGAACAGACATGCAATGGCACCGGTGGATCCATATGTGGTTTGTGAGAAGAACATACATGGAATGACTCTAGCTGTGGTTTATGAAAAGAATACACATCCAATGACACTAGTTGTGGTTCATGAGAGGAACACACATGCAATGACACTAGGTGTGGTTCATGAGAAGAAAACACATGCAATGATACTGGTGGATCCATGTGTGGTTTGTGAGAAGAACAGACATGCAATGACTCTAGATGTGGTTCATGAGAAGAACACACATGCAATGACACTGGTGTATCCTTATGTGCTTTGTGAGAAGAACACACATGCAATGACTCTAGCTGTGGTTCATGAAAAGAACACACATCCAATGACTCTAGCTGTGATTCATGAGAAGGACACACATGGAATGACACTGGTGTATCCTTATGTGGTTTGTGAGAAGAACACACATGCAATGACTCTAGCTGTGGTTCATGAAAAGAACACACATCTAATGACTCTAGCTATGGTTCATGAGAAGAACACACATGTAATGACACTGGTGGATCCATGTGTGGTTTGTGAGAGGAACAGACATGAAGTGACACTGGGTGTGGTTCATGAAAAGAACACACATGCAATGACACTGGTGGATCCATGTGTGGTCTCTGAAGAGAACACACATTTCAGTGACATAGGTGGATCCATATGTGGTATGTGAGAAGAACACACATGCAATGACTCCACTTGTTGTTAGTAAAAAGAACACGCATGCAATGACACTGGTGGATCCATGTGTGGTCTCTGAAGAGAACGCACATTTCAATGACATTGGTGGATCCTTATGTGGTCTGTGAGAAGAACACACATGAAATGACACCAGTTGTTGTTAGTAAAAAAGAAAACACATGCAATGACACTGGTGTATCCTTATGTGGTATGTGAGAAGAACACACATGCAATGACTCTAGTTGTGGTTCATGAGAAGAACAGACATGCAATGACACTGGTGGATCCTTATGTGGTCTGTGAGAAGAACACACATGAAATGACACCAGTTGTTGTTAGTAAAAAAGAAAACACATGCAGTGACACTGGTGTATCCTTTTGTGGTATCTGAGAAGAACACACATGCAATGACTCTAGTTTTGGTTCATGAGAAGAACACACATGCAATGACTCCAGTTGTTTTCAGTAAAAAGAACACACATGCAATGACAGTGGTGGATCCATGTGTGGTTTGTGAGAGGAACAGACATGCAATAACACTGGGTGTGGTTCATGAAAAGAACACACATGCAATGACACTGGTGGATCCATGTGTGGTCTCTGAAGAGAACACACATTTCAATGACACAGGTGGATCCATATGTGGTATGTGAGAAGAACACACATGTAATGACTCCAGTTGTTGTTAGTAAAAAGAACACACATGCAATGACACTAGTGGATCCATGTGTGGTCTCTAAAGAGAACACACATTTCAATGACACTGGTGAACTGCATTTGTGGTATGTGAGAAGAACACACATGCAATGACACTGGTGGATCTATGTGTGGTTTGTGAGAAAAACACACATGCAATGACACTCGCTGTGGTTCATGAAAAGAACAGACATGCAATGACACCGGTGCATCCTTGTGTGGTTTGTGAGAAGAACACACATGCAATGACTCTAGCCGTGGTTCATGAGAAGAACACACATGTAATGACACTGGTGGATCCATGTGTGGTTTGTGAGAAGAACACACATGCAATGACTCTAGCTGTGGTTCATGAAAAGAACACACATCCAATGACTCTAGCTTCGGTTCATGAGAAGAACACACATGCAATGACACTAGTGTATCCTTATGTTTTTTGCATGAACAACACACATGCAATGACTCTAGCTGTGGTTCATGAAAAGAACACACATTCAATGACTCTAGCTGTGGTTCATGACAAGAACATACATGCAATGACACTGGTGGATCCATGTGTGGTTTGTGAGAGGAACAGACATGCAATAACACTAGGTGTGGTTCATGAAAAGAACACACATGCAATGACACTGGTGGATCCATGTGTGGCATTTCAATGACACAGGTGGATATATATGTGGTATGTGAGAAGAACACACATGCAATGACACTGGTGAATCCATATGTGGTTTATGAGAAGAACAAACATGCAATTACACTGGATGCGAATCATGAAAAGAAAAGACATGCAAAGACACTTGTGGATCCATATGTGGTTTGGGAGAAGAACAAACACGCAATGACTCTAGCTGTGGTCCATGAGAGGAACACACATGCAATGACACTGGGTGTGGTTCATGAGAAGAAAACACATGCAATGACACTGGTGGATCCATGTGTGGTTTGTGAGAAGAACAGACATGCAATGACTCTAGTTGTGGTTCATGAGAAGAACACACATGCAATTACACTGGTGTATCCTCATGTGGTCTGTGAGAAGAACACACATGCAATGACACTGATGGATCCATGTGAAGAGAACACACATGCAATGACTCTAGGTGTGGTTAATGAGAAGAACTCACATGCAATGACACTGGTGGATCCATAGGTGGATGGTGAAAAGAACACACATGCAATCACACTGGTAGTTGTTAGTAAAAAGAGGACACATGCAATGACACTAGTGGATCCATGTATGGTCTCTAAAGAGAATACACATTTCAATGACACTGGTGGATCCATATGTGGTATGTGAAAAGAATAGTCATGAAATGACTCCAGTTGTTGTTAGTAAAAAGAAAACACATGCAATGACACTGGTGTATCCTTATGTGGTTTGTGAGAATAACAGACTTGCAATGACTGTAGATGTGGTTCATGAGAAGAACACACATGCAATGACACTGGTGGATCCATATCTTGTTTATGAGAAGAACACACATGCAATAACACTAGGTGTGGTTCATGAAAAGAACAGACATGCAATGGCAGTGGTGGATCCATATGTGGTTTGTGAGAAGAACAGACATGCAATGACTCTATCCGTGGTTCATGAAAATAATACACATCTAGTGACACTAGTTGTGGTTCATGACAGGAACACACATGCAATGACACTGGTGTGGTTCATGAGAAGAATACACATGCAATGAAACTAGTGGATCCCTGTGTGGTTTGTGACAAAAACAGACATGTAGTGACTCTAGATGTGGTTCATGAGAAGAACACACATGCAATGACACTGGTGTATCCTTATGTGGTTTGTGAGAAGAACACACATGCAATGACTCTAGCTGTGGTTCATGAAAAGAACACACATCCATTGACTCTAGCTGTGGTTCATGAGAAGAACACGCATGCAATGACACTGGTGTATCCTAATGTGGTTTGTGAGAAGAACACACATGCAATGACTCTAGATGTCGTTCATGAATATAACACACATCCAATGACTCTAGCTGTGGTTCATGAGAAGAACACACATGCGATGACACTAGTGGATCCATGTGTGGTTTGTGAGAGGAACATACATGCAATGACACTAGGTGTGGTCCATGAAAAGAACACACATGCAATGACATTGGTGGATCCATGTGTGGTCTCTGAAGAGAACAGACATTTCAATAACACAGGTCGATCCATATGTGGAATGTGAAAAGAACATACGTGAAATGACTACAGTTGTTGTTAGTAAAAAGAACACACATGCAATGACACTGGTGGATCCATGTGTGGTCTCTGAAGAGATAACACATGCAATGAATCTAGTTGTGGTTAATGAGAAGAACACACATGCAATGACACTGGTGGATCCATAGGTGGATTGTGAAAAGAACACACATGCAATGACATCAGTTGTTGTTTGTAAAAAGAGCACACATGCAATGACACTGGTGGATCCATGTGTGGTCTCTGAAGAGAACACACATTTCAATGACACTGGTGGATCCATATGTGGTATGTGAAAAGAACACACATGAAATGACTGCAGTTGTTGTTAGTAAAAAGAAAACACATGCAATGACACTGGTGGATGCTTATGTGGTTTGTGAGAATAATAGACATGCAATGACTCTAGTGGATCCATATGTGGTTTGTGGAAAGGAACACACATGCAATGAACACTAGTGGATCCATAAGTGGTTTGTGGAAACAACACACATGCAGTGAACACTGGTTATTCCATATGTGATTTGTGAAAAGAACACACATGCAATGATTCTAGTGGGTCCATATGAGGTTCATGATAGGAACACACATGCAATGACATTGGTTGATCCATATGTGGTTTGTGACAATAACACACATGCAATGCCATTGGTGGATACATGTGTGGTTTGTGAGAGGAACAGACATGCAATGACACTGGTGGGTCCTTATGTGGTCTGTGAGAAGAACACAAATGCAATGACACTAGTTGTTGTTAGTAAAAAGAAAACACGTGCAATGACATTGGTGTATCCTTATGTGGTTTGTGAGAATAACAAACATGCAATGACTCTAGATGTGGTTCCTGAGAAGAACACACATGCAATGACACTAGCTGTGGTTCATGAGAAGAACACACATGCAATGACTCTAGATGTGGTTCATGAGAAGAACACAGATGCAATGACACTGGTGGATCCGTATGTGGTTTCTGAGAAGTACACACATCCAATGACTCTAGTTGTGGTTCATGAGAAGAACACACATGCAATGGCACTGGTGGATCCATATGTGGTTTGTGAGAAGAACAGACATGCAATGACTCTGGTTGTGGTTCATGAAAATAATACACATCCAATGACACTAGTTCTGGTTCATGAGAGGAACACACATACAATGACACTGGGTGTGGTTCAAGAGAAGAAAACACATGCAATGACACTGGTGGATCCATGTGTGGTTTGTGAGAAGAACAGACATGCAATGACTCTAGATGTGGTTCATGAGAAGAACGCACATGCAATGACACTGGTGTATCCTTATGTGGTTTGTGAGAAGGACACACATGCAATGACTCTAGCTGTGATTCATGAAAAGAACAGACATGCAATGACTCTAGCTGTGGTTCATGAGAAGAACACACATGCAATGACACTGGTGTATCCTTATGTGGTTTGTGAGAAGAACACACCTGCAATGACTCTAGCTGTGTTTCATGAAAAGAACACACACCTAATGACTCTAGCTCTGGTTCATGAGAAGAACACACATGCAATGACACTAGTGGATCCATGTGTGGTTTGTGAGAGGAATATACATGCAATGACACTGGGTGTGATTCATGAAAAGAACACACATGCAATGACACTGGTGGATCCATGTGTGGTCTCTGAAGAGAACACACATTTCAATAACATAGTTGGATCCACATGTGGTATGTGAAAAGAACACACATGCAATGACTCTAGTTGTTGTCAGTAAAAAGAACACACATGCAATGACACTGGTGGATCCATGTGTGGTCTCTGAAGAGAACACACATTTCAATGACACTGGTGGATCCATATGTGGTATGTGAAAAGAACACACATGCAATGACTCCATTTGTGGTATGTGAAAAGAACACACATGTAATGACACTGGTGGATCCATGTGTGGTCTCTATAGACAACACACATTTCAATGACACTAGTGGACCCATATGTGGTATGTGAAAATAACACACACTCGAAATGACTGCAGTTGTTGTAAGTAAAAAGAAAACACATGCAATGACACTGGTGGATCCATGTGTGGTCTCTGAAGAGAACACACATGCAATGACTCTAGCTGTGGTTAATGAGAAGAACACACATGCAATGACACTGGTGGATCCATAGGTGGATTGTGAAAAGAACACACATGCAATTGCACTTGTTGTTATTAGTAAAAAGAGCAGACATGTAATGACACTGGTGGATCCATGTGTGGTCTCTGAAGAGAACACACATTTCAATGACACTGGTGGATCCATATGTGGTATGTGAAAATAATAGTCATGAAATGACTCCAGTTGTTGTTAGTAAAAAGAAAACACATGCAATGAGACTGGTGTGTCCTTATGTGGTTTGTGAGAATAACAAACATGCAATGACTCTAGATGTGGTTCATGATAAGAACACACATGAAATGACACTAGTGGATCCATATGTGGTTTATGAGAAGAACACACATGCAATGATACTGGGTGTTGTTCATGAAAGGAACAGACATCCAATGGAACTGGTGGATCCATATGTGGTTTGTGAGAAGAACAGACATGCAATGACTCTAGGTGTGATTCATGAGAGGAACACACATGCAATAACACTAGGTGTGGTTCATGAGAAGAAAACACATGCAATGACACTAGTGGATCCATGTGTGGTTTGTGAGAAGAACAGACATGCAATGACTCTAGGTGTGGTTCATGAGAAGAACACACATGCAACGACACTGGTGGATCCATACGTGGTTTATGAGAAGAACACACATGCAATGACACTAGCTGTGGTTCATGAAAAGAACACACATCCAATGACTCTAGCAGTGGTTCATGAGAAGAACACACATGCAATGACACTGGTGGATCCATGTGTGGTTTGCGAGAGGAACAGACATGCAATGACACTGGGTGTGGTTCATGAAAAGAACATACAGGCAATGGCACTGGTGGATCCATATGTGGTTTGGGAGAAGAACAGATATGCAATGACACAGGTGAATCCATATGTGGTATGTGAGAAGAACACACATGCAATGACTCTAGTTGTTGTTAGTAAAAAGAACAAACATACAATGACACTGATGGATCCATTTGTGGTCTCTGAAGAGAACACAGATTTCAATGACACTGGTGGACTCTATTTGTGGTATGTGAAAAGAACACACATGCAATGACACTGGTGGATCCATGTGTGGTCTCTGAAGAGAACACACATTTCAATGACACTAGTGGATCCATATGTGGTATGTGAAAAGAACACACATGAAATGCATGCAGTTGTTGTTAGTAAAAAGAACACACATGCAATGACACTGGTGGATCCATGTGTGGTCTCTGAAGAGAACACACATTTCAATGACCCTGGTGGATCCATTTGTGGTATGTGAAAAGAACAGACATGCAATGACACCAGTTGTTGTTAGTAAAAATAAAACACATGCAATGCACTGTTGTATGCTTATGTGGTTTGTGAGAATAATAGACATGCAATGACTCTAGTGGATCCATATGTGGTTTGTGGAAAGGAACACACATGCAATGAACACTGGTGGATCCATAAGTGGTTTGTGGAAAGAACACACATGCAGTGAACACTGGTTGATCCATATGTGATTTGTGAAAAGAACACACATGCAATGACTCTAGTGGGTCCATATGTGGTTCATGACAGGAACACAAATGCAATGACATTGTTTGATCCATATGTTATTTGTGACAATAACACACATGCAATGCCATTGGTGGATCCATGTGTGGTTTGTGAGAGGAACAGAGATGAAATGACACTGGTGGATCCTTATGTGGTCTGTGAGAAGAACACACATGCAATGAAACCAGTTGTTGTTATTAAAAAGAAAACACATGCAATGACACTGGTGTATCCTTATGTGGTTTGTGAGAATAACAGACATGCAATGACTCTAGATGTGGTTCATGAGAAGAACACACATGCAATGACACTGGTGGATCCATACGTGGTTTATGAGAAGAACACACATGCAATGACACTAGTTGTGGTTCATGAGAAGAGCACACGTGCAATGACTCTAGATGTGGTTCATGAGAAGAACACACATGCAATGACACTGGTGGATCCATATGTGGTTTATGAGAAGAACACACATGCAATGACACTGGCTATGGTTCATGAAAAGAACATACATGCAATGGCACTGGTGGATCCATATGTGGTTTGTGAGAAGAACATACATGGAATGACTCTAGCTGTGGTTTATGAAAAGAATACACATCCAATGACACTAGTTGTGGTTCATGAGAGGAACACACACGCAATGACACTTGGTGTGGTTCATGAGAAGAAAACACATGCAATGACACTGGTGGATCCATGTGTGGTTTGTGAGAAGAACAGACATGCAATGACTCTAGATGTGGTTCATGAGAAGAACACACATGCAATGACACTGGTGTATCCTTATGTGCTTTGTGAGAAGAACACACATGCAATGACTCTAGCTGTGGTTCATGAAAAGAACACACATCCAATGACTCTAGCTGTGATTCATGAGAAGAACACACATGCAATGACACTGGTGTATCCTTATGTGGTTTGTGAGAAGAACACACATGCAATGACTCTAGCTGTGGTTCATGAAAAGAACACACATCTAATGACTCTAGCTGTGGTTCATGAGAAGAACACACATGCAATGACACTGGTGGATCCATGTGTGGTTTGTGAGAGGAACAGACATGCAGTGACACTAGATGTGGTTCATGAAAAGAACACACATGCAATGACACTGGTGGATCCATGTGTGGTCTCTGAAGAGAACACACATTTCAATGACATAGGTGGATCCATATGTGGTATGTGAGAAGAACACACATGCAATGACTCTAGTTGTTGTTAGTAAAAAGAACACGCATGCAATGACACTAGTGGATCCATGTGTGGTCTCTGAAGAGAACACACATTTCAATGACATTGGTGGATCCTTATGTGGTCTGTGAGAAGAACACACATGAAATGACACCAGTTGTTGTTAGTAAAAAAGAAAACACATGCAGTGACACTGGTGTATCCTTATGTGGTATATGAGAAGAACACACATGCAATGACTCTAGTTGTGGTTCATGAGAAGAACAGACATGCAATGACACTGGTGGATCCATGTGTTGTTTGTGAGAAGGACACACATGCAATGACTCTAGCTCTGGTTCATGAAAAGAACACACTCCAATGAATTCTAGTGGATCTATCTTGGCATAATTTGATGTATGCCACGATGTATTTCATTGTACAAGACACTCACTTTCCATTTTATAGTACTCAGTTTTGCCCTTGGTTTTTTGATACTACTCAGTTTTGCCTCCCTCTCTCTCTATCTTTCGTAGAAGCCCAAACATGTGCTCACCCTGTCTGCTACTCCCTGATTGGTTGTCACAGTTGTCACGTGGATCGTGCGCACCAACCGTTGATTCTGTGCAATCCAACGATGATCATTGCACATGTCGTGCCCTTCATAGTATAGCGTGTGACAGTACAGACGTCTCCCTCAGCGAGACTTGTACAAGAAAGAACACGATGCCATCCATGGAAAACATCATCGAGCGGTCATGTCATGTTTAATCAAGTCTGAAAAGCCTACTACTGCTACTACTACGCCACAACACATGCGTCATCGATTGCACGGTCGTCGATGGATAACTGCAATTTATTGCCACTTGATTTTAATAAGACATATCCCATTTTTTACGCAGCGGCTCTCAATCTCACTTCCAACTGGGCCCCACTGTAAGAAGCTTACACGCGCTAGCCGGAGGCCGGACGTCTCTAGCTTCATTGAGTCACTCGCAGCCATCAACACATCCATCTACCCGATCTATCATAACCCCACAAATCTCGCTGTACAACCACCTACCTTCCCCTCGACATTTCCACTTTAACTATCGCCAATTTTAGGGCCATGTCAAACTTCGTACATAGAAATTGTGTGTGCGCCCTTTGCATGTGGCTCAATACAGAACTGCCATGCATGGCCCGGGAAAAAACGTGACGTACCGTGCGCGTGTCGCGGTGCACGGTGCAGTAGACTGCATAGTGCGTTGCACGGTGGTGCAACAAAACGTGCCTTGCTTCGATCCACCTTAACTATAGAGCCTCTCTCTGCACACCCACTCCCACTCTCGCTCACTCTCCCCATGCAACCCTCTCCACCGTCCCACCAGCATCCGCAAACTCCCTAGAATACCCCGTCCGCGCCGGCGATGGCCAAGGAGGATAAGGTGGCCATCGTCGCCTCCAAGGCCACCGGTGAGGAGGCCCCCGCTCCTCGCCAGTCCCCCTCGACGCGTTGAAAGCAGCCGCCATCCTTGTCTAGGCCCCAGTCGAGGCATCGATGGAAGCCGCCGTTCCCGTCCGGACCCCCGTCCCTGCTATCAACGGAGCCGCTGAAGAGGAGCCCCCAGCCGGTGAGGAGGCCCCTGCCGGTCACAAGCAGATCAAGCACTTCTGGGGAACCTACGATCTAGATAAGTACATCGCTCCGTTGAACCCCTACGACACCGGCATCGACGACCTATGGTCAAAGGTAACTAGGGTTTGCTCCCCTCCCCTAGTTCTTCTACCGTTCCCATTGTTGGATGCTAGATCTTGGTTTATTTGGATTCGCTTGTTCGCATTTCGATTGCTCGATCTTCTTACATCATCTATTCCCCCACTCTCCTTTTCTTCCAATAGGTTTCTAGCAGCGACGTCTGCAGCGATGAAGATTCCATGCACACCAAGACTTGTCAGGTGCTGAGGAGGCTACAGGCCGGCCAGTACGACGCCTTCTTCAGGGGCGGCTACTGGCGCTGCCCCTTCTGCCGGGTGAGTCTCGCCGGCACTGTCTTCAACTACTTACTAAAACATGGAGAGGCCCCAGGCTCCGGCATCCACAAAGGCGGCGAGCGCAAGACCGTGAGCATCAACGCCTACATCGCTGAACACTGGGCTCTCAGCATTCACCTCCGAAACCTCCAGCGGGTGGCCATCAAAGAGGGTCGCATGCCTCCAATCAGGCCCAAGGCCCCCAAGATCAAGGGACTGGGCAGCAAGAAGTGGAGGAAGCACCGGAGGGAGGAGGCAGAGGCGCGGGTGCATGAAGGACGGGTTGGATGTGTCCTTGAATGTATCTCCATCTGCGGCGGCTGCTGCTGCTAAACAGCTTCTTTTGATTTTCTATATTTTGCTAGCATCCTATTTCTGGCTGAATGCATGAACCTCGTTAAGCAACCTACTTTCTATCGCTATATCCTATTTAGATGCGCACAACTATATCTACATTTGTTTTGTTTCTGAATGAATGTATTCTGCCTGGTGTGATTTGCTGCTCTAGATTTGCTACCTGATCGGAGGCAAAAAGAGGTCCAAAAGGGAACAAATTATCAAAGAGAGAATCTTCTCTAGATTTGCTACCAATTTGGGCAAAATGAAACATATTTGTTTAGCGAGAGAGTAAAAGGGTACTCTTTTAAACTTCTAGTTAACAAGCTACCATCTTGATGAGGCCCCATCTTTACGTCTCCCTCTACAAGAAGGAACACTATGCCATCCATGGAAAAAGTCGTCGAGTGGTCATGTCACGTTTAATCTAGTCTGCAAAGGCTACTACTGCTACTACAACACATGCACAGGGCAACAGGGTCATCGAGTGCATGGTTGTCGACGGGACGCTGCAATTTATTGCAACTTGATTTTAATAAGACATATCCCATTTTTACGCAGCGCTCTCAATCTCACTTCCAACTGGGCCCTACCGCTAGTAACTTCCATGAGTCAAGGCCCCCCCTCAAGTAGATCTAACGTTGCTAGAAATTGGTTTCGCGCCACTTGTATGCAGTGGAATCAAGGTCTGCCACGAGCGTGTTTTCAATGCAACTCTAAAGTGGAGATCGTGGCTGTTTCCCAAAAAAAGGTGGAGATTGTGGTAGCCCCCCGCCCCCCGCACACCACACGTGTCCACTCGAGGACTGCGAACGGTCTGGTGTTTGTAACCCCCCTTGACCTTCTTCTTCCATGTGCTCGTGTCATTTTCCCCCAGTCTGTCTAGTCCCAAGACCCCAATTTGCACCTACCACGCGCGTCGAAGCTCCCTCGCTTTCACTACCTCCTTCCCTTGGTGCGCCATGAAGCGTATGCGTGGAGACAAGCCGGAGGTGAAGCCAGTTGAAGGCGCAGCAGCAGATGACTCGGTCACCGCCAAGCAGGCGGAGGCGTCTTCTCCGGGCATGAACGCCGCTCGTCGTCGCGCCGTCGAGGGTGCGAGCTCATCCGTCCAGCCAGTAGCCATCGCCGCCGAGCAGCAGGTGGCCGACAACGTCGTGGTGCCAGCGGCAGATCTAGATGGGGGGCAGGCGGAGGCAATCCGGTGCTCTACATCAATGACCCTATCGCCGTACAAGAAATCTTTGATGCAATCGCGGAGAATGACGAGTTCGAGGAGGAGGT
This sequence comes from Avena eriantha, assembly GCA_910589775.1. NCBI lineage: Eukaryota > Viridiplantae > Streptophyta > Magnoliopsida > Poales > Poaceae > Avena > Avena eriantha. The sequence goes on along the minus strand of OU342741.1, from coordinate 195,347,230 downwards.
CCCTGATGAGGAGTCTGAGGTACTACATTGCTAGCTTCTCTAGTCGCAGCCGCATATTTCACTGTTCATACATAGGATTTTCTCAATCGTGTACACATTCTTTTGCTCTTGAAGTAGGGTAGTATATATATATGGTTTGATCGGTCGATTGATGCATCTGCCATCTAGTCACAAAACCCCAATCCGTCTAGTCACAAAACCCCAACCTGCTCATCTGACATCTAGTTGAGTGTTGATTTCGATACACAACATGCCTATAACATTACATTTCTATTCCTTACTGAGTCCAATGATTCTATTTTGCCCCAAAATAGTGCAAGGGCATCTGATGGTGTTATTTTCTTAGGGATGGTTAGTGAACCTGAGGCAGCAATGCACATAAACAATATAGGTTGTGCTGTTGGTATTTTGGTTCTCCGATTCCATTGCTGAAAAAAATGAGGCCCTAATTTTTTTTCTCATATGGAACCTATATATATAATCTTTTATTTTTTTTGATCTTTAAATGCATTGTATGATGCATATGTATATCCCTGAATATTGTTTTGTATGATTACATTTCAATTTCTTATTATGGCCAATGATTCAAATTTGCCCCAAAGAGAGGCAGACACATTGGTGTCAGATTTTTTTAGGGATGAGTGAGCAAACCTAGGGCCATGTACAAGATCAATATAAGCTGTGCAATTGTTACTTGGTTCGCTTACGTCATTTCTATAGAAACTTATGAGGCTGTAATCTTTATTCTACATTCATAGAACTATGATATTTGAATTATCTATTCCATGCATTCATAGTGTATAAGAATTACAATTTAGTTTGTCACCGAGGCCGATGATTGAAATTTGCCCCAAAAGAGTTCAAGGGGATACACATATGATGGTGTCGTGTTTTAGGGATGAGTTGGTGAACCTAAGGCAACAATGCACACAGACAATATAGGTTGTGCTGTTAGTACTTTGGTTCTCCAACTCCATCTCTGAAACAAATTATGAGACCCTTGATTTATTCTCATATGGAACTACATATATGATCCTTGATTTGTTTCTGATCTTTTAATGATTGGTATGATGCATATGTATATGAATGGTTTTGATCATAAGTATTTTTAACATGTACCTGAAGATTAATTGTTTGGTTTTTTATTTATAATTACAATATTTAGGCTTATTTTTGTACCTGACTATGTATATCCCTGAATATTGTTTTGTACGATTACATTTCAATTTCTTATTGTGGCCAATGATTCCAATTTGCCCCAAAGAGAGGCAGACACATTGGTGTCAGATTTTTTCAGGGATGAGTGAGCAAACCTGGGGCCATGTACAAGATCAATATAAGCTGTGCAAGTGTTACTTGATTTGCTTACGCCATCCTTGTAGAAACTTATGAGGCCGCAATCTTTATTCTACATTTATAGAACTGTGATATTTGAATTATCTATTCCAGGCATTCATAGTGTATAAGAATTACATTTTAGTTTGTCACCGAGGCCGATGATTGAAATTTTTCCCAAAAGAGTTCAAGGGGAGACACGTATGATGGTGTTGTGTTTTATGGATGGGTTGGTGAACCTGAGGCAGCAATGCACACAAACAATATAGGTTATGATGTTGGTACTTTGGTTCGCCAACTCAATCTCTGAAACAAATATGAGGCCTTAGATTTATTCTCATATGAAACTACATATATGATCCTTGAATTGTTTCTAATCTTTTAATGATTGGTATGATACATATGTATATGAATGGTTTTTATCTTAAGTATTTTTAACATGTACCTGAAGATCAATTGTTTGGTTTTTTATTTATAATTACAATATTTAGGCTTGTTTTTGTACCTGACTATGTATATCCCTGAATATTGTTTTGTACGATTATATTTCAATTTTTTATTGTGGCCAATGATTCAAATTTGTTCCAAAAGAGAGACAGACACGTTGGTGTCAGATTTTTTATGGACGAGTTAGTGAACCTGGGACGATGTACAAGAACAATATAGGTTGTGCAATTGTTACTTGGTTCACTCACGCCGTCCCTGAATAAACTTATGAGGTCGCAATATTTATTCTACATACAGTCTGATGCAATTATTTGTCATTGTGTTGAGACGAAATGATATATGAACTGATCAAACTATTGCTGAGATGCTTTATCTTTAATATCCACAGATATATTGTCTTACATATACATGTTGTCAATTCTTTAGTTGTAATACAATTCAATCATATGTATAAGTTCTAAGTTATGTTTTTAAAAATCAATAGGAGAATGATGATGAAGTGGACGATAGCAAGGTACCTAGGGACAACAAGAGCCGCTACGTGCCGAGGCGGTTACGGTGTGGGCTAATCCGTTTCCACCGCAGGAGAATACTGTTTTGCCCATTCTGTGACAGAACAATCAATCGTGGACCTCGACAGCATGATCCATCACGCGTAGGGTGTTGGCAGAGGCGGAGGCAGAAACCATAGACTAATTACATTGGCGCGGCACGCAGCCTTCGACAAATTCCTCTGGGAATATGTCATGACTGGCCTGTATCCCATCGTCTAGGCTATCGCTGCCTCCTGCTGATATGCCCCTGTCTTGCTAGGCGTCTCCGTTTACCGGCCTCCTGCTGCTGCCCCAACTTTTATTTTGTTTTAGTTAATTATTACCTATGTGTGGCATGTAAGACAATATATCCGTGGTGTCTCTGGTGAACCTTCTATATTAATCTACTCTTTTATATGGAGTGTCTTAAAATTCCTAGTGTTCAGTTATATTACTGATCATGCTCATGCACACTACAAAATGTTTCTAGTGCTCGATTATATTATAATTGTCAAGGAATACATCAACAAGTTAAATTGATCAAAATTTTGTATTAAAGTAACTAAATGATCTCACATCGGCAGTGGACGTTGGCATCAGCCGAAGACTTTGGAGCGGCACACAGTCTTTAGCAAATTCTTTGCAGGTTCAACAACAGGTTGCCGCCGCCCAGCTCCGAATTCGCTTACAGGTCCAACATGACAGAACTTGAGCTACCACAGAGACCTCGGCAGAGGTGACAGAATTGGTGCGGGTGCAACCACGACGATCATGAGCTCGGATTCTAGAGGAGAAAAACATAACCAAGCATGGTCGACATGGTGACAGATCTCACTGGGAACCAATTCTCGTCCCCGCACCGTGCCATGGGTGCGTGCATGGTGAGGGCGAGCTCTGACTCGGGATGGGGAGGAGAACGGGGTCGAGCAGGTTCATCACGTCTCAGCTCTGCGCCATGGCCGCGACCACAGATTGCCGCTCCGGAGAAGAAGAAAACGTGTAATGGATGCATGCGCCAAAGCTGCAAGCCTACATGGAGGAGAGCTGGGCCGAGCAGGTCCGTCCACGTCCCAGCTCCGCACCATGGCTGCGACGCCCCACAGATTGCCACTCCGGGGAAGAAGAAGACGCGTAATGGATGCAGACGCCAACGCTGCAAGCCTAATTAACACCTAAGCGACGGGAACGACATAACGACGAGAACTGACAGGAGAGTCCAACTTGACGACTGTTAGCCCGATTTTTTGTATTAAAACGTAAAGTTGAATTCGTGTCAAAAAAACCCTCTTTAACACACCAATTGTAGTCATCCGGCTGATTTCAAAAAACTTAGATACCGTGTTGCCTAGACGCCCCAATTTTCGGGCCGCAAAATAATATTCTTCGAGAAGGCGCCACCCTGTTAGCGCCGAACGCTAGCTCCAGGATCCGGCAATTCGCGCAGGTTCGACGCCAATTCACCTCGAGCCGAACGAGTCATATTCGCACCTGTACGTAATTTAGACATGCTAAGCTAGGCTAGATTAATCGATTCCAGCACCGTACGTGAAGGCAAGCTAGCTAAGCTCACGTCTTTCTCTTTCTCAGAAAGGAGCTAGCTCTAGGTGGTATGCGTGCGTCATGAATTAAAGAAGTGATTAGAGTATCTACACTAGGGCGCCCTAAAGCTTTTCTAAAGGGCTATCAGGGACGCCGGCGGTTGAATTCACGCCTAGCCCCTCTCCAAAATTAGTTTTGGCGCCGGCACAACACGTTTTGCTATTCGACGCCCCCAGAACAAACCCAACCCACGGGGGCTACCGGGGCGCCGGATTTCACGTTTCTGGCAGGAAGGCACGGGGAATCTGGCGCGTGAAACGCCTAGTCGTCGTGGACCACCCCTGTCAGCGTCAGCGGTCGACGCGTTCGGTCCGTCGCGGGCCACCCCTGTCAGCCTTCGGCCCCTACCGCTGGACAACAACATCGAAAGGCGGACCCGGTGGTGGAGCGCGCTAGGCCGGATGCTGGCCTCGGTCCTCGAGTACATCGCCGCCGGTAACCACCCGCCATTGACGATGCCTCCTCGGCACGCCACCCGGAACAGCGATGGGTGTCACGCCACGTCGCCGGCTCTTCCTCCACGTCTTCCTCGTCGAGGTCTTCGTCGCCTTCGACCCGCTACTCCCCATACTCCACGATGTCACCGCGCTTCTCGTCTGTCCTCGCGCCAGTGAAGGACGAGTACGAGGAGGCTCCTCTGTCGCCGTTCAACATCGCCTAATTATAGCCGGGGCGGTCCTATGGTTCATCGGGATTCAGGAGCGTCCCTACTGGCAAAGGTATGTGGCCATCATCGATGACCTTCTCCTCCTACTTCGACTCTAGCTTGGGGTAGCGCATGCGCATGTTTCCGACGAGCGACGATGGTTGCCACTGGTTGAGGATCATAATGCCTCGAGCAGGGTTGCGCGTTGACAGTGTGGGGAACTCCTTCACCCATGCTTCAGGACAGGGTAGGGAGAGAAGCGTGAGGAGGACTATGTGGAGCACGCCAGCCCGGACAACAATGAACTAGACGAGGAAGAACGCGACGTGGACGTCGAGACCCAGCTAGGGGATCACCGCTCCGCCTCCGACAACCCCCAGAGGTGGTCATGGATATGGCAAAATAGCCGGGTGTGTCAATGACAAAGTTGACCCGCCATGCGCCTTGTCGTCAGCAACTCATGTCCACAAGTAGCCTTGTGGGGAGGGGATGGCCTCGGCACATCGGACATTCCACTGGGCCACGTCGGATGGAAACGTGTCTTGGGGCACACAACTAAACGGGTTTTCCATCGGCACGCCCAATAGGCCTTTGGGGTGCCGTTTGCGGATGCGACTAGAGATGCTCGTAGTATGCTCTTCGAGGAGTTTGGACCACACCAAAAAAAAACTCGATCTCTCGCGACCCGATTGGCCCCCGTGGGCGACTATCCGGCCGCTATCCTCTCTTTTCCGGGCCTGTGCGGGGCGGCGGGGCGACCCGATGTTGGTGGTGGAAGGTTTGGTGGAGCGTTCCGGAGCGTCCGGGGTTGTGGTTTTTTGGGGGCCAGGAGAAATCTCTGTCGTCTCGACACCGACACGGTGGCGCTTGCGGGTGTCGCCGTCCTTCTGAAGGGCATCGGTTGTACCTCTTTCTCACCCTCCGCAGCATGCCGGGGGAAACTAGTGGACCGGTCCGGGCAGCAACGTCGTCGTCGTTGCTTCCCTTCTTGAAGGTGCCACGCTTGGTACGCGACGCTTCAGCGTGCGAGGAGCGTGGTGGTATTTGTATGGAGGGCGCAGCAGTTGCGATTCATCTCCGTTTCCATCAATCCGCGTCGGCATTGTTTTCTCTTATTTTTTCTTTCTTGCTTCTTTGGAGCGTGCATTATGTTGTTAGCTTCAACAATGGTTTTGCAGTTGTATGGGTTGATTGCTATATTAGACCAAAGCTTATTTGGAGCATGCTTTTCCAAAGATTTGTTTCATCTCCGACACTATTGCCCTGCTAATTATGGATTGTGAAAAACTGAGAACAAAAGCTAGCGTCTCCCCATAAAAAGAACCTTTTACCTATAACCAATTTTTTTGTTGTTTCTTCATGCAGACTAGGTGTTCGCATACCGCTGCTCCTTCTTGTTACGGAGAAACGAAAAGGAATAATGAACAGAAAGACTCGCTAAGCATTCGGCTCCATACAAATTGGCGCCGAACAACTGCAGTTCGTCTCGATGAAACCTGGCGCCGTGACGCATTACGTCGGCTCCAAACAAATTGGCGCCGAAATGCTTTTGACATGCAATATGTAACCTGGTAATGTGTTGTTCGGCGCCATCTATTTCGGAGCCGAATAGTGGAGCTTCGGCTCCATCTAACCCGGCGTCGACCCAGGGGTCAGAAATGAGATTAGTTCTCCAAAGAGGTCATAAGTGGATTTAGTTTCTCAAAGAGGCCAGATCTGTCCAAAAATACGACGGAGGGAGTACGTGGGTGTGCATGATACATGTGCGTAAGCGGAAGCTGACGAGCGGAGCCAACATCGACGACGAGTTGCGACGCCCATCGTCGGAGTCCGCTGATCTCCCGGAGCTTAGACCGCCGTCCTGCGATGAACGCCCCAGGAGCCATGGCACCGTTGGCCATCTACGCGCCGCCAGTTTGTTCATGTGTGCGTGCTATTGGGAAGGCTATGTGTGCCTGCTATTGGGAAGGCCTTGGCCATGCGCGTATGTGTCACCGCTAACCTGAGAGCCGTCAAAAGATGGGCCAGATTCGGATCACTTTCGAGATGGGACACTAGGCGAGGCGAGCGAAGCTTTCGACGCCACTTTTCCACAAGCCTGTGAGACGGTGCCCACTGTCACGAGGGCTTGGCGTCAGGCCGACAAAAGACGCCGACCACACCGGACGCGCCGACTTTTTTATTTATAGAAATAAGCATATATTAATATCACACGGATACCAATTACACATAGACTTTGCAACAACGCATATCCTATTGGCAATACGGATGCACACAACCGAAAAAAGGAAGAAGAATTATAAAAAAGAAAAGTCCCGCTACAGCGATTAGATCCTTAGTAGCAGCGATACTAACCCCACCGGAACAACACCAGAAGTCTAACATCTCCAATAACGACGCCTTCAAGAAGGAAACATAGTACAAACACCGTTATCGCCCGATCAAAGATCATAGGTTTTCATCCTGAAGAAAGTTCTCGCTCACAAAACAATCCCTTTAACAAGGTCATTGCCAGACACAACCAATTAAGGCCAGACCTTGGATTTTCACCCTCTAAGGTAAGACAGTGAACTCCTCCTGTGCCGCCGTCCCCACTTTCCGATACCGCTGCTACAATTCACGAATCACCAAGCCAATTCCTCATCCCCACCAGAACTCGAGCCACCATAGCTAGTCCACCAATCTTGACTTCCATGACATTCTGCGCGACTGACTTTACCATGAAACTAAACACATGTTCCATGATGGCAACAGACTGCAGAGCTTCGTCTCGCTCCCTCTGAAACCAAACGGTCAGAAAAACAATGGTTGCGTGTGACCGAATCACATCCGTTCCAGCAATCTCCAAGCATGAATCGCCCATGGAAATTCGTCGCCGGAGCCTTCCGGAACATGACACTGTCACTAGATCTATGGAAATAGGCTGATGGCAGATCTTCGTCTTGGCGTAAGAGAAATCCTAGGACCGTGCCTCTGCCAGCAGATGCGACCCGCGCCACCATCCACCGAGGGAGAACCGCCATCAAATCCCGAGGCCGCCGCCTCGGCTTCCAGACCCCGCCGCCATCAGATCGCCGTCGGGGCGACAAGACAACCATCAAGCGCCCAAGGGGATCCCTGCGGGGGAGAGGCCACCACGCGAGGAAGCAGCCCTGCCGCCACCGTCGGTTGGCCTGGCTTAGCCCGCCGGCGTCCTTCGGTGGCAGCGGAAGAGGAGCGGGAGGAAAAGTCGGAGGCAGCGGCGGCTTTGGGCTCCGCCCGTGCCGCCCCCGAGAGCAGCGTGTGCGGCCCGTATCTAATACCTGCCCAAATGGAGGGAGGATTTCACTTCCCCGTCTCTGCACCAACTAGGGATGCACACATCCATTAAGCATGAGTACCAGGATTTTTAAACTTGGTTAAGCACCAAGCCTGGTCCTCAGGATAAATTGCATGAGTATCAGGATAGCCTGGTCCTTAAGTATAAATAGGAACCTAAAATCGCATCCATGAAGATTTTAACCTAGGTGTTGGGTTTGTACATCCACTCCCCCAACCAGTTGAGCTAGGCGCGCTGACTTGTATGCGTGCGTTGGTTTGACACCGATGCCAATCTCCACCGACACTTATTCCCGCAAGGCATATCCCTTGCGCACCCCCATGAGGCTACTACTCGTCGAGAAGTCCTAGCTGAATGGACCCATGCTACTTGAACTCCAACTACAACCACACTGTCAAGACCGACGAGGAACGATAGCGGGGGCGGGTGTGGCCGGAGCAAAGGCCACGCTACTCGCGGCGCGTGTACCGATGAGGACACGGGCTCTGCCGCCGCCCCCCACACACAACACCACCATATCATGCATGGAGAATGGAAGCAAAGATGACGGAGATGACCACATTGCTTAATCGGAGGTGTCTCGCGACATAGCCTACGAGAGTAATTAACCGGGTGCCTTCCGTGGCCCCGGGAACCAGGAGATCGCAATCGACATAGTCAGGCTGGCCGCGCAAGCAGGCCACGAAGCGCATTGTATTAGGCATCTTGTACTTTATTTCTCCAAGAGAGATTAATGAAATACGACTTCCCTATCTTATTCTTGTGTACTATGGTGCACTGGCATGCCCGCAACTATTTTTCTTTACCCCGGTGTATGAGAAAAACACGATACGATCCTTCTCCCTCAAGTAGCACTCGTCTACTCTCTAGAAAATTTTCTCTTGTCAAACAAATTGGCACGCCCGGTGGGACCTGGTTCTCCTCCCATATTTGTTTTGTTGTGGTTGTTGGAATCATCTTCGCTCGTTCACCCAACCCACACAACATCATGCATGGCAAGCCAACAACGTGGAGCTCCACTAATCAAGAATCATCTTCATGACGGAGGGCTCTCCCAAGCTACCAACACGGAGCCATGGGTGATCCTTTTTGGATCATCCGTCTCGTCCATGGTTGTCGTCGAGGTCGGCGTCAAGATGTACATGCACCAAGACCAGGAGCCAGTGCAGTTACAAACCGTGCAATCCAGGAAGGCGTAAAGGCGGGCATCCATCATGGCGAAGAAGGAGAGCTAAGAGCTAATGCTCGAGGCGTGCAGCCTGTTGTAGGAGTCAACAGGAAATGACATCAAAGGGGACATGGAGGCACTCCAATGCCTCTATTCCAAGGCTGCCTACAAGTGGGCGGGTGCAGCGTCACTTCACACCCCTAGCCTGCCTTTGTGCTCGGAGCTGCCGACGCCAACAACTAGGCACACCGGAGTCAAGCTTCTTGGAGGCTTGGAAGCTGCCTCCGGTGATCTGCGGAAGCTCATGACAAACACCCGTTTGTCAGAAAGCCCGCATGCACTTTGAAACTACAGGCAGAAGTACCACAAGGTACAATGACTCCACCAACAACTAAGCTACCACATCACTAAGAGCGTGGTGCTCGTGGAGGATTGGTCCCTCAGTGCTAGTGACCTCGCGGACAAGGTGTTCACAGGCATGAGCACTGAGTCGTTAGAGGTGAAGCCGGTGGTGAGAAGAGCCATCATGAAGGAGTTTTGGAAATGGCACTCCTCTAAGGAGTCTTTGTTGCCAGGCCCTACACTCTACATCAACCCCAAAGATCCTTGAAGAAGCATGTGTGCGCCATGCTGCCACACTTTGGCGGTCAATGGTCATCCCATCCCCAATGATAGCAGGTTTGCCGTACATCGGAAGGAGGCACCTGCATCATACGGAGAAGACCTACGACTGGAGTGTCGTCACCTCCAAGATCAAATGAATAGCATCCAGAGGCGGCTCCATGAGCAAGGAGCGCCAAGTTCGTCATCAACACAAGTTGGGGCAGGATTAAACACCAAGCCCCTAGCCATCGTCCTCAACATGAGTGCCATACCTTGGTGCCCCGACGCCAAGCTTCACCCATCCGACACGCATAGCAGTGGAGACCACGGGATCCCCTACATTGGAACTATTGGTCACGGTATCAAGATGATGAGAGGGACCCTCGTCCCACTTAACAGTGGAGACCACGGGATCCCCCGTGAGATGCACTTCCACTACGACCTTCATCCCCTCCTAGGCGTGGAGAGCAAATTTAGGTGCACCCTTCGAGGGATGTGCCTACCACATCAACGCGACAAGCTGCACCGCCTCTTCTACCTACGCCATCAGCACCTCCGAGAGCCCAGCGGGTTCCCATGGAGAATCGATTCATGCGTGTGAGGTGTTGTAAAAATCGCCAAGTTCTGTAGAAAGAACTCGAAGACCTTGTGCTCCGCCATACCCAAGTTCGGGTATCGCCCGATGGTGCGGTTGTTCAAGAGAGCAACAGGATCGGCTTCTGCATTTCTCCAAACTTGGAGCGGCCCGAACGGTACAATTACCTACTCAACCGCCTCGCTCCAAAACCATGCAAGCCATCCTTAGGGGGCATGGAACATAACGGCGAGGCGGTTGATGAGTGCATATTTGCATCATGTTTTACATTATTATTTTGCATTATAGATGTAGGATTTTGGTATTTTACGGCGCTTGTGCGCATATTTTATGTCCGTTTTCACCAGGATCAGGACGGATGATGGATCCAATGGATACAATTATTGAAGCAGTTGTACTGAGGAGAAAATGAGTCAAAAACAACGTAAATCGCTTATTTGGGAAATATTATTAATACCAGAAGAAAACCAGAAGCGAACAAAGGAGGCAGAGAGCGTAACGACCAACTATACGGCGGGAGAATTTTCTCCGCCTGTATAGCTCCAGCCATATAGCTGGCGCCGCGTCCGCCTCGTCAAATAGTTTCACCCCGTGCAATTGGTTTGAGGAGACGATATATAGAACACCTAGAAATCGCGAAAACCTCACCTCCGGAAGGCATCTAGAGGGGGAACTCGTCCGCCAGGGATCCATCTTCACCCTACGTAGATCCAGGAGGCTAAGGCATCGATCTTCATCAACCACCGTTGCATCACCACCATCCTTATCAATCCCACCTACATCTCGTCTAGATCTTGTTGTAATTTCTATACTCGTTGTGGATTTTTATAAGTACTATTCATCTATGATTGTTCCCATTACTATTGCCATGATGTTGATTGCCTCCATGTCTGAGTAGATCCCTAGTTCTTGGGGAGATGGAGAAACTCTAGCATATGACTGAGATGAGATAGAGATTATTATGTTATATATCATTATGTGTATGTGTTAATTGTGTTCATCTTGATATTAAGGAGAAGTGCACCTTCTTAATATTTGCTTCTTATGGTGACTCGATGGAGGGGATTACTTGTTAGTAGACGGATGGATGAAAGCGTTTACTGTGACTATAAAGCTATTGTTATTCCTTACGTACTTACTTGGGGAACCAAGGAGAACTCATCAAGCCATGTCCATACCATGGGAGAAATCCCTTAAAAGGGCGGTAATGCGATGGTTGTCGATTACTGTCTGCTGTGGTTATGAGGACGATGTGTGCAGCGGTTGCTGGCAAATCATCCATATATGGAGCTCCTACCACATACATACACACTATGAGAATATTCATTATAATACTCTCGATTACTTAGTCTAAATTTCTAGTGGTGTATCCGCTACTCCCTAAGAACGTATTTTCCCTATTGTAGTTCCAAACTCTTATTACACGCGCGATTCTTACTTTCTGCATTGAGTTTTGCTTTACTTTAAATTACCTTGTTCAACCAAAAACCCTAAAACAACTCTACTTATCTTGCATCTTAAAGTTATTTCTTAAGTACTCCATTTAGTTATAATTAAAAACATTTTAGTCTTTCGCCTACTTCTTCCCGTGGGATCGATATCTTTATTTTAAAACTAACTACAAACGATCTGTGCACATACAGTCATCAAGCTATTTTCTGGCGCCGTTCCCGGGGATCTTAGCGCTATAATTCACTTTACTTTTATTTATTTACTTTTGTTGTACTAATTTTTACTTGAAGTTGCAGGACCACAAGAATGGACAATACTCAGCACTTAAATTAGCTTGAGGCAGTAAGGAAAATGGTTTCGCCCATGGACGCTTTTATAACTATTAACAAAAGCATAAATCTGGATGGAGTCGAAATCCATCCTTTATTATTTGAGTTATTACATTCTAAGAAATTTGTAGGAACCAATAAAGAAAGTCCATATGGACACTTACAATTCTTTGAAGACATTTTGAGTTCCTTTATTTTCGATGATTGTAACCTTGATATGGTTAAAATCCAGTTGTTTAGACAAACTCTCTCTAATAATGTTTGCGACTGGTATAGATCTTTTTGTGCGGAATCACCAAGGACTTGGGAGGAATTGACAACCAAGTTCCTATCAAAATATTATTCTAAAAGTAAAGCTCACAGGATGAGAGGTATTATTCTCAGTTTCAAAAATAATCCTAGTGAGGGCTCATATGAAGGATATCCAAGGTATAAAAGGTACCTGGATAATTGTCCCCATCATCGTTTACCTGATTGGTTGATCACCCATACATTTTATGGAGGGCTAAATATTGAATATAGGACGAATCTAGACTCTGCTTCAAATGGCAGTTTTCTATCTTATACCTATGACGAGGCTTGGAATCTAATAATAAAAATGAAAGAGGCAAATGAAAAGTCTAAATATTAGGAAAATATTACAAATAGTTTTTCAGAATGTGCTTGCGTTAACGATTTCCTTGCAGATGAGAGGATAGATATAATGATTAAAACCCTCGGTATTGATTCTTTCTCAGTAGAGAAAATTATTGAGAATTATCCAGGACATTTGCAGGTACCTACTGAATGGGAACCTCGTAAACCTCTCAAAGAAAATAAGCGTGCAAGAGCACTAATGGAAGAGTTCTCCTCGATACCTATACGGGGAATCTTTGAAAAGAGACAAAAAGAGGAAGAATAAATAAAGAAGAGACTAAAGAAACCAGAAAGGAATTTCGAAGCTACATATATAAATAATGTTATAATAAAAGACCTTATGGAGGCACGAATAGTGGAATATGAAATGGTTATGTTAGACCGTAAAACTTCGAAATTCATCCAAGGTAAGGTTCGAGGTAACGAAACTTCAAAGCCTATGACCCCTATATATTATGGAGAACCTTTCTTATATGGAATTTGTGAACCAATTTCCACCATAAATATTATGTTGTCATCACTTTATCAAGAACTTCACTACAACTTAAATAATTCGGATGTTGAACCAGTAGACACTATTGTTAAATTGTCTAATAAAACCAATATTAAACCAGAAGGGGTAATCAGAAATATCTATGTCTTTATTGGCTCACTCTTGTACCCTCTTGATTTTCATATTGTTGATATGCCTCGAGATTCTTTTTGCCCTATTCTTTTAGGCAGGCCTTTTATTTCCATCACCAAAGCTCGAGTGGATAATCAGAAGGAAACCATTTCATTGAAGTTTGGAGAAGAAGAAATGACATTCCACTTCGCCAAACTAAAAAAGAGGCCATATGAAGTGGAGGATATCAAGGAAGAAAAGATGATTACCGAGCTAGCGGCAATTAATTTCAGTACTCCACAAGATAAACTAGAAAGGAGTTTGATTAATTGGGAAGAAGCACCGGATGATGAGAAGAAAGAAGACATGGATGATTACCTTGATTCAATTCTGGAAGCACAAAATCCACATGACTATGAAGAACTGGTAAGAACAGGTGATGAAGAACCTCCACCTATAGAATTGAAAAAACCTTCCAGACAATATGATTTATGAATTTTTAGATAATGAAAATAAATGTCCTATTATTATTAGCAAGAATCTATCAGAAAATAAAACGAATAAACTCATTTCAGTTTTGGTTAAGCATCGTGAAGCCTTTGGATATACATTGAGTGATATTAAAGGAATAGATCCATATATTGTAACACATAAGATTACCATGCTTGATGATGCTGAACCCGTAGTAGATACACAAAGATGAAGGAAGTAGTAAGAAAATAAGTTATACGCTTACTTGATGCTGGCATAATATATCCTATTTCTGACAGTAAGTGGGTTAGCCTAGCTCATTGAATACCAAGACAAGGTGGTCTTGATGCTGCTATGAATGAGGAAGGTGAGCTAGTTCCTGTGAGACCGATTGTAGGATATCGTATGTGCATTGACTTTAAGAAATTAAACCGTGAAACACAAAAGAATCATAAACCTATACCTTTCATGGATAAAATTCTAGAAAGACTTAGTAATAATTCTTATTTTTGTTTTCTTGATGGTTATTCTGGATATTCTCAAATTACCATACAGCTGGAAGATCAAGAGAAAACAACTTTTACGTGTCCTTATGGCACATATGCTTATAGATTAATTCCATTTGGCTTATGTAATGTAGCAGTAACTTTTTAGGAATGTGTTCCAAAGCTTTTTGATGATTTTGCTGAGAAAACCATGGAAGTCATAACAAACGATTTTGTTGTTTGTGGAACAACTTTTGATAATTGTCTCTATAATCTGACCATAGTTTTGCAAAGATGCAGGCAATCAAACTTGGTTTTGAATTGGGAGCAATGCCATTTCATGGAAAGAGAAGGTAAAGTTTTCGGGCACAAGGTTTTGGAGAAGAGAATAGAAATAGATAAAACTAATATAAATGCTATAGAAAATCTCCCAATACCTCAGGACATTAAAAGCTTAAAAATGTTTCTGGGACATGCAGGATTTTATAAAAGGTTTATAAAAGATTTTGCTAAACTAGATATGCCCCTTACCAATCTTCTTGATAAAGAAACTCCATTCTATTTAGACCATGACTGCATTGCAACTTTTGAGAACCTTAAAGAAAAACTAGTTTCAGCACCTATCATGCAACCTCCAAAGTGGGATGAACCTTTCGAAATTATGTGTGATGCTAGTGATTATGCTTTAGGGGCATTGTTGGGACATCGAGATGGAAAGAATTTAAATGTTATTTATTACACTATTATACCTCTTAATAAAATTCAGAAACATTATGCTACTACAGAAAAAGAGTTTCTAGCTATAATTTTTGCTCGTGACAAATTTAGATCTCACATAATTAATTCTAAGGTAATAATTCATACAGATCACCAAGATTTGCGTCACCTTCTTGTGAAAAAGGATGCTAAGCCCAGGTTGATTAGGTGGATTTTATTACTACAAGAATATGATTTACAAATAGTAGATAGGAGGGGTAAGGATAATCCGGTAGCAGATCATCTCTCTAGAATGGAGGGAATAATTAATGACCCCGTACCTATTAATGAATCATTTCCGGGAGAATATTTAGCAAAGATAGATATTGCTGATCCATGGTATGCAGATTATGCTAACTATCTAGCAACAATTTTTTTACCTCCCGGTATGACAAGAAATGAAAGAATGAAATTCTTTAATGATCTTAAGTATTATTTTTGGGATGATCCATATTTATATCGTCATGGACTTGACGGAATGATTCGGAATTGTGTTCCTAATCACGAAATGAATGCTATATTAAAGGCTTGTCATGACAATCCATATGGAGGGCATCATGTAGGTAAAAGAACTGCTGCAAAGGTACTTCAATCTGGATTCTATTGGCCCACCTTGCTCAAGGATGCACACAGGTATGTGGAATACTGCGATGCTTGCCAAACAAGAGGTAATATAGGTAGGAGACAAGAAATGGCGATGAATTATAGTATAGTAATTGAACCCTTTGGTGTATGGGGAATGGATTACATGGGGCCATTTACAGAGTCAAATGGTTATACTCATATTCTTGTTGCTGTTGACTATGTTACTAAGTGGGTTGAAGCCATCTCAAAAAATCATGCAGATGTAGCTACCTCAGTGAAGATGATCAAGGATATCATATTCCCCATGTTTGGAGTTCCTAGATTTTTAATTACTGATGGTTGTTCTCATTTTATGAAAGGGACTTTTAGGAAAATCCTCAGCAAGTATGGAGTAACTCACCATGTTGCTTCACCATATCACCCCCAAACAAGTGGTCAAGTGGAACTCTCAAATAGAGAACTAAAGACCATACTCGAGAAGTCGGTGGGCAAATCAAGGAAGGATTGGTCGTACAAGTTAAATGACACTCTATGGGCATACCGTACTGCGTTTAAAAATCCAATGGGTATGACACCTTATAAGATGGTGTACAGTAAGGCATGTCATTTACCATTAGAACTAGAACACCAAGCTTTTTGGGCAATCAAGAATCTAAATTATGATCTCAAAGCAGCAGGGAAAAATAGTTTATTAGATATCCATGTTTTAGATGAGTTTAGAAGTGAAGCCTATGAGAATTCTAGGTTGTTTAAGGAAAAGGTTAAAAGATGGCATGATAGAAAAATAGAGAATAATTTTTGTAAAAGTGGAGACAAAGTGTTTCTCTCTAATTCTCGTCTTAAGTTGTTTCCAGGAAAACTCAGGTCAAAGTGGGAAGGTCCATATGTAGTTGAAGAAGCCTATTCGTCAGGAGGAGTGAAGCTATAAGGAAAAACACCCTCTCTTGCATGGGTGGTAAATGGACAACACTTGAAGCATTATCGGGTGAAAGAAGATATAAGTGCAATCACTATAGAATTGAGCACCTCCGAAGAAGTGATAAAGAGAAAATATACGAAGAACGACAATTACAAGAAGAATGGACTCAAGAAGGAATGAGCAGTACTACGGTCAAGCTATTAACCATAAAAGAGTGCTTCATGGGAGGCAATCCATGTGAAATAAAGGTTGGGTAAGTTTTTAAAATTCTCAGTCAAAGTCTAGATTAAGTATTGTTTTAATGAAAATTATTCATGCTCTAGCAAAGAAGGAGGAAAATGGATGATGCCAAAATTGGTCGAAATTCTAAGCTCACTTTTCTCTATCAAAACTCGATATTTCGTTAAGTTTCAGATTAATAAAGAATACTTGGAGAAGCAGAAATTTTTTGGTGGACACAAAAGGTTTAACGACCAACTATACGGCAGGAATAAAAATTCCAGCCATATAGTTCCGGTCGTATAGTTGTCACGACGAAAACGCTTCCATCCTCGAAAGGTACTGAGAGTTTAACGACCAACTATACGTCTGGAATTAAAAATTCTGCCCCTATAGTCGCGGTCGTATAGTTATCGACCCTTCTTCAAAAAAATTGTCGAGGAAACAGAGAGTTTAATGACCAACTATATGGCTGGAATAAAAAATTCCGCCCGTATAGTCACGGTCGTATAGTTGTCTACACCCTTGACAAAATAATTTCTGGAATACTGAGAGTTTAACGACCAACTATACGACCGGAATTGAAAGTTCCGCCCATATAGTTCTGGCCGTATAGTTCGGTTCCGCCGTAGATCTAATCTGAAGTCAGTTCACAGCTATACTGCGGGAGCTATATGGTCCGCGCCGGTATAGTTTCTCGTTACGCGATACGACTAGGGTTTTTGAGCCCTCCTTTTAAAGCTGATCGCATATAACCTTTTTCATTAAGTTTTTGCAGAGCTACAGCCTCCAGCCTCGAAAAATCCACGCCATCCCTATACAAGCCCTCTAATAACATTAGTGCAGCGAAGCCATATAGAACTTCCACATCAACCAGGTCTGGAAGAAGAAATATGAGAAGCCCGTGAAGAGGATCGAGGAAGCGGAACCTAAAGGATCATCGTCATCATCCGGCCTGGAGATCAAGCCTCTCCCAAATTGGGAGGACCTGTTCCCACAAAGGATGGAGATGATGAGACAAGCTGAGCAGGGAAGGAACAAGGATGAGTACCTCCCTAATCCTTAGCATTACAACATAGGATCCTATTATAAACCTCCTCTTGGTCCATCACCTCTTAAACCTAAGAAGGTGCGGCAAGATGAGAATCATGATAAGATCTGTGAGTTAGAAAAGGCTTCTAAGTCATGCGTTGAAACAATTGGAGAAGGGATTGACTCCTACTAGATGATGAGGAAAGACCTCGAGAAGAAGGTTGATGCAATCGATGGTAGAGTTGGTTTCTTGATTAAAACTGTCTTTGAGTTAACAGATAAGCAGAAATTCCTCAAGAGGAAAATGTTGAAGCTCGATTGGCCAAGCTCAGCATTCACTTTGAAAGCATAGTTAAAGTGGGCAACATAAAGGAAGAAGGCGACGCTCCATCTACCCAAAAGGAGGAATAGGTATATACAAGGAGTTAATTGATCCCGCCTGGCTTGATTCCAAGCTTGGGGAGATCTTTAAAGACCTTGTAATCTCTCTTATAAGTTCTACATTACAGCTTTTGCATTAGTTCAAACTAGAAATAAAGTTTGCATCATTAGAATTCCGTTTAGGAATAGTCGATCCCTTCTATGAAATTCCGAGGTTATTATTATATGTGGATCAATATTGAGTTTGTGTTTGCTTTATTGATATATGAATGGCTTGAGTATAATTTTACTTGCATTTGATAATAGCGATAGGAGTCTTCCACACCATTGGTATTAATGGAACACATAAAGATAATTTGGTCAATATGATGTAAGATTACGGTTTGATTCACAAAGAAAAAATATCTATGCAATTAAGTTGAAAAAGAAAACCTCGAACAAAGGAAAATGAAGTGATATCTGAATAGAGTGAGAGCAAGTCGTGGTAGAATCTCAAGTCATAAGAATGCTTCATATACAATTGGAATTTGATAATTGAGATTGTTGAACTTTGAAATCCTACATGAAGTGGAATATATGGGTAGCTTCTTTGCACAACACTTAAAACAAAAGTGTGAGCATATATGCAAAAGAAAATAAAAAGAAAAGAAGAAAAAGAGCGATTGTGCAAAGAGAAAATAGGCATATGCCACTATATTGTAGTATGACAAAGAGACACTTTTGAGATTTTGAATCTCAAGTGAATACGTTGATCCTAAAACACTTGGGAGTACCTCGTTAACTCATTCGATTGAACCAGATTCTTTTACATTATGTTGAGATTCATCTTTTATGAACTATTGATAACTAAGGTGTGGAAGCCTTCCAATACTATTCAGATGGTTCGAGTAAGGTACTATTCATGAACTGATTCTCTTGTATCGTACATGATAAATAAATGCTGCAATTGCCTCATTTATTTTATCGACTCCGCTTCATGAATATGAGGATCACATCCATTAATCTAAAAAACTTGCTCAGGACGAGCAAGAGTCTAATCTTGGGGAAGTTGATGAGTGCATATTTGCATCATGTTTTACATTATTGTTTTGCATTATAGATGTAGTATTTTGGTATTTTACGGCGCTTGCACGCACATTTTATGTCTGTTTTCACCTAGATCAGGACAGATGATGGATCCAATGGATATAATTATTGAAGCAGTTGTACTGAGGAGAAAAGGAGTCAAAAACAACGTAAATAGCTTATTTGGGAAATATTATTAATATCAGAAGAAAACCAGAAGCGAACAAAGGAGGCAGAGAGCATAACGACCAACTATACGGCGGGAGAATTTTCTCCGCCCGTATAGCTCTGGGCGTATAGCTAGCGCCGCCACCGCCTCATCAAATAGTTTCACCCCGTGCAATTAGTTTGAGGAGATGACATACAGAACACCTAGAAATGGTGAAAACCTTACCTCCGGAAGGCATCTAGAGGGGGAACTCGTCCGCCAGGGATCCATCTTCACCCTGCACAGATCCAGGAGGCTAAGGCATCGATCTTCATCAACCACCACTGCATCACCACCATCCTCATCCATCCCACCTACATCTCGTCTAGATCTTGTTGTAATTCCTATACTCATTGTGGATTTATACAAGTACTATTCATCTATGATTATCTCCATTACTATAGCCATGATGTTGATTGCCTCCATGTCTGGGTAGATCCTTAGTTCTTGGGGAGATGGAGAAACCCTAGCATATGACTGAGATGAGATAGAGATTATTATGTTATACATCATTATGTGTATGTGTTAATTGTCTTCACCTTGATATTAAGGAGAAGTGCACCTTCTTAATATTTGCTTCTTATGGGGACTCGATGGAGGGGATTACTTGTTAGTAGATGGAGGGATGATAACGCTTACTGTGACTATAAAGCTGTTGTTATTCCTTATGTACTAACTTGGGGAACCAAGGAGAACTCATCAAGCCATGTCCATAACATGGGAGAAATCCCATAATAGCGTGGTAATGCGATGGTTGTAGGTTACTGTCTACTATGGTTATGAGGATGATATGTGCAGTGGTTGCTGGCAAATCATCCATATATGGAGCTCCTCCCACATACATACACACTATGAGAATATTCGTTATAATACTCTCGATTACTTAGTCTAAATTTCTAGTGGTGTATCCACTACTCTCTGAGAACGCATTTTCCTTATTGTAGTTCCAAAGTCTTATTACACGTGCGATTCTTACTTTCTGCATTAAGTTTTGCTTTACTTTAAATTACCTTGTTCAACCAAAAATCCAAAAACAACTCTACTTATCTTGCATATTAAAGTTATTTCTTAAGTACTCCATTTAGTTATAATTAAAAGCATTTTAGTATTTCGCCTACTGCTCCCTATGGGATCGATATCTTTATTTCAAAACTAGCTATAAACGATCTGTGCACTTACAGTCATCAGCGGTTCCACCACTGCTTCCTTCAGCAACTCCTCAACAAGGCGACAAATAGGTGATGGACACATTGACATCCTCACCTTCTCGAAGGCAAAAGACACCAACACCCATAGCCACGCTAATTGAGTGCATCGAGGAGACTCTAGCGGCAACTTCCTCCAACCCCAAGGTGGATCCAGACGACGCCATCAACACCGCGTTCAGGACCCCGAAGGGAAACTTCTACTACACTGCCATGGCATTCGTCCTGAAGAATGCCACCGCGACATACCAACATGCCATGACATATATCCTTGGCAACCTACTCCACCAGTCAGGGGAGTTCTATGTTGATGACATGGTGATCAAGACCAAGGACCATAGGGATCATCAAGAGGACCTCCGGGTAGTCTTTGAGCACCTACGTCGACACCAGCTCAAGATGAACCCATTGAAACATGCCTTCACCATTCAATTGGGTCTCTTCCTCGGCTTCTTTTTCCATCATCGATGCATAGAGATCGAGCAAAATAAGATCAAAGCCATCTTCAACATGCCACAACACCTTGTAATCTTAAGGAATTGAGAGCCTTACAAGGGAAGTTGGCGTACATTCATCGCTTCATCTCCAACCTATAGGGATGCATCCAACCCTTCTCGAGTCTCATGAAGAAAGGAGCTCCGTTCGTGTGGGATGAATGGTGTCAAAGAGGATTCGCCGACATCAAGAAGTACTTACTTAACCCACCTGTTTTGGCAATTCCTGTAAAAGAGCACCCTCTTATTCTATACATTGCAGTGCAACCTACTTCAATAGGTGATATTCTCGCTTAGCACAATGATGAAGGGAAGGAGGTGGCTTGCTACTACCTAAGCCACACCATGGTAGGCGCCAGGCAAAACTTTTCTCCAATAGAGAAGTTATGCTTGGCGCTTATATTCGCGTTGAAGAAGTTGAGGCACTACATTCTAGCACTCCAAATCCACCTTGTTGCTATAGCAGACCCCATAAGGTACATGCTAAGTCAGCCCGCATTAATGGGGCGACTCGGTAAATGGGCATTGATCATGATGGATTTCTACCTAACCTTTGTGCCCAGAAGACGATCAAGGGCCAAGCCCTAGCGGAGTTCCTCACGGCGCATCCCGTCCCCGGCGACTCTCCTCTCATTACCAACCTCCCGGACGAGGAGCTTTTCATCACGGAGCTCGAGGCGCCATGGGAGCTCTACTTCGATGGGGCTTCTTGCATAGAGGCCAACCCTGCTGGCACCCCCAGGTGGAGAGCGGGGGCTGAATTTGTGTTCAAGATACTACAAGGAGGGGTGATGTATCACTCATTCTCCCTCCTCAAGTAAGAATGCTCCAACAACGAGGCGGAGTATGAGGCGCTCATATTTGGCCTCCTCCTGGCAATATCCATCGAAGTTCGTTCTTTATGGACCTATGGAGATTCCTAGCTCATCATTCGGCAAGTCAATGACATCTACGAGGAATGCACTTACTGATGCCTTGGGAAAACTGGCATCGGCGCTGGTGCTGCCAAGTGATAAGTCCACACATGTGACGGTGGAAGAAAGGTGGCTTCTTCCCGCTGTCCTGGAGCTCATCCCAAAGGAAGATGAGGTCAACACCGTCATGATGAATGTCGTGGAGGAGGACAAGTGGTTGCAACCCTTCCTCAACTACTTCAAGAACGACAGCCTCCCTGATGACCCTGTTGAGAGGCGCTGACTTCAACGACAACTTCTGTCCTATGTATATAAGGCCGGTGTCTTGTACAGACGGTCTCATGGGCAAGATCTTCTACTTCGGTGCATCAACCGAGGTGAATCTGACAAGATCCTCAAGGAAACGCACCACAGAGTCTGCGACGGACACCAAGGTGGAGCCAAGATGTACCATGCCATATGCTTGGCTGGGCACTATTGGCCGGACATCATGATGGACTGCCTCTAGATGGCCAAGTCATGCCATGGTTGCCAGATCCATGGCGACTTCAAGCATTAGCCGCCGGTTCCTCTACATCCCACCATTCCCTCATGGCCATTCGACGCCTGGGGGATCGACGTCATCGGACCCATCAATCCGCCATATTCCAGGGGGCATTGCTTCATCCTTGTTGTGACAGAATACTTCTCTAAGTGGGCAGAGGCTGTCCCGCTGCGGGAGGTGAAGAGCGACAACGTCATCAACTTCCTAGAGAGAAATATCATACATCGCTTTGGGATACCGCAGCGCATCACCTCCGACAACGCCAAGGCATTCAAGTCCAACAAGATGTACATGTTCATGACAAAGTACAAGATCAAATGGAACTACTCCACCGGCTACTACGCTCAAGCCAATGGGGCAATCGAAGCCTTCAACAAGACACTTGGCAAGATAATCAAGAAGACGGTGACAAGACATTAGAAGGACTGGCCTGACTGTCTTTCGAGTCTCTATGGGCGTACCGCGTTACAGTCCATTCCCCAACTCAGTCTACACCCTATTACCTTGTCTATGGGAGTGAGGCGGTACTCCCACTAGAGGTACAACTATCTTCTCTTTGCGTCGCCATCCAAGATGAACTCACCAAAGAAAAACAAGTACAACTATGATGTTAGGAGCTTGACGCCATCGAGGAGGAGCGTCTCCAAGCCCTGCAGAACCAGGAGCTTTACTGTCAAAACATGGTGAGAGCTTACGGCAAGCTCGTCAAGCAACGCGTCTTTCAGAAGGGCGAGCTATTGATTGCCCTCAGGCGCCCCATTGTCATCACGCACAAGTTGAAGGGGAAGTTCGAGCCAAAGTGGGAATGACCCTACGCCATCGAGGAAGTCTACGACGGGACAGCCAGCGTACACTAGCGCTCTTCCCCCGTCTCCCTGAATCCGGTGGCCGTGGAGTGACAGCGTTGGGGCTGCCAGCGTGCAGCGACACCACCGCGTCGGGGGCAACAGGTGTGTCGTCGGAGCCATCTCTACCGGCGCAAACCAAAGTCGGATTGTTGTGTCAACCGGCATCTGCCCCATTGCCATCTCCACCGATGAAGGCCAAGATGAAGACCATGTGTCGGGGCTGCAGACTGGCTGCCCAGCTTCTTCTCCACTCCTATAGACTGCCGTGTCGAGGACAGTGATGATGATGTGTTTCGGGCATGTAGCCTGCTACCATGGACGGCACCAGCGACCGGAACCGCGAAAGATGAGCTACCGGTGCACGGGGAGACGCGGGAAAAGGAGGTGATGCCCCTCTGCGTGGTGTGCATGCATCCACATCTTGACCTATGCATCTCACGCACGGAAGGAGGACACTCAACCTGTGCATCTCACACACGGAAGAAGGACAAATGACATATGCCCGTTCAAGCTAGAAGCTGAAGTATAGAAAGGGAGAGTTATACTTACATACATGCATGGACCAAGCATGTGCATGTACTGCATGTGCACGTACTGTGTTGGTCGCATGCCTGGTCCCCAAGGCAACCTGCTATTCATGCTAGTCCATATGAGGCTCACTGCAGGTGATGCCCATATTTGGCGTGGCACGGGCATCTATCGTGGATGTTGCCATGATCCCGAGGCTACAAGAAGAACTCCTACACCTCTCTTGAGTGCGCACGTTCGTGTGGCTACCACCACTCTGAGTTCGTCGCTACCACGCGAAGGTAGGCGATCACCATTCCAAGACGAGGCAATATGATGCCTTATACGCCACCTCTTTATGAGCCCATGAGACGACGCTCTTGTCTAGGATGACGGCCGTGAACTCGGTGTCGGGCCGAGATGAGATGCTGACCATGATGGCTACACCGACTCGTAGGCGTGCATCGGTTTCACACCGACGACGATCTCCACCGACACTTACTCCCACGAGGCATACCCCTTGCGCACGCTGACGAGGTTGCTGGTCGTCAAGAAGTCCCAGCTAAGCGGACCCATGCTACTTCAACTCCAACTACCACAACACCGCCAAGACTGATGAGGCACGGCGGCAAGTGCGGGCATGGCCGGAGCAAAGGCCACGCTACTCGCGGTGCGTGTACCGACGAGGACACGGACTCTACCGCCGCTCATGCGCACACACACCACCACCACATCATGCATGGAGAACGCGAAGCAAAGATGACGAAGACGACCACACGGCTTAATCGAAGGTGTCTCATGGTGTAACCCATGGGAGTAATTAACCGGGTGCCTTTCGAACCCCGGGAATCAGGAGATCGCAATCGCCATAGTCAGGATGGCCGCGCAAGAAGGACATAGAACGTATTGTATTAGGGACCATGTACTTTGTTTCTCCAAGAGAGATTAATGAAATGCATCTTCCCTACCTTTCTTTTGTGTACTATGGTACACTGGCACGCCTGCATTTCTTTTTCTTTACCCCGACGCATGAGAAAAACACGCTACCTTCTTCTTCCCCAAAGTAGCACTCTTCTACTCTCTATACGTTTTTCTCGTGTCAAACATTGAGTAGAGCATTGTCCTTCCCGATCCGCCACTAGGGGTCACTCAATGGGCGGTAGAATCCCACACCCATTCTTCTTATGCCATCTTGGGGTATTTCAACATCTGTGTCACAAACATCAACTAGCCCCGCATGGGAGCCGTTATTCTCTTTGAACACCACACTACAAGATTCCACAACAATCTTGTTGGTCTTGTTGTAGACTCTATAAGTGTAGGATTCGGAACGATAACCAACAAAAAAGCCTTCTAAATCCTTAGAGTCGAATTACGAACTCCTTTAATGAGAAAGAAACACTTACAACCAAATACCTAGAAGTATGAAACGTTTGGCTTGTTACCGGTAAGTATCTCATAGGGAGTCTTGTCCAAGATCTTGCGGAGGTAAAGCCGGTTTGACGAGTGGCAAGTGGTGGATATGGCTTCAGCCCAGAAGTTGTATGGAGACTTGAATTCGGCCAACATTGATCTTGCCATATCCATCAAAGTCAGGTTTTTCCTCTCGGCTACACTATTTTGTTGAGGGGTATACGTAGCGGAATATTGATGTCTTATCCCCTCTTAACCTAAGAATTCATTCAATGTGTAGTTCTTGAACTCGGAGCCGTTTTTGCTTCTTATTGCTAATATGGGGACATTGTGTTGACATTGCACCTCATTGGCAAAGTCAATGACAGTTTGTTGAGTTTCACTTTTCTGCTTGAAGAAGTAAACCCATGTGTATCTTGAATATTCATCAACAATCACTAGGAATTACTTCTTCCCACCTAAGCTTGCATGAGATGGAGGACCAAAGAGATCCACATGGAGAAGCTCTAAGATCCTCTTTGATGAAATAATAGTCTTCCTTCGATGGGGAGAGTCATGCATCTTTCCTTTAACATAAGCCCTGCAAACACGACCTTTGGCAAAGGAAACATTTTTTAGTCCAATGATGGGGCCACCCTTGTGAAGACTTTGCAAAGTTCTCATATTAACATGAGCTAGCCGCTGATGCCATAGCTAACCCACATCAGCCTTTCCGAATAGGCACATTGGACCTGCAATGGTTTTCCCCGAAAAGTCCACCACATACAAGTCGTTTTTGACGTACCCAATGAAAGCGACCTTGAGAGACTTGCTCCACGAGAGTACCAAAACATCATCATCAATGAAAAATGCAAAACCCATCTTACCAAGGGCACGAACATAAAGTAAATCGTAACCAAGGGTCTCAACAAGCGTGACGTCCACGAGAGAGATATCATGGGTAACCACAACTTTGCCGAGACCCAATACCTTTGATTTGGACTTGTCACCATAGGAGACGCTTATTTGATCATGATTAGGCCTCATCTCTGTGATGATATCCTTACTTCTGGTCATATGACTTGTGCATCCACTATCAAGCACCCATTTCGACCCACCGAAAGCATAGCCCTACAAGAAAATTACTTCTTGGTTTTAGGTACCCATTTTTCAATGGGTTCTCTCATGTTAGTAACAAGGGTCTTTGGAACCCAAATAGACCAAGAAATGTAATTATCATAAGGACCTACATAACTATCATAAATGTCACCATAATAATCACGAAATAACTCATAGTGAGGATTATTAGACCTTGCAAAACCAACATAATCAGTTTTGTCCTTCGTGATGTTGTTTTCAATGGTGCTTCTCTTTGCTTGAGTATTCTTGGTCCTTCTTTTCTTGTTCTTCTTCTTGGTCTTGGGAACATAGCCAAGTCCCTCCTTTCCATAGTTTGTCCTTTGTTTGCTCAATATCTCATCAAGGACTTCATTACCTTTGGGTTGAGATGACTTGGCAAGCTCAACTTTCAACCTTGCATTTTCTTGAAGAATGTCTTCATGATTGCACATCGGTGTAGAGGTGCTTGGAACATCATACTTACTCGAGTTTGGAGCTGGTCATGAGACTCATTGAGACTAGAGTATTCACTCTCCAAAGCCTTTTGAGCAATGTCAAGCGCCTCATACTTCTCAGAAAGTCTAGCATGAGAAGCCGCAAATTCAACCTTATATCTTTTTAGCTTCTTTGCTTTAGCAATAGCATGATCCCGTTCCTTCACAAGGTTGGCCAAAAGTTCATCATTGGACTCCTCAATTGACTCAAGCCTCTCTTTGTCAACACCCGGGTTTTTAATCCTAGATGCCTGTTATGCCATACCTCGCAATCCCAGGATTACCATTTTTGCGAGACATGACAGAATTGGTACCACAGTACATCATCCATTACCAACCATAATAAAGGTCTTACAAATAAAGGATCTCGTGATCCAGTCTTAATACAATCAAAGGAGCGGAAAATAAATGTAGTAGGGGCTCCATCTTCAGAGTCACAGGCAATGCTGACGATGGGAGATGATCCTAGTTGTCATAGACCTCCTGCTGTCCATCATCCTGGTAGTCCTCCTCATAGTCTGGCCACGGGAATAGCCAGGGACAAAGCAATGAGTACTCTTTAAGTACTCGCAAACTATCACTAATAGGTAAGGTAGTGCTAGTAGGAATCTTAAGCTCTAGGTTTATTTGCAAAAGGCCAGGTTTATCTCATACTGAGTTAAGAAGTAAAGAAAACTAATTTAATGTTCTACATCACTTAAGTGGGAACCTAGTTTTCTTGTCCAGAATCATGTTGTGGTCAAGCCAAAGTCATAGTTCAAGTCACAAGTTATTTTGAAAATATCTAACGACAGAATAGTATGGCCACTCCAACTGTCCATGACCGCGGACGCGGCTATTCGAATAGTTTGACACTCTGCAGACGTGGTACACTTTTACCACAAATTTCGATACATCCGTCAGGGATAACTCTGAATCAATCATACTTAGTATGCGGATAATCAATCATAACCTTTCAGTTACACACCCTAGTATAGGCACCTCCCCTATGAGCTTGGCCTCCCAGCCATGGCCATCTGCCATCCTGGGCACTGCATAGGTGGACATTCACACGAGGTAGCCTCAGCTCAACCTCTTCCGCGAGGGAACCCATACTAAGGCATATAAACTTCCTACTAAGCCCTACCCAATTCAGGTATTGTGGTTGTATGGTAAAATTGGAATGGTATCGCATCCAAACCCAACCATCGGTTTTTGTAAAGGGCTAAGGCTCATGCATCAAATTTTTCATCATCAAACCATTGTGTTTCTCAACACATGTCAAAACATCTCAATAGAATGAACCATCATTCCAAGGTTTACATAATCATTTTCACCAAGTATTCCCATATAAAGTGATCAACTTTTATGCTTAGCACTAGCCACTAAATTTGAGGGTATTCACTAATGAGGGTGCTAATCAAGTATAACTATCCAACTCTAGTGTTATGCCTTTTGATGACTGTTGGGAATATGCCCTAGAGGCAATCATGTATGATGTTATTCCCAATGTATTCATAAGGTTATTATCCATGTATGAAGTACTGATATGTATCATTGAATATGTGATTCGATTGTGGAACTGCATATTCATGTTGTTCATACTAATTGTCCTTGGTCGTTGAGGTTGTGTTGGACACACAACTTAGACTAATGTGAAAGTCGGCAGATGACTTGGTTCCACTTGTCATGGGCATGGAGATGCTATTCCGACTTACACGGATTCGGCTAAAGAGTTTAGCGAGTCGGACTGACCCATATTGAGATGTAACGAACAAGTCATCATTTGCATGTCTCAATCAATGTAATCCTTAGACCTGAGGTTATTGCACAGTCCGAGTTGAGGATCATCGACTTAGGTTCTGTCAAATGCCGTTCCATCGCTGGGCAGTTATAAAGGCGGAGTTCGGGTCGACTGAGAATCAAGCTGCGTGATGTGAATAACCGAGATGGGATTTTGCCCCTCCGCCTGGAGAGATATTCTCTGGGCCCTCTCAGAAGATATGATTCGAAAAGCATGGCCATGCATGACTCGGTTAAGTGTTAACCGAGGCGACAGACTAAGAGTTAGTCGGATGAATCACTTATCTCGGATCGAGAAAGAGAGTCGGACTATTTAAGGGATGACGATCATTTGCCTATAGTCCGACAAGGTATATCGTGAGGCAAAAGGGACTCAGACAAAAGTCACATTGGAAGGTATGTCGTCATGACTCTTTGGTACTTGGGAGTTGGCACGTTCTGCTAGGAGCCACTACCAACTGATTGGTCACGAGTGAGACTCGGATCGTGTCTGGGTCACCATGAGCCTGTCAGGTCACACACTTAAGAGCGAGAGCATATTTGGGTTGGACCCGAAAAGGAAACGGACAGAGTCAGTGAGTTGGACTCGTAGTGACTAATATAGGCCTTTTAGTGAATGGGCCACAAGTGAGTGGAGCCCACTTTCACTCCCTATATAAGCTGGTGCGCAGGTGCTGAGAGCACATGTTTAGGTCACTCCATGTGTTGGAAACCCTAGCTCCAGTCTAGTCCAGTCCTATCGCCGCCATACCGGACCTAGCAGTCCATCGCCGGTGCTCCTCTTCGTACGTGTGGATACTGGCGGAGGTGCTGTACGTTCAACACTTTGACGATCGTGAGGATCAGAACGGATCGTGAGGACTCACTGCATGAAGCGACGTGCTTCATCGATTCCACAACCACGCGTCTAGTGGTAATTCTCGTGGCCTACTACCTCATCTAGATCTTGGGTTCACCGCGTAGGGAAAAAGTTTTGTTTTTCTCTACATGGCCCAACAATGACATATAAGTATAACTACTTAGGCCTAGTTTTATACTCTTTGTGGTATCTATACTATTGTTCCAATACTCACACATCACTAACTAAAAGTAAAGAAGTTTGGTAATAGAAAAAGAATAAAGCTTGCAAGTAAAACTTGGGATTGGTATAATCAAAGTTGTATAACCAAAGCATGCATAATGCATCTTGCATAGGTTATCTTGCACAATTCTAGCTTGCAAGTGTTAGATTGCTCAGTTTACTTGAAGTTCTGGGCTGGTGCTCGCCTTGCTCCGGGGAGGGTGTCGGAGGCTCTGTGAGGATTGGGGAGTGAGGTGGTGTGGAGAATTGAGGCGGATGGGGCCTCTATTTATACACCGGCAAATGGACATTGTAGCATGGGCTCGGTCTCATCGGTGACAATGATATAGGGGCTATCGGCGTGGCTGAGGGTAGGGGGCGACGCAGTGCTCCCTAGCGGTCGTCACGGGCTTAAAGGCGTGGCACGGGGCGATCGAGGATGGTCGGGCGCGGGCGGTCCTCTACGCGGATTTGGTGGTGTCCGAGACGGCGCACGGGGGCTACGGGTCACGCGGCGGCGAACGGGGATGCCTGGGAGCTAGCTGGTGATATGGCGAGTGTGTGCACGCGTGGTGGGGGCGAGGCATGGCGTGGGCGAGCTAGGCGGCTGCGGCGCTCTGGCGCGCTCTTGGCACGGCACAGAGAAAGTGGGCACGTGATTCTCAGGTGGTCCACGGCTTGCCTGCGGTCATGGGTTGGACAGGGGGTGGCAGTGGACGGTGGCCTGCCTCCTGGACATCTTGGACGAGGGCGGCGCGGTCTGGGGTGAGCTGTCCATGGTCGGCCGGCGTGGTGAGTCTCGGGCTGCGGTGCAACGGCAAAGAGGGGGCGCGTGTCTGGTGCTGCTAGACACTAGGGGAGACAGGGGAGTGAAGAGGAGACAAAATGGTTGAATGATCACTGCTCCAAACAGTGGAAGTTAGGCATTAGTTTTCCGTGTCTCCAATGTGGTCGATCAAATGGCCGCATGTACACAAGATTTGAAATTTTGGCTAAATTTTGGTGAGTGTTTTGATCTTATGCTTGAGTGTCTATGGTTGCTTGGGTTTGCTAAGGTGAATGTATTTGAGTGGTTTTTGCAAAATGATGATCTTAGTTCATACACTTGATTCAATTTTGAATTGTCCTTTAAATGGATTTGAAATAGTTTCTATGATTTTGTAAAGTGGACTTGGATTCATTTTTACTTGGTCTAGCAAGGGGTGAAAAGAAATGGAAATGTGTCTTTTAAAAAATCTTTACTAGGAACACTCAAAGTGGCCTAGGGGTTAGTTTTGGTCAAAATGACCATTTGCTTATTTGATTCATATTTGATTTCTTTTTCTTTGGATTTTGTTTGTAATTGGCCTAGATGATGTAGTATTCATCTTTAAACCATTTCTTATCATTTGTAGCAATCAAACATGGCAATTTCGCTCAATCATACACTAATGAAAATCACACATGCATTCATATTCAATTTAGTAATAAAAGTTTTTATGAACCCTACACTTGGGTGATTAGAACTTGATAATCTTGATGAAAGTTTTTGGGGTCTTACAAACCTTCCCTCCTTAAACAAAATCTCGTCCCGAGATTTAAGAAAAACTAGGAACTAAAGAGATTTGGAAACTCAGCCCTAATGTAATATTCTCGCTCCCAAGTAGCTTCTTCTTTAGTATGGTTGCTCCACTGGATCTTGAGAAATTTGATACTCCAAGTCCTTGTGGTTCTGAAGGCTTCTTCCAAAATACGAATGGGTACTTCACGATAAGTCAGATCCTTGTTGATATCTATGGCTCGGTGATCGATGTTCTTGAAAACTTTGGTCTTCTCCGGAACTTCTAAGCATTTGCGAAGTAACGAGATATGGAACACATTATGTATGGCTGACATCTCCTCTGGCAGTTCTAGTTGATATGATACTTCTCCTTGGCGATTCAAAATCTTGAAGGGTCCAATATATCTGGGGGCTAATTTCCCTTTCAGCTGAAAACGTTGCATTCCTTTCAAGGGTGATACTTTGAGATACACAAAATCTCCGACATTGAAGGTCAGGTCTAGACGTCTTTTTCAGCATAACTCTTTTGTCTGGATTGGGCGGTCTTGAAGTGTTCACGGACTTTGTCAACCTTCTCTTCAGTTTCTCGTAGGATGTCAGGTCAGAAAACCTGACTCTCTCCTACTTGCGACCAATTCAAGGGGGTACGGCACTTCCTTCCATACAGAAATTCAAAGGGGGCCATTTGCAAACTGGCTTGGTAACTATTGTTGTATGAGAATTCTGCGAAAGGCAGATAATCTTCCCATTTTTATCCATATTCTAGCACACAAGCTCTCAACATATCTTCTAAGATTTGATTGACTCTTTCAGTTTGTCCATTGATCTGTGGGTGATAAGCTGTGCTGAAGTTCAGCTTGGTTCCTAATCCTTCTTGGACTTTCAGCCAAAATCTTGAGGTATATTGGGTTCCTCGATCTGATACTATGGTCTTAGGGGTTCCATGCAAACTGATGATTCTAGCAATGTACACCCCTACTAGCTTCGAACTCTGGTAGGTGGTCTTGACAGGTATAAAATGGGCCAACTTGGATAGTCTATCAACTATGACCCAAATAGAGTCATTTCCCCTACTAGAAGTAGGCAAACCGGTGATAAAGTCCAGTCCGACAGAATCCCATTTCCATTCTGTAATCTGCAATGGTTGTAACAGTCCTGCAGGTTCTGATTTCTCTCTTCATCTTGTGCCTCCAAAATTGCTCCTTCAAATCCTGATACATCTTTGTTCCTCCGGGGTGGATAGAATAAAGAGTATAATGAGCTTCTTACATGATAAATTTCTTCAGTTCTGAATCTACTGGCACACAGATACGTCCTTTGTACCACAAAACTCCTTCATCCTCGGTGAATCCAGGTACCTTTCATGTACCAATACGACGTTTGATTCCGTCGATACTTGCATTTCCTTTCTGCACTTCCTTGATCTGACTGATCAAAGTGGGTTGAAGTTCAATGCTAGCTAAGAATCCTTTTCTAACTAGCTCTGTTCTAAACTGCTCCAACTCTTCATGCAAACTTGGCTGGGTTGCTTTGATCATGGTGTTTAACCTACATGGCAATCTGCTAAGAGCATCCGCTACCACATTGGCTTTGCCGAGGTGATACTGAATGTCAAGGTCATAATCCTTGATTAACTCTATCCATCTCCTTTGCCTCATATTCAGATCCTTCTGAGTGAAAATATACTTCAAGCTCTTGTGATCTGAATAAATCTCACAACGGTTACCCATAAGGTAATGACACCATGTCTTCAAGGCTAATACTACGGCTGCTAGTTCAAGATCATGGGTAGGGTAGTTTTGCTCATGCTGCTCCAGTTGTCGAGACAGATATGCTATGACTTTGCCTTCTTGTATCAACACACATTCGAGACCAATCTTGGATGCATCACAATATACATCAAAAGGCTTCTTGATATCTGGCATAATCAATATTGGGGCTGAAATCAATCTCTTCTTGAGTTCTTGAAAACTTGCTTCACATTTGTCGGTCCATTCAAACTTCTTGTCCTTCTTCAGCAATTGGGTCATCGGTCTTGCGATGCTCGAAAATCCTTCAATGAACTCGCGGTAATATCCCGTTAATCCGAGAAATGCACGGACTTGGGTTTGAGTGGTTGGGGCTTCCCATTCTTCAATATCTTTGATCTTGACGGGATCAACAACGACTCCTCGTGCTGACACAATATGTCCAAGGAATCCTACTTCTTTCATCCAGAACTCACATTTGCTAAACTTGGCATATAACTGATGCTCTCTCAGGGTTTCAAGGACGGTTCTCAGATGTAGCTCATGGTCTTCTTCTGACTTGGAATAGATAAGAATATCATCCATAAACACAACGACAAACTTATCCAGAAAATTCATAAAGATCTTATTCATGAGATTCATGAAATAAGCGGGGCATTGGTTAATCCAAAAGACATGACCGTATACTCATACAATCCATATCTGGTAGTAAAGGAGGTCTTTGGAATGTCCGTTGCACGAATCTTGAGTTGATGATAACCAGTCCTAAGATCAGTCTTAGAGAACACTCTGGCACCAGTCAACTGATCAAACAGATCCTCAATCTTGGGCAGTGGGTACTTGTTCTTTATGGTGACATCATTCAGCTTCCGGTAATCGGTACACAAACGGTTACCTCCATCTTTCTTGTCCACAAACAAAACAGGCGATCTCCATGGTGATGCGCTTGGTTGAATCAATCCTTTCGCCAGCATAGCATCAAGTTGTTTCTTCAGCTCCACTAGTTTATAGGGGTTCATACTATAGGGTCTCTGAGCTATGGGTCCACTTCTAGGAATTAGTTCAATAATGAACTCGATATCCCGATCTGGGGGCATACCGGGCAATTCATCTGGGAATACATCGGGGTATTCACAGACTACTCTGACTTGGTCTATGGTGGGTAGGGCTAGACCCTTGTTGCACTTGAATTGACGGGGTAAGGTTTCAGATATATGCTCTACTGATACTCGAGAGCTACTGGTCATGGTTATGGCTTTCTTGGCGCAGTAGATCAATCCTTTATGTTTCGACATCCAATCCATTCCTAGTACTACTACCAAACCTTTGGTTCCAAGTACTATTAGATTTGCATAAATATCTATCCCATGGATTATGATAGGTACATCCTTGCAAATTTAGCTTTGGTGGTTGAACCAGGTATTTGAACTATCATGACATGCATAAAATTGGTTGGGTGAATCTTACTAGTGCATGCAAATTCTTCTATAAAAAACGAGTGCGATGCTCTAGAATCAAACAACACCCTTGCTAATACTGAGTTAACTGAAAACATACCCAGCACGACATCTGGCGCTTCTTGGGCTTGTTTAGCATTCATGTGGAACAAACGGCCATTGCGGTTGAGTGAATTCCCTGGGGGAAAATCTTCTTTCGGGTTGAACACGACGCTGCTGCTGAGCTGGGGCATTCACATTGGTAGTGGATGCAAGCTTCTTGGGACACTCGTTGGAGTAGTGAGCCTTGACTCCACATTCAAAGCAAGTAATTTGGGACTTGTCTTTGGCTGCAACAGGTACGACATTGCTTCCAGTCCTTGGGGCAGTATTATTGTTGTTGTTGGACTTGGGCGGTGCATGGTTGAAGTTGTTGGAGTTGCCAGGGTGGTTGTTGTGATTTCCTCCGGACTTCACATTTCCTCCGATGCGGTTGTTCTAGCTTGTACGAGACATTGGGGGTCTATTGTTCCTTGGGGCATATCCTGCAGACGGGTTGGGGCGATACTTCTGGTGGTTGTTGGATCCACTCTGGTGCATCATTCTATGCTTGCGGTTGTCATTTGCTTGGTTGATCTTCCCTTCCATCTAGATGGCAGAGTTGACTAGCTCTTCGAGATCTTCGAAATGGATGTTGATTAACACCGTTTGCATCTCATCATGCAGTCCATTTAGGAATCTCTCCTTCTTGGCTTCAGTGTTGATCTCATCAGGGGCATATCTAGCGAGGGATAGAAATCTGTCACTATACTCTACTACAGTCATCCTGCCTTACTTCAGTTCTCGAAACTCATCTCTCATTCTAGTGACTAAACCTTTCGGCACATGGGTGTGGCTAAACTTGGTCTTGAAAGCTTCCCATGTCATCACTTGACCGTGGTTCATGGTACGGGTGCTATTCCACCAGGCTCTTGCGTCTCCTACCAGATAGTGGGTGGCAAACAGTACTTGCTTGTTGGCATCAACTCCTGCGACTTCTAGGTTATTCTACATGGTTTGCAACCAATCATCCGCATCTAATGGGTATTCAGACTTGCTAAAGATAGGGGGATTGGTATTCTGAAAGTTCTTGAGCTTGGATCCATGATGATCCTGATTTCCATGGCCTTGATTATTGTGGGCCATCTGAGCGAACTGTTGCAGGGTGGCTAGGTTGGCTTGACGCTCTGCTCTACTAGCTTCACGGTCGGAAACTAGCATCTACAGAATCTGCAGCATCGGGTCCTACGATGAGCTGCTTCCTCCGGGGTTTCCACGAGTCATCTGAAGATTGAGATAGATAAAGGGGTAGGAGGGAAAGTTCTAAGGTTCATGGTTTTGTTTTCACAAGCTTATAGACTTTGAGTTTGACTTGGATTTGGCAAACTAAAAACTTCTCATTCATTCATTCAAAGCACACCAATACAAACACAAACACACCACAACATAAAAGGAAATCAGATGGTTTTAAGAACCATTCTGTAAACTAAGATACAGTGGGACCGATATAACTCCTTCCTACAGTAGTGATCAAGTGCATTTACTCATCATCAATGAAGTCGGAGTCATCATCATCGGTGTAGAAGTCCATGGCATCATCCTCCAGGTAGTCCTCATCATCGCTAAGGTATGAGTGAATATCTCCCTGGATGTCTTAACCTTCTTACTCTTCTTCTTCGTTTGCTGCAAGCTGAGCTTCTTGTTCCTGGATGGTCTTCTCGAGGTCGGCCACCTTCTTGCGAAGACGAGCGATGGTGCGATCCTTCTTCTCGCGTTGACAACGAAGCGATTGGCGATCCTTTACAAGCAAGGCAAAAGTCTGGGCCTTCTAGGCGGCAATGGCAAGGTTGTGGTTGGCGTAGGCTCGAGCATTGTCTAATTCCTTCTGCCTATCATACATCAGGAAGTCAAGGTTCTCCACTTGGCGCTTCATCTCCGGGTGACTTGGCATATCCAATGGCATTCCCATAGAATCACGCCTTGCATAGTGAGCAACGCGAGTTCCCTAGATCAAGTTGATGTTCTGTCCGCAAAGACGGGCGAGAGCTTCATGCATTTCCCTGGCTAATCTATCTAGCCAGTTGTTCTCTCTCACGGTGAATTGAATCTTCTCCGAAAGGGGTGCTTCCATCTTGCCTCAAAGATCAGCAACTATCAACCATTGTAGATCTCCTCCTAGGTGATCATTGAGTTAAGCCCCGAAGAATTCTGGATGCGGGCGCTCCAAATACTCCAACAGTGCATCGAGATCCCTCTCAAAGAATAGTTGGCCTCCATTGCCCAACTGGTAGAACTTGTAGTACTGAACTTCCATCTACAAGAATTTAGGATGAGTAAGTTAGTGAGGTGATCAAGTGTGTCAAATTTTATGTAGTAATGTAAGAAGTTTTTAGGAACATGATTTTTTTTGAAAGAATCAAGGCTAAGAGTGGGAATATGTTTTCATAAATACTCACTTCATTTGTTTTGAAACTAAGTTTTTGTTCGGACGCCCGTTCTAACTAGGGTCTCCTATGGTCAGGATGGCTCCGATACCAACTTGTCAACACCCGGATTTTTAATCCCAGATGCCTGTTATGCCATACATCACAATCCCAGGATTACCATTTTTGTGAGACATAAAAGATTGGATATCATAGTACATCATCCATTACAAACCATAATAAGGTCTTACACAAATAAAGGATCTCATGATCTAGTCTTAGTACAAACAAGCAACAGAATAACAAGCGTAGCGGTGGGCTCCATCTTCAGTGTCACAGGCAATGCTGACGATGGGAGATGATACTAGTTGTCGTAGACGTCCTGCTGTCCTTCTTCTTGGTAGTCCTCCTCATAGTCTGGCCACGAGAATAGCCAGGGACAAGCCATGAGTACTCTTTAAGTACTCACAAACTATCACTAACAAGTAAGGTAGTTCTAGTAGGAATGCTAACTCTAAGTTTATTTGAAAAAGCTAATTTGAAACCTAAGCTGAGTTCAAAACTAAAGAAAACTAAGTTATTGTTCTAAAATCACTTAAGTTGGGAACTTAGTTTTCATAGTCACAACCCTGTTGTGGTCAAGTCAAAGTCATCATTCATTTCATAAATCGTTTTGAAAACATCTGACGACGGAACAATATGGCCACTCCAACTGTCCATGATCGCGGACGCGGCTATTCAAATAGTTTGACACTCTATAGAGGTGGTACACTTTCACCACAAAATTCGATACATCCATCAGGGATAACCCTAAATCAATCATACTTAGTATGCGGATAATCAATCATAACCTTTCAATTACACACCCTAGTATAGGCACCTCTCCTATGAGCTTGGCCTCCCAGCCATGGCCATCTGCCATCCTCGGCACTGCATAGGTGGACATCATCAAGAGGTAGCCTCAGCTCAAACCTCTCCTGCGAGGGAACCGATACTAATGCATATAAACTTCCGGCTAAGCCTTACCCAATTCAGGTATTGTGGTTGTACGATAAAATTGGAATGGTATCGCATCCGAACCTAACCATCAGTTTTTTTGGTAAAAGGGCTAAGGCTCATGCCTCAACATTTTCATCATCATAAACCATTTGTGTTTCTCAACACATATCAAAACATCTCAATATAATGACTCATCATTCCAAGGTTTTCATAATCATTTTCACCAAGTATTCCCATCTAAAGTGATCAAGTTTTATGCTTAGCATTAGCCACTAAGTTAAGAGTGTTCACTAATGAGGGGTGCTAATCTTCAATCTCATGCCATAGAATGACATCAAAGTATAACTAGGTAGGCCAAGTTTTATACTCTTTATGCTATCTATAATAAAAGTAAAGAACTTTGGTAAAGTAAAAGAAAGTAAAGCTTGCAAGTAAAACTTGGAATTGGTATTATCAAAAATGTATAACCAAGCATGCATAATGCATATTGCTTAGGTCATCTTGTATAATCCTAGCTTGCTAACAATAGCTTGCCTTGATTGGTGCAGTGGTTAAAATTCTCCTCGTCTTCTTCGGGGTAGAACTCCTCCTCCTTATAGACTTGGTCGGTACTATCATCTATCAATGAATACGGGATACACAATCACCAAACAATACTTAACTAGTCTAATTATCACACTAAGGCACACACTTGATGAGCTAGTATCATCACAATCATCACAAGATTTAATGAACTAGTTTCATTTATTTTATTTGAGAAACGTAATTTCTACTCATTGAAATTAATTAAGATTTAGTATTCTCCATTTAAAATATGGGATCATGTGGACACATGTCATGACCACATATTCTAATACATGGGAAGGTTATTTAAAAGGGTTGGTCACATTTCATAAAGTTTCAGATTATTATTTAAATGATTTAAAGTGACTAGAAATGCCCTAATAACATTATTTTGGTACTAGTCCAATATCACTACATGTAAACCTAAATCTTTTTACATATTCAGATAGGTATGGTAAAATGTGATTTTTGAGAGTTGGAATCAACTCAAAACCTATTATGGTTGATTTTTGAAAAATGTTTGAATGTAGAAACGTCTATGTCTTGTTATTTTTGCTATATGTGATATCTAACTCCAATTGATTTAAATCCAACGGGCTTGGATAGATATTTTACTTAGCTTTCAAATAAAATTTGAATCATGTCATTTGGTTAAGTAAATATTCCTGAATTGATTTTTGAATCTAGGCATATGATCTAGTTTAAACCTAAATAGAAAAACACTTATTTGAATCAGTGGGCTAGCGCGGGAAACTAAACGGGCCAACCCAGTGGCGCTGACAGGGCGGTCCTACACGTCAGTGGCTGCTACTCAGCGAAACGGTACGGGGCATTCTCAGCCGTGCGATTAGGACAAGAATCGATGGCCGTGGTTCATCGTTTCCGGCGAACAGCTCCGGTGAGAGCAAACCCTAGCGCGGCACGATGGGGGTAAGTGGGGGCTTACCAGGGCTCTAGCTAGACATGGCGATGAGGGTGATCTAACTGGGAGACAACGGTGGTTCTAGGCATGGTCACGGCGGCTCCTGGGTAGCTCCAATCAACGTCGCCTCTTCTCCTCTGCTGCGGTCAGCTCCGGCAAAATTCTGGCGAACTACAGCTCGCCTTGCTCCGGGGATGGGGTGGAAGGATCAGTGGAGAGAGGGGAGTGAGATGGTGTGCAGAATTTGGATGGAGGAGGCCTCCTTTTATAGCTCGAGGAAGGGGGCAGCGCGGCATGGTCGGGCGGTGGTGGAGACATGGCTACAGGCTGCTATCAGCATGGCTGCGAGCGACGGTCGACGTAGTGCTCCCTGGTGGTCCTCTATGGCTTTAAGGCATGGCTAGGGGCGGTGGCATTTGGTCGAGCGCGGCAGAAGCGACAATCGTCGTGGCGCACGGGGGTTGCAGGTCAAGCGGCGGTGAATGGGCATGTCCGTGCGGTTCCTGGGGTCAGGGAAAAGCGTTGCGCGCGGGCTGCGGTCGAGGCGCGGCGTGTGCACGCTTGTCAGGCGCGACGCTCTAGCGCATGCTCAGCATGGCGCATACGCGGTGGGCGCGGTCGTTCTGTGGTGGTCCAGGGCCTGACAGTGCTTGGGGATGGGACAAAGAGGGGCGGTAGTGTGCGGCGATCGTCCTAGACATGGCGGGAGATAGGGGCACTACGGGCTGAACGGTCCATGGTCGACCGACGGTGACCATCTTTGGGCGGCACTCTACTGGTGCAACGGTGAAGGGTGTGCTGTCTGGGGCTGGGTTAGGATAAGAGGGGACAAGGGGAGTGTAATGGGGGCAAATGCATTGAAGGATCACTGCTCAAAAGTAGAATTAGGCTAGAGTTTATTCTGTGTCTGCAAGGTGTTTGGTCAAATGGCCGCAAGAAATTCAAATTCGATTTTTTGAAAGATTTTGGTGGGTGTGTTGGTCCTAAGCTTGATCATATGTGGTTGCTAAGGATTTGCAAGGTGAGCTCATTTGATGGGTTTTTCAAAAATGAGGATCTTCACATATGTATTGGATTCCATTTTCAAATGTCATTTAAATTTAGTGGCTAAAGGTTTTTGTAAGTTTGTAAAGTTGGCCTTGGTACATCTTTACTTGGTCTAGCAAGGGGTGCAAAGAATTGAGAAAGTTTCTGTTAGGAAATGACTTCTAGGAACACCTAAAGTGGCCTAGTGGATTAAAAGGGTCAAAATGACCATTTGGTTTTTTATTCTTATTTGATTTTTTTGGGGTTTTGTTTGTAAATGGTCTAGATGATGTGGCATTCACCTTTAAACCATTTCATATCATTTAGATCACTCAAACATGGCATTTCCAAACAATTCTACACTAATGCAACACACATGCATTCATAATTATTTTAATACTAAAAAGTTTTTGTTAACCCTAAATTGGGTGATTAGGATCTTGATAACCTTGATTAAAGTTTTGGGATGTTACATATCAGCATGGTTGTGGGTAGGAGCGGTGCGGTGTTCCCTGGCGGTCATCACGGGCTTAATGGCACGGCATGGGGCGGTCTAGGTTGGTCGGGTGTGGGCGGCGCTATGTGCGGAACCGGTGGTGTTCGAGACGGCGCACGGGTGCTACGGGTCGCACGGCGGCGAACGGGGGTGTCTGGGAGCTGGCTGTGATCATCGTGAGTGTGCGCGTGTGCTAAGAGAGCGAGGCACGGTCTGTGCGAGCCGGTCAGGTGCGGCGCTCTGGCACGCTCTCAGCACGGCTCTGGCACGCTCTCGGCACAGCATCTTACATAGGTTATCTTGCACAATTCTAGCTTGCAAGTGTTAGCTTGCTCAATTTACTTGAAGTGCTATGCTTGCAAGTGTTAGCTTGCAATTAGTGATGGCTTGCTTAGTTTACTTGAAGTGCTAGGCTTGCAAGTGTTAGCTTGCAATTAGTGATGGCTTGCCTTGAGTAGTCCAGTGATTGAAGTTCTCCTCTTCTTTTTCTTGGTAGTACTCCTCATCCTCGTATCCCGGGTCGGTACTATCATCTATAAATGAATACGAGGTACACAATCACCAAAAAATACTTAACTATTTCTATTTAGCACACTAAGGCTCACACTTGATGATCTAGCATCATCACAAACATCACTAAAATAAAGAGTTAATCTTGTTTATCTTATTTTGGAGAAGTAATTTTTACTCATTGAAATTACTTAAGATTTAATATTCTCCAATTAAAATATGGGATCATGTTGACACATGTCATCACCATATATTCTAATAAATGGGAATGTGATTTAAAGTGTTGGTT
The DNA here is from genome assembly GCA_910589775.1 of Avena eriantha. Taxonomy (NCBI): domain Eukaryota; kingdom Viridiplantae; phylum Streptophyta; class Magnoliopsida; order Poales; family Poaceae; genus Avena; species Avena eriantha. The sequence continues at coordinate 195,305,492 of OU342741.1, read as the reverse complement.
ATATTTTATAAAGTTTAAGATTATGATTTAATAGAACTAAAGTGACTAGAAATGCCTATATAGCATTCATTTGGTACTAGTCCAATGTCACTGCATGTAAACCTAAATATTTTTACATATTCAGATAGATCTTGTCAAATGTGATTTTCGAGAGTTGGAATAAACTCAAAAGCATTTATGGTTGATTTTTGAAAAATGTTTGAAGTTGGAAAAGTCTTTGTCTTGTTATTTTTACTATAGGTGATCTCTAACTTCAAATGGTTTGAATCCAACGGGCTTGGATAGATAATTTGAATACCTTTCTAATAAAATTGGAATCCTGCAATTTGGTTCAGTGAATCTCTTTGAATTGATTTTCGAATCTACTGACAGAATCTGGTTTAAACTAAAATGGAAAATAACTATTTGAATCAGTGGGCTCTACGCGGGAAAGCAAACGGGCCGGCCCAACTACACAGCGCGGTGCAGCGCGCAGCTGAAAGAACGGTCCCGCTAGTCAGTGACTCTATCTAACTGAAACGGTATCTTTCAATCTAGGCCCTACGATTAGAATGCGATCTAACGGCTGAGGTTCATCTTCTACATCGAACAGCTCCGGCGAGGACTAAATCCTAACACAGCGGTGGGGGTCGTGTGAGGCTCACCAGGGCTCTCGCTAGGGTCGGCGATGGGGGCGAACAACATTGTCGACGATGGTAGTTCGAACGGTGGTCGTGATGGCTCCTAGGGCGGCTCCAATCGACGACTCCTCTTTTCCTCTGTAGCGGTGGACTCCGGCAAAATTCTGGCGGGATGGTGCTCGTCTTGCTCCGGGGAAGGGTGTGGGAGGCTCTGTGAGGTGTGGGGAGTGAGGTGATTTGGAGAATTGAGGCGGAGGGGGCCTCTATTTATACACCGGTGAAGGGACATTGCAGCATGGGCTCGGGCTTGTCGGTGACAACAATACAGGGGGCTATCGGCATGGTTGAGGGTAGGGGGCGACACAGTGCTCCCTGGCGGTCGTCACAGGCTTAAAGGCGCGACACGGGGTGGTCGGGGATGGTCGGGTGCGGGCGGTGCTCTACGCGGAACTGGCGGTGTTCGAGACAGCGCACGGGGGCTACGGGTCGCGCGGCGGCGAACGGGGATGTCTGGGAGCTATCTGGTCATATGGTGAGTGTATGCACGCGTGGTGGGGGCGAGGTGTGGCGTGGGCGAGCTGGTCGGCTGTGGCGCTCTGGCGTGCTCTCGCCACGACGCAAAGAAAGTGGGCGCGACAATTCTCAGGTGGTCCACGGCTTGCCTGCGGTCATGGGTTGGATAGGGGGTGGCAGTGGATGATGGCCTGCCTCCTGGACATCATGGACGAGGGCAACGTGGTCTGGGGTGAGCTGTCCATGGTCGGCCAGCGTGGTGAGTCTCGGGCTGCGGTGCAATGGCAAAGAGGGGACGCGTGTCTGGTGCTGCTAGACACTAGGGGAGACAGGGGAGTGAAGAGGAGACAAAATGGTTGAATGATCACTGCTCCAAATAGTGGAAGTTAGGCATTAGTTTCTGTGTCTGCAATGTGTTCGACCAAATGGCTGCATGAACACAAGATTTGAATTTTTGGCTAAATTTTGGTGAGTGTTTTGATCTTATGCTGGAGTGTCTATGGTTGCTTGGGTTTGCCAAGGTGAATGTATTTGAGTGGTTTTTGCAAAATGGTGATCTTAGTACATACACTTGATTCAATTTTGAATTGTCCTTTAAATGGATTTGAAAATAGTTTCTATGGTTTTGTAAAGTGGGCTTGGATTCATTTTTACTTGGTCTAGCAAGGGGTGAAAAGAAATGGAAATGTGTCTGTTAGAAATTCTTTACTAGGAACACTCAAAGTGGCCTAGGGGTTAATTTTGGTCAAAATGACCATTTGCTTATTTGATTCATATTTGATTTCTTTTTCTTTTGATTTTGTTTGTAATTGGGCTAGATGATGTAGTATTCATCTTTAAACCATTTCTTATCATTTGTAGCAATCAAACATGGCAATTTCCCTCAATCATACACTAATGCAAATCACACATGCATTCATATTCAATTTAGTAATAAAAGTTTTTATTAACCCTAAACTTGGGTGATTAGAACTTGATAATCTTGATTAAAGTTTTTGGGGTGTTACAATCTTCAAGAGAGGCCCAAATCTCTTCTTCTTCTAGAACATTCTTCAAGGATGCTATTTCCATTGCATCCTCCCTTTCAATTCTTCCCTTTTCTTCTAGGAGTTTTTCCGAGTGATAAAGTTGACTCATAAGGGCCTCAAAATGCATTTTGCATTCACCTTGCAAGTTAGTCATAAAACAATCCAAAGCAATAACTTCTTTCTTAACCTTAAGACTAGTGGCATCATCCATATAAGTGTTCATGGTAGTCTTAGGAAAGGAAGTGATGGAAGGTGATACCTCGGAACCTCTTGCCATAAGGCAAGTGACGTTCTTGTTGTAGACATTCTCATTTGGAGAATCTAAGAGTGAAGTGGTTGGTGTAGACGCAGTGTCTATTGCAGCCACCTCTCTTGAACTCTCGTCACCTTCTTCATCTTCACTTGCAGATGAGTACTCCTCTTGGGCAACCAACACAATCTTTGGTTGCTTCTTGTAGGAAGCACCCTTCTTGTTAAATGGCTTCTTGCGAGGAGCCTTTGAGTCTAGTATCCGCCCATGGTCTTCTCTACTTTGATAGGGGAATTCAGCTATGAAGTGTATACGGTCACCACAATTGTAACAAGACCTTAGTTTTGGACCATTTTCTTTCCTTCCACTTGACCCATTCTTGCGCTCAAGTTCAAATTTTGCTTTGGCCGGGTCCTTCCAAAAATTTCTTGCCTAGAACGCCATGTACTCACCATGAGCATGCTTGACCTCCCCGAGACAGCACATGGAGACTATGTCAAAGCTTCTATCATCTTCTTCTTGCTCAATGACATTGGCCTTCAAAGCAACATTCACACCTTTTTTGCATTCCAATTGCTCTAGCACGAGCATCTTTGACATTCTTTGCCGCAACTTTGAATGCAACCATTTCTTGCATGACTTCATTGGAAGTCATTTGGTGATAGTTGTGTCTACCTTGTAAGATCTTCAAATCGGTGGGCTCAAATGGCATAAGTGCGCTTACATATTTCCTCTTGATCCATGCATCATCAACATGTGTAGCACCATGTTTTCTAAATGTGGTAGCAATGCCCTTAAGTCTTCTATACATGTCTTGATGGTCCTCACCATCCAACATATAGAACCCTTCAGCTTCATTACTTAGAGCATCATACCTATTTCTTCTCGTGCTCTCATTTCCAATGAATAAGTTGGTGAGAGCATCCCAAGCTTCCTTAGCGGTGTTGAAATGTTCAATGTGTGGCATGTCCTTGGGACCCGCATCGAGATGAATCACGTGTAGAGCGGTTGCATTGAGTTGACTATCAACAACCAATCTCCTTATCAAATTGTTCGAATCCCCAATGTGGAGACCAACTTCAATTATTCTCCACAACTCAATGGATGAACTGCACACATGAGATTTCATCAAAAATTGCCATTGATTAAAGGAAGATGTAGTAAGCTTGGGTGGATCACCCTATTGTTTATATGAGGGTGAGAGATTGGTGGATAGGGTGAATATAAGTGAGAAACCTCACTATAGTCCTCCTTACCACTTCCCTTAATGGAAGAGGAACCTTTTTATTTTCACTCTCCAACTCCTTTTCTTCAGAGTTAGGCTTAGCTTTATCCTTAGTAATATGAGTTGAAGCCTCAGTGGAAGATAGAGGAGAGGTTGTGGGTGGCATGAGATGCGCTATCATTTCACGCATCTCTTGCATTTGGGTTTCCACGGTTTTAATCAAGCTTGTTTCCAAGGTCTTGAGATCATCCATGGTTACCTTGTCCACAACCTCACTACCATCTCCCTTAGTACCCATACTCTCTTAGGCGATAAATCCCGAATAAAGAGATGAGGCTCTGATACTAATTGAAATGGATTGTATGGGTACCTAGAGGGGGTGAATAGGTGCTACACCAATTTTTTAGTTCTTTTTCAATTTTAGGCTTAACACAAAGGTAAATTCTCTAGATATGCAACTAAGAGAAATTTCCCTATATGTAAACCTAACTACTAAGCGAGTAAAGGCAGAGAGAGTGGAACGAGGTAACCGTAGTGGAGCACGCGGAGACACGGGATTTGTTTTACCGTAGTTCATTCCTTGCTAATGGAAGTAAGTCTTCATTGGAGGGGCGGGCGGTACTAAGACCACCACGCCACAATAGGACTCACCCTATTCTCTGATGGATCTCGCCACCAAAGGCCTGATCCACCTTTCACCATTTGGCACCCTTCTAGGTGGGAATCAGTGCCTTTACAACTCTAACGGGGCACACATCCACAACTGAATTAGAGGCTCTCGTGATGATAATAAGCTGCCACAAGAACAAGTTAATCAATAACTGAAATTGAGATCTAGAGATTTGCAAGAAACACTAGATCAAGAATCCTCCAAGTGAATGGAGGGGAATTGAAGATCTTGATGGATGCCTATGTAGATCAAAGTCTCCTCCTTCGATTCCCCAAAGCCCAGAGCCTTTGAATGCTTGAAGATGGAGACTGCACTTGAATCAATATGAACTGTGCCGAGCTTTTTCGCAGGATCCAAGAGATCTAAAATGGGGATCTGAGAGGCTATTTATAGCCCCATTCGAAAAGCTGCCGTTGAACAAATTGGGGGCCAGATTATCGGGTCAGAGAAAACATCCGTGTGACGCTCCTTGGTTGCCTTTGGGAAAAATAATGCAGGGGCAGATTATCCGGCCTGGGCAAATGCTCCGGCCCTGGACGGTTAAACGGGGGAGAAACTCTGCCTCCTTATCACGTGACGCACCTTGGAGGCATTGGCAAAGCCTTGGGGGCGGATTATCTGGCCTGGGCGAAGTTCCGGCCCTGGCCGGTTAATCCGGGGAGAAACTCTACGCCCTACCCGCATGACTCGCCTTGTTGGATTTGGCGAACTTGCTGGGGCGGATATTCTGGCCCTTGGTAGGGGAGGATAATCCACCCCCCAAAACTCTAGTTTAGCAGTATTTGGGTGGGAACATTGTTCTGCACACTAAACACACAATTAAATAATCCTTGGCATTGTTATCTAACACACAGAATATTAGGGATCATGAAATGTTCTTTCAGGTGGGCTGTAGTGTGGTTGTTGGGCCAGAAGATGGTGTGGGGATGGCGAGGATGGTGAGGGTTGTTGGGGTGGCGGCAGCTGCTACTCGTCCATGGCTGTCAGGGTGTTGGATGTGGGGAATATGGAGGAATATGGGGAATTTTGGCCCTGACGAGAGGGCCACGGAGGTTTGTGTTGTCTGTCACCCGTCTACGCGAGCGCAAACGCTTCCCTGATTTGGATCGCCAATACACCGGTCTGGGGTCTGTGGACGGTTTTTGGCCCCATCCTCCCATTGGGAGCTTATTTTTTGGCCTTGCTATTCGCTGGCAGTGTTTAGGACAACAAAAGGCCATTTTGGGGCGCCGTTGGGTATGCTCTGACAACTTGACATATATGTGAAATCCTGGTGTAGGGATTAATATGATTGATATGCTACTCTTACCAACAAGTTACAACTTATTTTTTGGGGCTCATCTTCAAATTAACTCCAGGTTAAGTGTGTTTGGCCTATAGCAATTTGAGGATGTGTGATCGACCAGAAAGTTGTTCCCAGGTGCGCACGAGTGAGGAAAAGTGCGCACAAAATACTAGTGTTAGTAGGTGGGCCCTATCTAGAGATCCTAGAGAGCTTCCATGGGTAACAACTGTCGGGTCTGGGTGTTAAAAGTGGTATTAGAGTCGATCCTCGTGGTTACATGGGCATGTGCGGGTCAGGAGCGCAGACATATGGCACATGGTGCGTGTGGGATATAGTGGCACACGACATGGCACATGTGCCGGCACTAGATGCACAAACGTGTGCCAATCTGACCTAGGTTGTTCATCAACGAGGATGTCGATCTTCTAAGAGTGGGTGTATGTGAGCTCCTAGCATAGGGCTTAATAGGATTGATATGCTACTCATACCAACAAGTTGCAACTTCTTTTTCGGGGATTATCTTCAAAGGAACTCTAGGTTAAGAGTGCTTGGCCTGGAGAAATTTGATGATGGGTGACCGACCGGGAAGTTGTTCCCAGGTGCGCACGAGTGAGAACAAAGTGAGTATAAAAGAGTAGTCTTGGTAGGTGGGGTCAGTCTAGAGATCCTAGAGAGATGTCAGGGGTAACAGCCACCAGACTCGGGGTGGCCGAGGTGTTACAATCTAGCTGGAGGCTAGATGCTCATGCATTAGACTCGAACTCGATCTAGACAAAGAGGACAAAGAAGTTAGGGCATCTCTAGCCGACCAATATATTTTAGACAAGGAAGTTATCCAAAACGGTCCATTTGTGTTGTTCTGTGGACAACAAAATGGCCTATGTCTGGCCTGGACCAAGTTTCGGTGGGGCTGCCCCTAGCGGCTCGACCCATTTTAGCCGGACACGCCCAATCTAGCCAGTTTTTTCAATATGACCACTTTTCTGTATTTTTTGCAATTTGTACTAAACTCAGATTGAGAGCGAATTGACACTGTTCTAACTAGTGGAACCCACTTGTCAGAATCAATTTGCTGAGTTGGACTGGGTTCCACCTGTTAGGCCAATTTAAAAACCCAAAAATACTAAATGAATCAAAAATAAATAAATAAATGGAAGAGTGTGGGCAGGAGCACCTTTGGCTAGACCCCACCGGCTTGGCTCGCTAGAGCGCCGCCCCTCCGTCGCCGCCGCTGTTGTCGCGCTTCTGCCCATCCGCCACCATTGTCGTTGTCACGCCGCCGCCCCTCTGTCCCTGTTGTGTGTCGTCGAGGGAGCCCGCACCCCCGTCCCTTCGCCAACGTGCATGTGTGCCACCGTCCTTCTCTGGTGTCCGCGCGCCCCTGTTCCTCTGGCGCCCTAGCCCTGCACCAATGCTGTCGTCCTTCTCCGGCGCCCGTGCCCCATGCACCTCCATTGCCGCGTGCTGTGCCATCGCGCTCAGGTGCTCGTCACCGCTTCCCCGTGCTGCACCATCGCCACGTGCGCTCGCCACAGCCCCGTGTTATGCTCGCCACCGCCCCTTGCTACTTTCCTCCGTCGCGTGCTATGGTGCCGCTCGCCGCCATCCCTTGATGCATGGGGACGAGGGTGGCACTTGTTGGGGCGTGGTCGGGCAGGGCAGGTGGCATTGGACGGCGCATCACAGGGTGGGGAGGCGCGGCACAGTGCTGGCTGGGGCGGCACGGGTCCGAGCGGCGTTGGCCAGGGGCGGGAGCGGTGCTACGACAATGGTGTACGGGCGCGGTGGCCGCTGCTCTTTTTTTATTCATCTAGTATCTGTTTTCCTGGTTTAATTGCCTGACAGGTGGGACCCAGTCCAACTCAGTAAATTAGCCCTGACAAGTGGGTCGAACTAGTTAAAAGCAGTGTCATTTCGCTCTCAATCTGAGTTTAGTGCGAGTTGCAAAAAAATTATAGCAAAGTGGTCATATTTTGCGAAAAATTTAGCATGGTAAAGAAGTAGGATTATTTTCAGAAGGAAGAACGATTAATATGGCTTAGAGTTCATAGCATGTGTTATTTATCTTATCTTACCTCTTACCATTATATAGTGTACGAATAACTTTGAATATTGACCGTTGGATCAAGACTTGCGAATCACAATATTTCCAGCCGTTGGATCTTCTTTTCTATTCTAGCATCTAGAAGATTCTATTGATAGTCTTCATCACAATGAATGCTATGCACAAAACTCAAAACACTTCTCCATCATTCTAGAATCTTCTCCCTCATTTCTTTAGACCATGTTACCAAAAAATTTAAGTTTTAGATAGCTAATAATCGTTCACTTCTACATGATATACAAAGTACAAGAACCAAATATACACCCATACTTTATAGATGCTGATAAAATTTATATTTTTCTGCTTTACCTATTATAATTTTATATAGTGATGATATGTTAGACGTCTATTATTCGAGTCTCACGTGCAGTGCACATGCAACGTACTAGTTTACTATAGTACTACATGAAGTGGTTGGATAAATTACATGTTATATTTTTCAAGCTTAGTTTTTCAAGAAAATAGTACTACATGGAGTAGCTAATTTCACCTGAAAGTACATCATGCTTCAATGAACACGGTCTGTGGAATTAAAGGTTACATCAAGGACATCAAAACATAGAAAATTACATCGATTCCACACAATTGGCGCAAAGGACCCTAAAATTTAGCTTGGAAAGGCAGTCGGGTCTGGCTCAATTTCAACATAGCAGCTGAGCCATACTCTTCCTACTACTATTTGCTTCACACAGGAAACACAACGTGATCCTACGTGTTGATCATGGTCGAAGGGACAAGATTGCTCGGAATGAGTAGAGGAGCACACCCAAGAATCTGGTAATACCAATTCGAGGACTGAAGTCACTGTTGTACGTGGTTAACGATAGGCGAAGGTCCGAAGAGGTTGACCTACCCCCTATCGAGTCGATTCCTCCAGCCGCACCTTGGGAAGCCATAGGTTCCTCAGGCTCGAGCTCGAACTCGAGCATGTCCTGATGGTAAGAAAGGGCTGGCATAGGATCGATAGGCTCGAGGGGACCCAAGATGGCGTCGTCTACCACAGCAACAGTGACCTTGTGCCCACCCGAGTTGTTTGCCCCATCACATGCTCGTTGGCCGCAGGTTCCCGGTGGAAGGATTGGCCGCTGTCTCGCACAGGCTTAACTTGGCCACAGTTGATGTCCAGCCAGAGCGCCCCCGAACGCAGCTTCGTCATAGTCGAAAGGGAGGCACACCGGGACCGACACTTTGTTGTAGAGGTCCACTTTTCTTCGCCTGCCTAAAATTGTGTCATCGGCTGGCAGGGCCAACGCACCACGGGCGAGCATGCGCTCTACAGAGGCAGATCCAACGACGACATGTTCTTGCTGGATGAACTATTCCCGGGCCTAGCCTCGAGCCGAAGTAGACCTCCAAGGACGACATAGCCAATCCACCGGGATTCCTTCAAGTATTTTTTAGGGTAACATGCCTTTCACGGAAGAAATACATTTCGTTGGAGAGTAGAATGAAGGAGAAGTTGAACTGCTTTTTGTGAAGGAATAGTATACTAGTAGTACTTCTAGCTGTGCTACTTAGTTTTACTCCCACCGCTACAATGAATAAACAATAAGGGGACCTCGTTTTCAGTGTTTTTTCTTTGATCAAGTATTTATCCACGGAGTACTTTTTTAGATGCTCGAGGGAGTACTTAGTACAAGGACAACATGCAGAATGACCGCTTGGCGGCACGTGAGTTTTTCGTAGTCGGTGGTGGTCCGGGGCATTAACACTCAGAAAATAAATGTCATATCAATACATGTAGTGGCCGTACTTTCAGCTGGTCGCAGTCTATCGGATAGTAGGACTACTATACACTGTCGAAACAGAGGTGGCGAGCAGCTCACGCAACGAGTGTAGTAAATTCTTGGAGTATGTACTCTAGTATACAGTACTAGTATACTTACTAGTAGTAATAAGTTGCACATGCCTTAGGAATCCCGCACATGAGACTCAAATAATAGAACTATAGAAGTATGTCATATTATCACTATATAAAAAAAATTCCCAAAAAATAATTATAACTTTGTGCCCAAAAAATATAGGTTTACTGTTGTTCGAGGACCGGCTCATATCCTTAAACTATCTGGTGTATATTTGATTCTTGTACTTTATATCATTGATAAATCAGCCTTTACTATAGCTACCTAATACTCAATTTTTTTTCTAACATCCTCTAGAGAAATGACTGAAGGTTCTAGAATGGTGGATAAGTATGTTTTGAGGTTTGTGCATGGCACTCATTGTGCTAAAGACTATCAATGCAATCTTCAAGATACTGAAATAGAAAAGAAGATCCAATAATTAGCAATGTTGGGATTTGTCATTCTTGATCCAACGGTGAATGTTCAAAGTTATTCGCACACTATATGTGGTAAGATAAGATAAGAGAGGAGATAACACTATCCAATCTTGATAATTATTAAGTGGTCTAAACAGTGGCTCATGACGAATCACTGAGCCACTTGCACATGTTCTAGAACCATCCTGTCTTCCATATTGAAAAAATAACATACCTACATTATCTATGTTTTTAGCTAAAGCAAATTGCAGATGGCCTTCAAATGTTAATACATGCATTACACATATATACATACTAGTCTTACCACTATAGTGTGCGATAACCTTTGAATGTTCTCTGCTAGCAGATCAAGACCGGCAAATCCCAATATTGCTAACCGTTGGATCTTTTTTGCCATTATAGTATGTAGAAGATTATATTGGTACTCTTAGCACAATGAACGCTATGCACAAACCTCAAAACACACTTATCCATAATTTCTCTAGAGCATGTTATAAAAAAAAGTATTAGGTAGCTAGTAAAGGTTGATTTCTACATGATATAAAGTACAACCAAATATACACCCAATACTTTATGGATATGTTGTGCCTCAAAATTATAATTATTTTTCGAGCTTTACCTATTACATGTTTATGATATGTCATACTCCTATTATCTTAGTCTCACAAGCAAGGAAAATGCAACTACTACTAGTACACGCTACTAACATTTAACGCAGATGAAAAACACGAAAAGTCGTCTCTCGTGTCCCCCCTCTGAAAAAATTTAAGAGAAACCACATGCTTAAAGGTATGACATACCAATTCAACTTCCTACTAGGAATATCCGCACCAAAAATTTGATCACCTTTGAAAAAATTCAACGAAAAATAATTTCCACAAAAAATGTTAAACGTTAATTTGGAAAACATTTGAAAAAAGTAGTTTAATAGTTTGCCTTATCACGCGCAAACATTCTTGTGTTTCAAGCCAAATGACCAAGGGTATGCCCATATATCCACATCATCATAGTTTGTGGATCTACAAGTAATCCCACCAAACCAGGGCCAGCGTCTTGTTATATCTGGTGACTAGGCTAAACGCTTGAGTAGATAACTAATTTCTGGTGTAGTAGCATATAGGTGAAAATTTTATTCACAATAGGTGTACACCACTAATGTCGTTCCCATATCTAGCTAGTAGACGATGGGGCATCTTGGTATGTTAACTAAACAATGTTGGTTCTGGTAGTTTCCAGCTTTTATGAACATAACATGTTTTTTTTAATTTCATCCTCTTAAATGACTTTATGATAATTTAACAAATCTTGGTCTACAAGTGTGTGATAGCTTCCTTCTAACTTTTTAGAAAACCATTTTTATTTACCTGAGAAGTCACTCTATCTAGAACCTCTGAAGTTTTATAGATTTCAACTTATTGCTTGGAATTTTCATGCCTGAAAATTTGTCCTTGTTTTGGAAAAATTAATAAAATTAACTAAACAAAACATTTTTTGGGGAAAACTAGCACGTGGCGTTATCTTACATGTATCGGTTCCATGAAAAAATCTAGACACGAATTTTGCATTGTTTTTAAAAAAACATGCTTCAAAGTATGGCCCCATTCATCTTCTTGCTAGGAGTGCCTCATTTCCTCCCTCGCCTTCTCTCTCTTCCGCTCCCCCTTGAGAGAAAAAGTCGTCTGCTCCTCTCTGGCTCCTCTCCCCCTTCTCTCTAGCGATCTTGCCGTCCGGGGATGTTGGGAGAGAGGAGGCCGGCCCCTCCCTGTACATAGTAGTAGTAAGGTAGCTAGGCTTGTTTGTTCCCTTATGGAGTATGGCGTTATGCCATCAGAGAGTTGGACTCCGGTGCTTGCGAGCAGCGACCGGTTGTCGGTGGCGGTGTGGTTCTTGTCTACGGCGCTCCAGTGGATGGAGCCGGATGTGGAAGAAGACCTCACGGACGCGTCCCCATCAATAAGGCTCGATGGCGTCTCAGATCTTGTGGGTTCCGATGGTTAGTCTCTGATTTGGAGCCATTGAGGAGATGGTTTTAGACGAGAGGTTGCTCCTGGTCGGACCTACTGGTCTCTATTGCGGGGAAGTGAAGCTGCGGATGTTCCCAGGTGTACTCAAGCAGGGGTCTTGCGACGGCCATGGTCATCTTGCCCTTGATTATCTTGGCCACGGGATGGCTATTCTGCTACCTCCAGGCTTGAATCCGACACGGAGGCTCTTCCTCTACTCCCTTCTGATGATTCACGGCGACATCGTCCCAACTGGCATGTCTCCGGTGGCGGTGTTGTTGGTCAGGAGCTCGAGCAGATCTCATGCGTACGGTGGAGAAGGGCCCGATGTCTTTCTTTTTATGTAGTCAAGGGTTCTTTCTGTAAAGATGTAGGTCCAACTAGCCAGCAAGAGTTGCTTCCTAGCATTTAAACAAGTTTCTAGGCATTTGCTGAAATTTTCGAACAATTCAAGGCTTTCAAGGAAATGATCATCGTCCAAAAAAAAGGTGACCAAGGTTATGGAAATAGTTTATGAGACGTGTCCATATTTGGTAGATCAGTGCATCTTTGGAAATCAACCAATATGTCTAGTTCCAAATTTGAAGTTTGTTTTCAAATTTCAAAGTAACAACAATGTGTTTTGTTGTGAAGCAACTACAAAGATGATGGCTCAAAATGCCACCGCCCCTTTTTTCACATGTATAACACCCTTTCAAGCTTCTAGGATAAATTTGTGCAATAATTTAATTTTTGGGGCTGGATGTTTGAATGGATGGGTGGGATATTTCGGCGCTCTGCCAAAATTTTGAAGTTGAATTTTCTAAGGTACGCTACTCCTACTTGGGATGTTGTCCCCGTCAGATAGACCCGCATGCCTGTATGATTTCCAGCATTAAATGAGTTTATAGACATCTGCCAAAATTAATGAACATTAATTCAAGGCTTTCAAACAAGAGGAGCAAGGTCACAGCCATAGTTTTTGTACCTTTTTCATGTTTCGTACTACCTCTGTACATTGAAGCATCTTCGCCAACCAAGCTTACAAACGTGTCCATATTTGGTAGATCGGTGCATCTTGGCATTTCAACCAATTGTTTATGAAGGAGATTCTAGATTTGATGGATAATGCTCTACTTTCATGAGTTTCCAAGCTTCCTAGCTAAAGATGTGCAATAAAATGACTTTTTGACAATTGAAAGTAAGTATGTCTAATTACGAACTACAAAGTGTGATATATACCTTGCTCTTGACTTTTTAAAAATAGTTTAAAGGTACCCGAATTAGTCAAATATTGGAGAACCACCGAGAGTTTTGCAAGATTTCAATTTTTTGATATGAATAGTAATAACACCAATTTTGTTCCATTTTAAAAAAAATTAAGAAACAAAATATAAAACAAAATACAACCATTCGTTTCTCTGTTGGTGTTTCACTGTGTGCATTGGCTAATTTCCATGAAAAATATATAAAATTTGATAACTCTTGAAAAACTCATTTCACAATATGGTGTACCATGTTTGAACATTCATGGCTTTGAAAAACTAGATGATCCATGTCAAGACCATATGTGTTACCATACTTTATGATAATGTAACCATGTTTGGTAGATTGGTGCATATTGGTATTTCAACATTGTTTACAAAAATAACTTCCATATTTGGAGTTATTTTAAAAGTCCTAATCGGTAATAATGGCTTTAATTTTATCATACGATATATGGTGTACCATGTATGAATATGCATGGCTTTCAAACCAGATGACCAAGGTCATGGCCATATCTTTGCTATAGTTTATAACAACATGTTTGTATTTGGTAGATTGGTCCGTATTATTGCCATTTAAAATATTATTTACAAAGGAAGCTTATGAATTTGAAGTTATTTTCAATTTTTCAAGCGACGACAATGGCTTTTGTCATGAAGAAACTACAAATAAGTATGGCTCAAAATCCCATTACCCTAGTTTCCACACACTACAAGAAAAGTTGGATTTTAGAACGGATGATTTTCGTGGTTGAAGGCCCGTTTTTGTGGCTAAAAAGTCTTATACGACGGATGCCCTTCGTGGTAAAAGCCCCATCACAAAAGAATCTACCACGTTTTTTTCTGACCATGGCGGATCACACCCTTCATCCACGAAAATTTGTTCCGTCATAGATCTGTTCGCCACCCGCGTTGACTGCTGACGTCATGCAAAAATGCCACATGGCACCCGCTGTTAACGGCCGGTTACCGTCGTTAATGGTCACAGAAACCATGGCAGAAGCCTGGCCCAGACAAGGCATGCTAATTTTTAAGTGGGCCGGCCCACAAGGAGAGCCCAATAAGATCACGACCCTTTAATCTCACGACGTGTACTGTTTGACGTGGCCCATTAATGAATCCATCCAGGGCCCGTACGATTTTAGGCCTGCTATAGTTTCGGCCTAAAGAAGGCTTACTTTGGTAGAATAATATGCGGCCCATTAGGGGCCTGTGCCAGAAGGTTAGGCACTGTTAAGGCCTACAGGCAGCCCGTTACTGTTCCTACCGCCCGTGGGGTCTGCTCCTGTTCTACCCATTTACTGTTATGACCTTTTACATTTCTGGGTTGCCAGTGTTAGGATACTTTACTCTTCTGGAAGTTTACTATTCTGGCCTTCTACTATTTCGGTCGTTCACTGTTTAGGCCTTTTACTCTTATGGCCTTTTACTGTTCAGGCCATTTATTGTTCAGGCCTTTTACTCTTCAGACCGTTTTACTGTGCGATCCCTCTACTGCGCGGGTTTTTTACTGTTTAGGCCTTTTACTGTTTCAGCTCTTTACTATTCAAGTATATCAATATTCGGGCCTATTACAGTTCGGGCTCTTTACTGTTCTCGCTTGTTGCTGTTCGGCCCTGTATATTTTCAGGGCCTTGGCCACTTATGAGGCCCACCAATATACTGACCTGCCACTTATGGCCTTTTAGTGTTTATTTGGCCCATCTGCTAGCTAGCATATTTGGGTATTCTATAACTATGGCGAAATTCTGGTTTTAAACAGTCCGTTAATATTTCAGCCCGCTAATGGCCGCGCTAGGATCACCCTATTACATCAACTGATATTTTTTGAAATTTATTACAGACCAGACTTTTAACAAAAACAAGATGAAGCATTACAGAGACATCACGAGACATGTGTTGGAACATGGTTTCTACTACGAAGCTTACATCCCCATACAAGTAACAACTGGCATACCATGATGGCTACAGAAGAGATTATCAAGTAAACGGTCCGTCAAATCTTGTCGATCTTTCAGTTCTTGTATCTGTTCACGTGTAATCGTGATTATTCCATCTATTTGCTATATTTCTTGTTCAATTATATCAGTTGTTTGGAGTGTAGCTGTAACACCTCTTTTTGCTGGAAAAACTAAAACCGTGGGCCGATGCAAGCAATAATCACTATCACTGCTGCTTTGTGAAATAACCTCAATACTTAACGTAGGATTCCTCCCTTCTTCCCCCATAGCTTCATGTGCAGCCTAAAACAAAGAAAACAAGTCAGCACAGCGTACCAGCTAACTGGCGGCCATCTTATATGTAAAATAATTCAAATTCATCATTAGTCAGGAACGATTAATGATGTGCCTCGTACATCTCTTTCCGGAATAACAGGAACTATCGATATCCTGGATCGATGTGCATGTACCAGTATCATAGCCACTCTGGAAGAAACACTACAGGTTATTTGCATGCTAAAACTAAGACATATTAAGTTAGAGCACCAAAGCAGGCAAAAAAACACCATGTTTCTTGTCAAAGAATTTCAAAATTGGCATTGTCCTAATATAACAAATCAAGCCATCAACATGTGTGTCTCATGCAGACTAACTGAACTAGTGTGGTAATGAATGTAGGGAATCAAGCAACTCGACTCTTTCCCTCATAAACTAAACATATCACTGCATAACAGAAATATAGAAATATAACAAAAAGAGATGCATGAGATTCCTTCAGCTGCTTAGAACTGGTCGGGACAACAAAGCATTAACCTAAAATATAAGAATAGCGTTTAAAAATGGTCTATAGTATGAACTAGCCAAAAAAGTGACCTCTAACCACAGGTGGCATTGCTTTAATCATCAGGCAACTATGATAGTACCTTGGAAAAACAAGCAATAGACCAAGTGTCTTAAATAGACTACTAGAATCATTTCAGACAAACAAGATATCAACCATTTCCTTTTCAGTAGCCAGATCATTCAAGTATTTTGATCGTCGGGCCAATAAAAAAAAGAAGAGGTCATTTGCTACCAAAACAATAGTTGGATGCATCCAAAAAGTAACACAAACCTTCTTTGTAATGCCTATAGCTATTGTATTTCCAACTGCTGACAGTATCATTGTACATATAACCAGGCAAGAAAATCCAGTAGACAAACAAGAAAATGATACATTGTGCACCTTGCAAGGTCAATGAAGTATTTCAACAATGTATGTCTAGGAACCATGTCAGAATATAGCATTGATGCAATCACAAGTCAACTAAAAATTCACAGGAACCATAACCAATTGAACCATATGGTGGGTAATATTAAACTCGCAAGATCATCTGATGATGTATAGATGAAAATCCCTTGTTTATTATTAATCAAACATTGTATTTCTCACAGAAATTGCAATCCCTAGTTTGGGACTGATGGGGCTCAAACCCGCAGCTTCGCCTTCACAGGGCGGTGCTCTGACCATTTAAGTTAAGAAAATCATTACATTGCTTTAATGATGAGCAAACTAAAGAATCAAATTGGCAATAGACTCTATATGTGCATCATGTAGAGTAGCTATTGAGGTAATGAATTAAGCAATCAAACAACAGGTGCACGATAGACTTCCAGATCGTATTAACATGGTCATAGTACATATATATAGTAACTGGGGATCATATTAGATGATAATAGCTATGATAATCTCACTATGAGTAGTCTAGATAGAACTCCCTCTGTTTCAAAATATAAGATGTCATGGGTTTTGTGAAACGAATGTATCTAGACAACCTTTAGTGTTGGTAGAGTAACTTGGACTAGTATTGTATGCATTTTTACTACTCCAAGTAACTCCCCACCAAGACCAAGTAATTTCTACTAGTCTCATACATATAACACTAGACTATGTTACTACCTCCAGAGTGCATATAAGCTCAATCATGGTGGCTATCTCTAATATTATAATAGAATATATATTAGCATAAAGGTGGATATACTTCAATCACCACCAAGACCAAGTAATTTATACTAGTCTCATACATATAACACTAGACTATGTTACTACCTCCAGAGTGCGTATAAGCTCAATCATGGTGGCGATCTCTAATATTATAATAGAATATGGATTAGCATAAAAGTGGATATACTTCAATCACCACCACCTAATCATGGTCTAGTTAACGTATATATAGAAGATCATCAGTCAAATATAGCAAAAAGAGATCTCCACCATGATTGAGTGAGCAAATTGAATTACAAATCAAGGGATTTACGTTCGGTCTTTGTGCAGTACCGTTAAAGGTCATCTTGTTCTAATCATTGGCCAACTCATGTGGTGCCGACACTAGACAATGTGACTACATCTAGAGTGCATTCAAACTCTTAATTATAGCAAAAATACAATAATAGACTATAAATTAGCATAAAAGTGGATATACTTAAATAACCACCACATAATAGATGGATAGATAGATGAACACAAGTCAAATATAGAAAGAATAGAGTAGGGCCTATATTTGGAGTTGGATGTACAAATATAGGTAGATACTGCAAAACTTATAATTGAGAAACCTGAATTTATAGAGCAGGGCATGCAGATAACCATGTTAAGTGCCTTAAAACATGCCATGTAATACTACATCCAATCCAAAGTAAATAAGGTGTATAAATTTTTCGCAAGTCAATCGACGCAAAATTGGACCAAGTTTGTGGAACATACCAGGAACATCAACAATAACAAACCAACGCCATTCGATACATCGGGGCATATATTTTCATAGATAAAAATGCCACAAATTAACCCTTAATATATTTTTCTATGATCTTGGTAAAATTCATCATTGTTTGACTTTAAAGTTGTATAGGCCTTCTTTTACTGAATGGATGTACTCCCTCCATTTCAAAAAGTATAAGTCCTCATCTAGACCACTTTTAGTGTGTAGGTTCATGTACGTTTGGAGTAAACCTACTGACTAAATGGTGTTTAGATACACTCCTATCACAAAGTTAAAACATCTTATATTTTGAAACGAGGGAGTAGTACACAATAGGCGGCAACTACTGTCGGGGCTTAATTAAAACAAACAATAATGTCATAACTTGCAAAGGGAATGCAAAATCAACAAGTTCAATGACATAAAATTTGCGATGAATTACATAAGAGAAGGCAGTTACTGTGTTTGCTTAGAACAACCAGATTGAAATTAAAATAGCATAAATTCTGAACTTGTAGAGCAGGCAATGTTAACCTACATGTTTAATGGCTTAAAACTACCAATGAAATCCAAAATTACATGCAGTCAGTATTGTAGCAACAGACAAAGCAAGTGCACATTATGATGACATAACTTGTGAACTTGTTGAACAGGTAGGCAGCCTCAGATGCTTAGTGAATTAACATTTTCCATGAACTACATAATACCAATGAACTCTAATGATGTCTATTTTGTACTACCAAATTTTTTTATGTATATTAAGAGTAATTGTTGGTCAAAGAAAAACACGCATAACAAGGATGCCTTATACCTCGAAACAGAAGGAGTAGTTTAACACTTGGATTTAACATAGACTACACCGAATTTATCAAGGGAGAGTGGGATATCAATTAAGCCAGTATTGAGGCAGGAATTTACCACCAATACAGAAATGTAGTTCACTGTCGCAGGTTCATACCTGCTATATTGAAATGAACAAACAAGCAGATCTAGTTTAGCTAGGCCACGGCATCGTTTACGCATACACGACATCTTTGCGAGTGACGTCAAGGACACCGAGGGTACCCGGTAGTGGTGAGTCGGGCTGAAGCAGATAGATCTCGGTGGCATCTGTGAAGCAGATCTGTGGAGGTTGTTGATGGGTCTGGCTTGCTAGACAAGATGGCCGGTGAAGGAGATCCGGTGTAGTGCATGGCGTCATCGGTGAAGCAGATCTGTTACGACCGATTATGGATTCGAGGCGCTGCACAAGAGCATCGGTGAAGCATATCTAGTGTAGTGGATTGTTGAGTTCGTGAAACAGATCTAATGCAGCGCACACCGGCGTAGGTGAAGCAGGTCAGGTGTTGTGGACTAGGGAGTTAGCAAAACTAACACGGTTGTATGGAAGAGGGTATTAGACGAACTAGGGTTCGGTAAGGTGGACATCGGCTGATCCCATAGACTGGTCAGGAGTATATGGTAGAGAGGTATGGCGTCTAGGCTGGCAAAGTGCGGTGGTGCAGGAGCCAGAGGTGGGATAGGGGGTTTGGGGTGGCGTGTGGGTCGGCGAAGTGCAGCGGTGATGTTCCGGTGCGGTGGTGCCTGAGCTGGAGGTGAGATAGGGGTTGGGTGGCGTGTAGGAGAGTGAGTGCGGCGGAGATGACAACGGTGCGGTGGTGCAGGTGCTGGAGGTGAGAGGGGGTTGGGTGGCATGTAGGCCGGCAAAGCGCTGTGGGGATGGGCCGGTGCGGTGGTGCAGGAGATGGAGGTGAGAAAGGGGTTAGGGTTTTTCGGAGTGCTTTGGGGGAAATGGCGTCGGTGGAAGGTGGACTAACCAGCTTTAGAGCAGTGGGGACCCCTGCCCCCCCCCCCCGGGGGGAGGGGGATTACGAACCATACCCACGCCCCGACATTAGTAGATAGGCCATTGTCAGGGGTAGAAAAGGAATTTCATATGGCTACAACTTGGGGCGTGTGACCACTCGAAATATTTCGGTGGAGGTGAGGCGAGAGAATTTTCCGCTCTGGGATTTTGAATTTGGCTATATAGTTCAAAAGATATAGAATAATAATATCCCATCCTATCCTAGGAGTATCTATAGTCCAATGACTAGAAAAAATAGTTTACTGTAATGTCCTAGCCTTTCTAGGTACGAAATATTTCCGGAGCCATTTCTGCAAAAATAAGGTCTCTACCTTCGGCTCAATTATGTACACCCATGAAGGTATGTAGTAATATGAACTAGAGTAGTATGTTTCCCACTATGACTAGCCTAAGAGGATCTCTAGTGGCTAGTGTATCTGGTAGTCTAAGCCAAATATAGACCACCATGGACCAATAAATGCATCTGGTGGTCTATATTTTAGCGCAATATAGCATTCTATTTAAAAAATAGCGCCATACCGAGCAAAATCTTTAAAAAATATCGTGTTGTCTCCAAATACGCTATATCACGCTACATAGCGTGAAATAGCGCACTATTTTTTTCCATGATAGAGATGCTCTAAGACTGGTCTGAGTGGTAAGTAACTTAGAGTAGTAATATGCATACATTGTGCTAAAGACTATCAAAAGTACTCCCTTTGTCCAGAAATAACTGAGTTGGTTTTGTCTAGATTCGAATATATTTAGACGCATTTTAGTGTATAGATACATTGAAATCTAGACAAACCCAAGTAAGTTATTTATGGATGGAGGCAGTAGTATTTTTTAAATGCTAAAATAGAAAAGAAGATCCAACTGCTGGCAATGTTGGGATTTGAGAGTCTTGATCCAACGCTGGAAATGTGTACGAATAACTTTGAATATTGACCGTTGGATCAAGACTCGCGAATCCCAATATTTCCAGCCGTTGGATCTTCTTTTCCATTCTAGCATCTAGAAGATTTTATTCATAGTCTTCATCACAATGAATGGTATGCACAAAACTCAAAACACACTTCTCCATCATTCTAGAATCTTCTCCCTCGTTTCTCTACACCATGTTACCAGAATTTTCAAGTTTTAGATAGCTAATAATTTTTGACTTCTAAATGATATAAACGTACAAGAGCCAAATATACACCCATACTTTATAGATGTTGATCAAATTTATATTTTTATGCTTTACCTATTAAAATTTTATATAGTGGTGATATGCCGGACATCTAGGTACTATTCAACACGAATCCAGCTCCTTTGAACCATTAGATCTAATAGCCCAATGGTCAGGATTGGTGCTATGGATCCAATTCAAAACTGCTCCATTGTAGTAGTAGAGAGAATACAGCCTACTATGCTATGAAATTTTGGGGGTGGTGACATGATGGTTCTCGAAAATGGTAGAGTTTGCTCTAGGTACTATTCAACACGAATCCATGTGCTATGAACCATTGGATCTAATAGTACAACGGTAAGAATTGGTGCTAAGGATCCAATTCAAAAATGGTAGAGATATAGTTGTAATATAAGATAAGATAAGGTAAGAAATAACTAGTGAGTTGCAAGTGCCTTGCACGTGAGAATCAGATAATATAAGTATGACATATCATTTTTTATATAAAATTACAGTAGTAGATGAAACTCAAAAAATATTTATACTTTCGAGCTTCGTTCATAAAGTATCCCGTGTGTTTGGTTCTTGTACCTTTTGTATAATCTAGAAATCAACCTATAGCCGTAAATTATCCGCGTCCATAAAACTGATCCGTAAATAAATTATATTCTATAGGGGTACGTGGGCGGGGACAGGGGAAACTGCATGCCCTTTCATCTCTAGAATCACTCATGCATGCATCTCCCGATCTTCCTAGCGGTTCCTTTCTTCTCTATCCCATTCCTTTTCTATCACCCGGCCGGACCTCTGCAAAACAAAAGAAGGCGCCAATCACAGTCCATGGCTGCGCCGTTGGACAAGATGTACTACTTCCTGGACCCTGGCAACACCACACTACAGGTGGCGTATACCAATAGAGCATCAGTGGTGAACGATTACATCGAGAAAATCCTAAAGCTCCTGGAGGAAACGGACGACAAGATCGTTGACCTCGACGTCGAGTACACCAACGAGCAATCATCGACGCTGAAGGATGTTGTCGTCCAACTATGTGTGGGCATGGATTCCCTGGTCTACCAGATCTGCCAGGCTGACCAGCCATGATCAAAGCTAGTAGAGTTCCTCGCCAACCCTAACATTTCCTTTGTAGGCGTCGACATCGGCAACGACCGTATCAGGCTTAGGCGTTCTCTAGTACCAGTGAAGAACTTCGTGGACATCCAGAAGAGGTGGAAGCCTGCCGACTCCACGAATGAGAAGGATTCTTTGGCTGACTACGCGGTGGCCCTCATAGACATCTGTTACAAAGTCATGAAGAAGAAGGAGGATGTGGACCACAAGCAGTGGGGGAACATGCCCCTGACCGAAGAGCAGATCAAGTATGCAAGCCTCTATGCCTACGTGACCTACGAGGTATACAAGCGGATAGTGAACTTCGAAAGGGGTCAACAAACTCTCAAAATGTTCAACCAAAAAAGCAACTAAGGAAGAAGGGCAATGGCAAGGGTAAGCAGACCAAAGAAGAAGTCGAAGACTTAGAATGGTACACCATGTGACCTACGAGTATATCTTTGCGTGTCGGTATATCCTTGCTTGGTACTACTCCTACTTGTACTATACTACTCACAGAAGTTAATGCATGTATATACTGCAGGCATGCAAGGGGCAGAGGCAAGAATTAATGCAAGGAATCGCATCAGTTTCTTTTATTTTGACTGCAGAGTGATAGTAGGAGTAGGCATTATAGCACACACCAACAGCCCACCCCACCTCAATGAATTGTCTTGTCAACCAACAGCCATGGTAGATTATAATTTTATAGTGGTAGAGACTTTCTTTGAGTAATTCCATTTATACTGCTTAGCCGGAGTACTGCTGAAAGACAGAGGGTGAATGGGCACCTAAAAAACTGCTAGTAGCACTATAGCAGCAGAATCGCAAGATGAACATTTGTCGATTGTCCGAATGTATGTTGAGGTAGTACAGTATAAACATATATATTATTACTACCTGATATGTACTAGTACTACTACTAGCAAAAAACCAACGTCCCTACTGCGGAAAAAATATGATTTCTTCCAACCAAACTAGTACTATTCCAAAAATGGCTATATTTACTTGTCGCAAAAATGGATGTATCTAGACATGTTATACGAGTACATCCAATCCAGTGACAATTAATATGAATCGGAGGGGAGTACTACTACTACTACCGTACTCCACTATTGTACTACTAGTAGTAGTAGTACATAGTAGTACTCCCGAATGTATGTTGACTAGTACTCCTACCTCTGTTTAGGATTATTAGGCCAGAGAGCTTTTTAAAATTGTTAGAAATTATAATAAGACCTATCCTCTTTATTGTCTTAATTCCCGTGACTCATTAATTTAGATATCTCTATTTTCTCTCAATCTCCCAATGCATGTTGTTTCATCTCTCATCATGTTCCCCCTTTTTTATCTAGCATCTCGTGCATGTAGTTGTGCATGCATAAATTAATTAGAGTTCATCTACTTGGTAGTATTGCGAATTAGCCATCTGGCCTTGCTAAACAGAGAGCTTTAATCCTATTCAGCTTACTACTCAGCAGAGTACATCCACTGATCCACCCAACCCATCGGAAGTTAAGACTTCATGAAAAATACTCAGGAGAGTACATCCACGAACTCATATAGTACCTCCGTTTCAAGGAATAAGGCGCACACGCGCTCCAAAGTAAAGTTTGAACGAATAAATGGAGCAACTAAAATTTACTTATATGTGTAAAATTTGTTTCGTTGAATTCGTATTGAAACAACTTTCCAATGATGCTAAATTTGTACAGTACCAACATTCTTTATATATATTTAGAGTAAATCTTGGTCAAACAAAAAACAAAAATAAGGGCGCCTTATTTCTTGGGACGGAGATAGAGTACTAGTACTACAAAATCCACCATTCCTGGTATGCAAACGATCATTCTGCAATTAAACCAATTAACAACAGCTTACATCACCACTAAAACTCGACGCGAAAGAAAAAACGCAGCTCCTTCGAGGTAGTAGGACCAACCAGGTAATGAGGCGGCGGCGGCAGGTAAGACGTAAGGTCCTCAAACGCGACCTCGCCCGGCTTAGCGGAGCTCGGCGCGTCGAGCTCCACCGTCACGATGTCGGTCCTCCTCCTACCGTCTGTCCAGGAGAGCAGCGGCAGGCATTCCGCCCACATCCTTACCCTGTACACTGGGAAGTCGCCCATCGGGGCCCTATCATAGACCGCAGACACAAGGGGGGCGTGCTTACCGAGCCAATCGTCAGAACGAACACAACGCCGACCTGATCCCCACCGACGATGAGCCGGCGGGACGGCTTGCCCGGCAGCAGCACCAGCTCCTGGAAAGCTTTGGTGGTGTCATACTGGATCTTGTGACTTGGATCGAGTGGACCGCTTCGAGGTGGGCGACGAGCGCTGGCGGTAGGGCGGTGAAGTCGCAGCCGGTCTCCGTGCAAGTGCAGGGAGCGTGACCGGCACATGATTTCATGCTCGTGGAGTTCGTAGTAGGGCAGCAAACTACTGTAGCCTTTTGTGGGCGCACTCGACCCTAGCCGCTGATAGTACGGCGTCCATGCCGGGCTCGTGGGTGAATCCGCCGCTAGGGTGCTCGCACTTCTGGCATGAGGTGATCTTATGGACACAGTGGTGGCAGGCTAGATGAATATCCACGCACTGTAGAAACGGAAGTTCGAAAAATAAAATAGTTGCACGGACGAACTGACAAAAGAAAAATCAATGGATTGTGAGGGAGAAATGGAGAGACCTTGTAGACCCACCGAGGCTTGAGGGGCTAGGATCAGGAGGAACAGTTGAGAACGGTGGCTTCCATCTTCAGAGTGACTGTCCCAAGCATTGCGATTTGGGTGGGGGGAAATGAGGACTCTCTGATTCGGCCTCGAGCCGTGCCCTTCTTTTATATACCACAGCTGATAATCAATGAAGCTCTACCTGATTGCGCCTTTCCTTTCTGTACTAGGGTCCTTTTTGTATATTTTGAGGCCTTATTATTTACAAACTCCTGGTTTAGTCGGACAAGATTAGCGGCCTCTTTGTATTTGTGCACCACCCTTTTATTAGTAAGTTGGCATGTGAGACCCACATAATAATAAAGTATGACATATCATCACTATATAAAATTATGCTCTGTAATAGGTAAAGCTCAAAAAAATATGAAAGAGCCTCATCTATAAAAATTAACGGTGTATATTTGTTTTCACCCAGTACACTTTGAAGGTACTATAGTAACATGTGAAAGTTTTACTAGCCTAAGTTATTTAGCACTATGAAGAGCAGCCGAATATGGAAGAGAAAGAAAACATCCAGCCAGAGCTCATTTTTGGGCAGAAGCACGAGGCAAACAGAAGGAAACTTGGCCTAGACCACCATGGGACCCAACCTTCTCTGCACTGCTGCGCCTGCACGGTTGTACTCGATTGCACGGAAGCTTACATGGAAAGGAAGAGGTGACTGTTGCGATGCTTCCCACCTGAACAAGTGCCAGGCATAGATGCAAAAGTGGACATAGCAAATCAACGGCTTAGATTACTCAATATTGGGAAGGTTCTAGAACTAAAGGGAAAAACCAAATTCAAAAACTATTGTACTATATAGTGGTATAGATATTATAGATATAGAAAATCTTGGACCAGAGGGAGTAGGAAAGAGCTCACTTTATCAATTTGTTTTCACCCATCAACTCAATCGTCTATGTAGGGCCCACATATGGGGGAGGTTGCGGTCACCTTGGACACACCACAAAATTATGACTAGGCCATCGAGTGCGGGAAGTAGAGTCAGCATTCCGTCCAATCGCTTATCCTAGTCATCGTCATTGATATTTGCCACATGCATCGGCTTCATCATCGACATTGATTGTCCCCAAGCTTCAGTAATGTGCCACATTAATATCAGATCATCTCCTTCCTAGTATTTATCCTCTCCCCTTCCCCGCACCACCAATCCATCTCTAATCCCCCACTTCTAGCAACCATCTTCGTCCTTATCTGTCATCCATGGGAACCTTCCGGCTGCCGCCCGCCGTACCGGAGCGCAAAGACCCCTACATCTCCGCACAGGAGGACAATTCCCTACGCATTTGGGACTTCTCCCCGCAGAGAACAAAGTGGCAGTTGGCGTGCGCCTTCCTTGATGCTGGGTACGGTCGCCACAAGTACCATATGTATCGCCTCCACGACAATCCGGACAGGAGATTGAAGGTAAAGTTCGTCAACTTTAGGGACGCACGTCTCCTCTACGGCCAGGCCTTCCACTGCGGTTGCGAGATGGTGGTGTTCACCGACGCCAACATTTTCACCAACTACTGGGACTGGTTCCCCAACAATGGCAACTTCATCCATAGTGTCCTCCCGGAGCTGCCGATGGCTCTGGAGGTACCGCCGCCATATCCGCAGGTGCCGCTGATGGCTCAGGAGGTACCGCCGCCTTATCCGGAGGTGCCGCCGCATTATCCGGAGGTGCCGCTGATGGCTCAAGAGGTGCCACTGGTGGCTCAGGAGCTGCCGCCGCATTATCTTGAGGTGCCGATGAGTCAGGAGACAGCTGTGTCGCTGGAGTTGGCGTTGGTGCCGATGTCACGAGCTGCTGCAGGTGGCGCGGACTAGTGCTAGGAGGTGCTGAACCTGCACTAGTTTAGCAGCGAGTCCTTTATATGTAAACTCCTTCTATTATGTTAGGGGTTGTTTGGTTTAGAGGATGTCATTTAGGGATGAGGATATCCCCAACCAGCTGGTTAGGGGTAGTATTTTTTGTTTGATAGTGGGATAAAAAGTGGTTAGGGATAGATAGTCAAAATCTATTGGCCCAACTGTTTTTTTTTCATTTTTCTCTTTCACCTTGTCTTCTTCATCCACCTCACCACTTCCCTAGCAATGGCCACAACCGCCGGTAGCTCGCCACCCTTTTGCCTTCGACCCCGTATCAACGTGCATGCATGTGCCCCTTCTGCCGCCCACTCTGCTTGGCGGCCTACGCCCGCATGCGTATTCGAACACCCGCTCTGCCCGATGGCCTACGCTATGGCCGCCCTCGTGTCGAGCCCATAGGCAAGAAAATATGGTTATTTTCTCTCGAGAGGAAGGGTGAACAAACAAGAAAACGCTTCGGAGGAGCTATCCAAAAGTGGTTGAGCTCATCCAGCTCTTTTTGTGGGATATGCTCAACCACCATTTTGAGCCAAAAGTGGTTATCCATATCCCCTCCACCCTCTAAACCAAACACTGGATAACCAAAAAAGTGGATATCCCATGTTATCTACTGGATAGCCACTGAACCAAACAACCCCTTAATGGTTGATTGAAGTTTCTTTTGGTATGTCCTTTCTTTTGGTACTATCGTCAAAAAAAGTTTCTTTTGTTACTACTCATTGTACCATGTAGTACTAGTAGTACTGCGAATGACAATCTATTGCATATCCTACCCCCCGATGTTTGTGAAGGAAGTGAAAATTTCGAAACTTGGAAAGTTTGAATTCCTACTCTATTGTACTCCCTCAAATTACTTGACTCGGATTTGTCTAGATTCGGATGTATATAAACATGTGCTAGTGCTAGATGCATTCGAATCTGATAAATGCAAGTCAATTAATTTGGGCCGGAGGGATTAGTAGTCGGGTTCGGCTCCTTCTCGAGAGAGCAGCTGATCGAGCCATACGTTTCATACTACTTCCTCTTCGCTTGTTTTACAAATATGACCAAATCGGTCTCCATTCAAATTCTTGGATATGGGATCATAAAGTTTGATGTAGAGATATGGCCTTCACTTTGTGGTCGTTCGGCTTAAAATCCAAGAAAGTTCATACTCGTTGACAGCTAAGCTTAAATTCGTTTAAATTTCACCACTTACTTTTAGGTTAGCATTTTACACGGCCGGTGGGAGCATATTTTACATCAAGGACCTAAAAAGAGGAAAATTACATCGATGTCCATACATTTAGCACAAAGGACCCTATAAGGAAAACCGTTTGTTGCATTGGTTTGGCTCCTTCTTGAGAGATTATTAGCTGATCTGAGCCAAACTCTTCATACTACTTCCTCTTCGATTGTTTTCAAAATAATATGGACAGATCGGTTGCCATGCAAATTATCTGATATGGGGTTATCAGCATAAAGTATGATGTTGATATGGCATTGACCATGGTTGTTCGTCTTGAAATCCAAGAATTTTTCGTACTCGTCGACAACTATGCTTAAATTCGTTTCAATTTCACCACTTACTTTTAGGTTAGAATTTTACACGAGCGGTGGGAGTACATTTTACATCAAGTACCTAAATAAGGGAAAATTACATTTAGGTCCATACATTTAGCACAAATGACCCTAAAATTGAGCAAAGAAAATAGTCGGGTTTGACTCCCAAGTATGATGTAGAGATATGGCCTTGACCATGTGGTCGTTCAGCTTGAAATCCAAGAAAGTTCCTACTCGTTGACAGGTAAGCTTAAATTCATTTAAATTTCAGCACTTACTTTTAGGTTAGCATTTTACACGATCATGGTGGGAGCATATTTTACATCAAACACCTAAAAAGGGAAATTTACATTGGGGTCCATACATTTATCCCAAAGGACCGTAAAAGGAAAACTTTCTGGTTCGGCTCCTTCTCGAGACATCAGCTGATCTGAGCCAAACTCTTCATACTACTTCCTCTTCGATTGTTTTCAAAATATATGGCCCAATCTGTTGGCATGCAAATTCTCTCGTATGGGGCCATCAACATAAAGTATGATGTTGATATGGCCTTGACCTTGGTCGTTTGGCTTGAAATCCAAGAATGTTCATACCCGTTGAGAAGTAAGCTTAAATTCGTTTAAATTTCACCACTTACACTTATTGGTTAGAATTTTACACGGATGGTGGGACTACACTTTAGATCAAGGACCTAAAAAGGGGAAAACTACATTGAGGTCCATGCATTTAGCACAAAGGACCCTAAAACCAAACAAGGAATTGAAAACAGTCGGGTACAACTCCTGGAGAGAGCAACTGATCGAGCCATACTCTTCATACTGCTTCCTCTTTCCCAATTTTGGATGCATATTAGGTTTGGTCAAAGTCAATCTTTATAAAGTTCGACCAACTATATGTAAAAACATACTGACTTTTTTAATGACAAATGCATATAATATGAAAATATAATTCATGATGATTCTAAAGGGCATCCACTATGTAGTCCATAAGGCTATCCACGAGATAAAAAGTAGTCCTTAAGGTTATCCATATACATAGTGGAGGTTCACTTTAGGGAAATTTCCTTAAGGGTGACCTACAAGCTTGTGGGTTGTCCATAAGCAATAAACAATAATTTTACTCTCTCCTCTCTCTCTTGCTTGTGTGTACTTTTAATAGATAAGTGGGTCCCAACTTATGGTGAACTTGACCTCATACATTGTAGCTATTTCCATAAGCTATATGGGTCCCATCTTAGGGCGAAAGTTCACCTTATACATAGGTGACATTGAGTTGATGTCATACATTTAGTCAAATTTTATTAAATTTGCCTCTAACCAGAAGTAATATACGTCCTAATTTGGGAAGGAGGGAGTACTACTTGCTTCACGGAAGAAAAAAAAGGAGCGGTCCTCACTTTCGAACCAGCTTGCTGCGGGTGTGCTTGGTGCTTCTTCTTCCTATGGTACGGAGGTGGAGTAGTGCAGAGTAGGTAGGCTGGTCAGATCATAATGGTGAGCATCCAATGCGATGGGGCATTTTTGTTTTTTTGCTAGCCAGATCAACCAATCCCTTGTCCATCACTTAAGTAGTAATCGTACTTGTATTGGTAGTACTGCGAATGGCGATCTTTTAAATATCCTTCCCTCCCCGGATGTTTGTGAAGGAAGTGAAAATTTCGAAACTAGGAAATTTGAATTGCTACTCTATTGTACTACTACTGTAGTAGTAATACTTTTTGCCGCCAAGGACCAAAATGGTTCCCACCAACACAGCTAACGAACACGCTAGACACAGACATGGAGCCGCCGACACAAGGCAGGTTGTCGGTCGACGCGCGTGCGTAGCGCCACTTTGTGGACGAGGGAGAGATTAGTCTGCCGGGGTGTGGGGGTGGTGATGTGGGAGTGAAGGAGAGAGAAAACACATTTTGTTTTGTGTGCTTATATATTGTGGTCCTGAAATTTACTCTACTCACTATACACTGTACCATGTGTCAGGAACCCATCCCAGCTTTGCTCTGACATCACACCGCCTTCAAATCCTCCACTTCACAGCTCTCTCGCTACCCCTCCTCTGTGCTCATATAGTCTCTTCTCGCTCTTTATTTTTTAACAGAAAAAAACGAAATAAATTCTTCTGACTTGCTTTTTAGAAAATAAATTCCTGTCACTTGGAAAAATGAAATTGATTATTTTTTGTTTTTAATATCTTCGATTGTTCTCAAAAGATGGCCAAATTTGTCGTCATGCAAATTCTTGGATATGGGATCAAAGCATAAAGTGCATTCTACATAAAGGACCTAAAAAAGGGAAAATTATATCTAGGTCCATACATTTAGCACAAAGGACCCTAAAATTGAGCAAAGAAAACAATCAGGTTCCGCTCCTTCTCGAGAGAGCAGCTGGTCGAGCCATACTCTTCATACTACTTCCTCTTTGATTGTTTTCAAAATATGGCCAAATCTGTCGCCACGCAAATTCTTGAATATGGGATCATCAACATAAAGTATGACGTAGAGATATGGCCTTGACCTCATGGTCGTTCGGCTTGAAAATCCAAGATGTTTTCATACTTGTTGACAACTATGCTTAAATTCGTTGAAATTTCATCACTTACTTTTAGGTTAGCATTTTACACGGTCTGTGGGAGTACATTCTACATCAAGACCTAAAAAGGGGGAAATTAAATCGAGGTCCATACATTTAGCACAAAGGACCCTAAATTTGAGCAAAGAAAATAATCGGGTTCGGCTCCTTCTCAAGAGAGCAGTTGATCGAGCCATACTCTTCATACTACTTTCACAATATGGCCAAATCAATTGCCATGCAATTTCTTAGATACTCCATCATCAGAATAAAGTATGATGTAGAGATATAGCCTCGACCTTGTGGTCGTTCGGCTTGAAATCAAAGAATGTTCATACTCGTTGACAACTATAAGTTGAAATTCGTTTAAATTTCACCACTTACTTTTAGGTTAGAATTTTACACGGTCGATGGGAGTACATTTTACAACAAGGACCTAAAAAGGGGAAAATTACATCGAGGTCCATACATTTAGCACAAAGGACCCTAATATTAAGCAACCAAAACAGTAGGGTTCGGTTCCTTCTCGAGAGAGTAGCTAATCGAGCCACACTCTTCATACTACTTATCTTCGATTGTTTTCAAAATATGGCCAAATTTTTCGATATGCAAATTCTTGAATATGGGATCATCAGCATAAAGTATGATGTAAATATGGCCTTGACCTTCGTCGTTCGTCTTGGAAAACAAGAATGGTGCGTACCCGTTGACAACTAAGCTTAAATTCATTTAAATTTCACCACTTACTTTTAGGTTAGAACTTTACACGGTCAATCGGACTACATTTTACATCAAGGACCTCAAAAAAGCAAAAATTACGTCGAGGTCCATACATTTAGCATAAAGGACCCTAAAAGGACAAAAAATTGGTTCGTCTCCTTTTCGAGAGATCAGCTGATCTGAGCCAAACTCTTGATACTACTTCCTCTTCGATTGATTTCAAAATATGGCCAAATTTGTTGCCATGCAAATTCGCTTATATGGGATCAGCAACATAATTTTGGATGGTTGATATATATGGCCTTGACCTTGGTCGTTCGGCTTGAAATCCAATAATGGGCATACTCATTGACCGGTAAGCTAAAAAATGTCGAAATTTCACCACTTACACTTTAGACCTAAAAAGGGGGAAAATTACATCGAGGTCCACACATTTAGCACAAAGGACCCTAAAATTAAGCAAGGAAAATAGTCGGGTCCGGCTCCTTCTCACGAGATTACATGATCGAGCCATACTCTTCAGACTACTTCATCTTCGATTGTTTTCAAAATATGGCCAAATTTGTCGCCATGCAAATTCTTGTATATGGGATCATGGGCAAAAAGTATGATGTTCATATGGCCTTGGTGGTTTGTCTTGAAATTGAAGAATGGTTCATACTCATTGACAACTAAGCTTAAATTCGTTTAAATTTCACCACTTACTTTTAGGTTAGAACTTTACACAGTCGATCGGAGTACATTTTACATCAGGAACCTCAAAAAAGAAAAAATTACATCGAGGTCCATACATTTAGCATAAAGGAACCTAAAAGGAAAAAATTCTGGTTCGACTCCTTCTCGAGAGATCATCTGATCTGCGCCAAACTCTTAATACTACTTGCTCTTCGATTGTTTCCAAAACATGGCCAAATCAGTTGTCATGCACATTCTCTAACATGGGATCATGAGCATAAAGTATGCTCTTGATATGGCCTTGACGACCATGGTCGTTTGGCTTGAAATCCAAGAATGTCCATACTCGTTGACAAGTAAGCTTAAAATAATCCTATAAATGTCACCACTTACACTTTTAGACCTAAAAAGGGGGTAAATTACATCGAGGTCCATACATTTAGCACAAAGGATCCTAAAATCAAGCAAGGAAAACAGTCGGGTCTGGCTCCTTCTCACGAGAGTAGCTGATCGAGCCATACTCTTCATACTACTTCCTCTTTGATTTTTTCAAAATATGGCCAAATATGTCACCATGCAAATTCTTTGATATGGGATCATCAACATAAAGTGAGATGTAGAGATATGGCCTTGACCTTGTGGTCGTTCGGCTTGAAATCTAAGAAAGTTCATACTCGTTGACAACTAAGCTTAAATTCATTCAAATTTCACCACTTACTTTAGGTTAGCATTTTACACGGCCGATGGGAGCATATTTTACATCAAGGACCTAAAAAAAGGGGGAAATTACATCGATGCCCATACATTTAGCACAAAGGACCCTAAAAGAAAACCTTTTGTTGCATTGGTTCGGCTCCTTCTCGAGAGATTATTAGTTGATCTGAGCCAAACTCTTCATACTACTTCCTCTTCGATTGTTTTCAAAATAATATGGACAAATCTGTTGCCATGCAAATTCTCTGATATGGGGTTATCAGCATAAAGTATGATGTTGATATGGCATTGACCATGGCTGTTCGTCTTGAAATCCAAGAATTTTTCGTACTCGTTGACAACTATGCTTAAATTCGTTTCAATTTCACCACTTACTTTTAGGTTAGAATTTTACACGAGCGGTGGGAGTACATTTTACATCAAGTACCTAAATAAGGGAAAATTACATTTAGGTCCATACATTTAGCACAAATGACCCTAAAATTGAGCAAAGAAAATAGTCGGGTTTGACTCCTTCTCGAGAGAAGCTGATCGAGCCATACGTTTCATACTACCTCCTCTTCGACTATTTTACAAATATGGCCAAATTTATCGCCATGCAAATTCTTGGATATGGGATCATCAGCATAAAGTATGATGTAGAGATATGGCCTTGACCATGTGGTCGTTCAGCTTGAAATCCAAGAAAGTTCCTACTCGTTGACAGGTAAGCTTAAATTCATTTAAATTTCAGCACTTACTTTTAGGTTAGCATTTTACACGATCATGGTGGGAGCATATTTTACATCAAACACCTAAAAAGGGAAATTTACATTGGGGTCCATACATTTAGCCCAAAGGACCGTAAAAGGAAAACTTTCTGGTTTGGCTCCTTCTCGAGACATCAGCTGATCTGAGCCAAACTCTTCATACTACTTCCTCTTCGATTGTTTTCAAAATATATGGCCCAATCTGTTGGCATGCAAATTCTGCCGTATGGGGCCATCAACATAAAGTATGATGTTGATATGGCCTTGACCTTGGTCGTTTGGCTTGAAATCCAAGAATGTTCATACCCGTTGAGAAGTAAGCTTAAATTCGTTTAAATTTCACCACTTACACTTATTGGTTAGAATTTTACACGGATGGTGGGACTATATTTTAGATCAAGGACCTAAACAAAGGGAAAACTACATCGAGGTCCATACATTTAGCACAAAGGACCCTAAAACCAAACAAGGAATTGAAAACAGTCGGGTACAACTCCTCGAGAGAGCAGTTGATCGAGCCATACTCTTCATATTGCTTCCTCTTTCCCAATTTTGGACGCATATTAGGTTTGGTCAAAGTCAATCTTTATAAAGTTTGACCAACTATATGTAAAAACATACTGACTTTTCTAATGAAAAATGCATATAATATGAAAATATAGTTCACGATGATTCTAAAGGGCATCCACTATGTAGTCCATAAGGCTATCCACAAGACAAAAAGTAGTCCATAAGGTTGTCCATATACATAGTGAAGGTTCACTTTAGGGGAATTTACTTAAGGGTGACCTACAAGCTTGTGGGTTGTCCATAAGCAATAAACAACTATTTTACTCCCTCCTCTCTCACTTGCTTGTGTGTACTTTTAATAGATAAGTGAGTCCCAACTTATGGTGAACTTGACCTCATACATTGTAGTTATTTCCATAAGCTATATGGGTCCCATCTTATGACAAAAGTTCACCTTATACATAGGTGACATTGAGTTGATGTCGTACATTTAGTCAAAGTTTATTAAATTTCACTCTAACTAGAAGTAATACGCGTCCTAATTTGGGAAGGAGGGAGTACTACTTGCTTCACGGAAGAAAAAAAGTAGCGGTCCTCACTTTTGAACCAGCTTGCTGCGGGTGTGCTTGGTGCTTCCTCTTCCTAGGGTACGGAGGTGGAGTAGAGCGAAGTAGGTAGCCTGGTCAGATCATAATGGTGAGCATCCAATGCGAAGGGAAGTTTTTTTTTGCTGGCCAGATCAACAAATCCCTTGTCCAACACTTAAGTACTACTCATACTTGTATTAGTAGTACTACGAATGGTCGATCTTTGAATACCCTTCCCCCGGATGCTTGTGGAAGGAAGTGAAAATTTCGAAACTAGGAAATTTGAATTGCTACTCTATTGTACTACTACTGTAGTAGTAATACTTTTTACCGCCAAGGACACAAAATGGTTCCCACCGACGCAGCTAACAAACAAACGCCAGACACAGACACGGAGCCACCGACACAAGGCAGGTTGTCAGTCGATGCGTGTGCACATTGCAACTTTGTGGACGAGGGAGAGATCAGTCGGCCGGGGTGTGGGGGTGGTTATGGGGGAGTGAAGGAGAGAGAGAACGCATTTTGTTTTGCGTGCATATATATTGTGGTCCTGAAATTTACTCTACTACCCTGTACCCTGTACCTCGTGTCAGGAACCCATTCCTCCAGCTTTGCTCTGACATCGCAACCGCCTTTAAATCCTCCTCTTCGCAGCTCTCTCGCTATCTCCTCTATGCTCATATAGTCTCTTCTCGCTCTTTATTTTTTTAACAGAAAAAAGGAAATAAATTCTTCTTACTTGCTTTTCGGAAAATAAATTCCTGTCACTTGGACAAATGAAATTGATTATTTTTGTTTTTAATATCTTCGATTCTTCTCAAAAGATGGCCAAATTTGTCGCATGCAAATTCTGGATATGGGATCATAAGCATAAAGTAACATTCTACATAAAGGACCTAAAAAGGGAAAATTACATACAGGTCCATACATTTAGCACAAAGGACCCTAAAATTGAGCAAAGAAAACATCGGGTTCGGCTCCTTCTCGAGAGAGCAGCTGGTCGAGCCATACTCTTCATACTACTTCCTCTTCGATTGTTTTCAAAATATGGCCAAATCTATCGCCATGGAAATTCTTGCATATGGATCATCAACATAAAGTATGATGTAGAGATATGGCCTTGACCTCGTGGTCGTTCGGCTTGAAAATCCAAGATGTTTTCATACTTGTTGAAAACTATGCTTAATATTCGTTGAAAATTTCATCACTTACTTTTAGGTTAGAATTTTACACAGTCGATGGGAGTACATTCTACATCAAGGACCTAAAAAGGGGAAATTACATCGAGGTCCATACATTTAGCACAAAAGGAGCCTAATTTGAGCAAAGAAAAAAATCGGGTTCGGCTCCTTCTCAAGAGAGCAGTTGATTGAGCCATACTCTTTATACTACTTTCTCTTCGATTATTTTCACAATATGGCCAAATCTATCGTCAATGCAATTTTCTTGGATACTCGATCATCAGAATAAAGTACGATGTAGATATATAGCCCCGACCTTGTGTTCGTTCGGCTTGAAATCAAAGAATGTTCATACTCGTTGACAACTATAAGCCTGAAATTCATTTAAATTTCACCACTTACTTTAGGTTAGAATTTACAACGGTCGATGGGAGTAGATTTACAACAAGGACCCCAATGGGGGAAAATTACATCGAGGTCCATACATTTAGCACAAAGGACCCTAATATTAAGCAAGCAAA